>CM057349.1:309894532-310311785 GCA_030015575.1 Agapanthus africanus
ATGATGGTCAAAGTGTCAACCTAGGTCAACAAATCAAAGAAGTCAAATGGTCAACAACCATAACCATGGACAATTATTAAACTAATTATTAATTAACAATAATACACACATAAACATTAGGGTTAATAAAATGACAATAGCCATTAGCCCTAATCAAGGTCCTCTCCCTCAATCTCAAGCAACTGTGCATACGCACCCGCATTCGTGATCCGAGGAACACGAATACACTGAGAAAAACCAATCTCAAATCATATACTAGGATCCGGCTTAAACCAAAGCCCGCTAGTATAAACTATCCAGACAGCAAACGTGCACAAGTGCGCGAATGTGAACGAACCCTGTCGCAAAACCATGCGACCTCTACTCATTTTACCTAAAGGCGAATAGCTCTCTGTGTGGGACTCTAAAGACTCGACACTACGCTGGCAGTGGGTTTAACCACAGACCGCAAGCGGCACTAGCTGTACGTAACGGTCCCCAGGTAGAAGTCGATAAGAAGACTGACGAGGTGAACCCCATCTGAACTCCTACTGAGCCTGTATGTGACAATCTCCGTACAGTCCGGTCTGTTTGTCTGATACATCGCATGGCGGGCCTAGGGGGCGGTGAACGTCAGTCCCCTAATAGCGTTACAAGTCGTGTCGGAGTGTAGCCCAGAACACCCTGAGATAACACTGGAAACCTACCAGTATATCTCGCTTGCCCTGGCCAAGGACTACTCGTGTAATGGCTCTCCTGGACACAGCGCGATGTCAACCCCCAATACCGAGAGAGACGAATCCTGTCTAACCGTCACTGCCTCCAAGTGCTCCGGGACTGCACCCAAAAACTACCTGTTTGCACGACTCCTTTGAGCCGTGGTAGGATAGTAATCAAAGTGCAGTGGGAACACACTCGAGGCGAAGTGACAGTGTCAAGTCAACGGACTAAGCTGTACTCATGTCACCTGGGAACTGATAACTGACGATAGGTATAATACCAACCAACAGTTCCCGACGAGTCCTGTCCAGTGTACTCGTAACCTAACGAGCACCCGCATACTATCTCAAGTACGACGTACTGACGGCTGTGGGACAGACCGTCTCCCACGCTGGGATGAGAAGCGCATACGCTAGTCTACTCTGGAGTATCGATGCCCTATCTCGACAGTCCAACGACTAGGGACCTGTATAAGGATGTGCTTATAGATCACCCAGCTCCCACGAGTGTGAGCGCCATCACAACGCTGGTAATCAAGCAAAGATCCTAAGGGCTCTACTAATATGTATATCAGCAATATGCTAAAAGAAACACATGCACATATTAAAGCAGAGACAAACCAAGTAGCATACTACCATTTCGAGCAAGATTGTATATACAACTGTGAATATCCCAAGCTTCCATCAAGTAATATACAAACTAGTATGATACAGTAATGGCCTCTAGGGCATATACACTAACAATCTCCCACTTGCACTAAGGCCATGTACTGGCGTATCGAAGACCTATCATCTTGATCAGCCGCTCGAACTGAGTCTGGGGTAGGGCCTTCGTGAGTGGATCTGCAGTGTTATTCTCCGTATTAACTCTCTTCACCTCGATCTCCTGGCGATCTATGATCTCCCTGATCAGGTGGTACCGCCTCAAAATGTGCCTGGACTTCTGATGGGACCTGGGTTCCTTCGCTAAAGCTATAGTTCCGTTGTTGTCGCAATACAGTGGTATTGGATCAACAATGGTAGGAACCACCTGAAGCTCCGTGAGGAACTTCTTCATCCAGACAGCTTCCTTTGCGGCATCGCAAGCAGCTATGTACTCCGCTTCCATTGTTGAGTTTGCAACGGTCTCCTGCTTGGAACTCTTCCAGCAAACCGCCCCTCCATTGAGGGTAAAGACATAACCCGACATGGACTTGGAGTCATCCTTGTCACTCTGGAAGCTGGAGTCAGCAAAGGCCTCGAGCTGGAGGTCTTTTCCGCCATACACCAAGAACATCTCCTTAGTCCTTCTCAGGTACTTGAGAATGTTCTTTACCGCTATCTAGTGTTTCTCCCCTGGGTTTGACTGATACCGGCTTACAACGCTCAATGCGTATGCTACATCTGGTCTGGTACACAACATCGCATACATTATAGAGCCTACCGCAGAAGCGTAGGGTATAATAGACATGCGATCCCTTTCCAAATCAGTCTTGGGAGACATCTCTTTGGAGAGGGTGATCCCGTGACAAGCCGGTGGATTACCGCGCTTGGAATCTTCCATACTGAACCTTTTCAGTATGGTGTCAATGTACCTTAACTGTGAAAGTCCCAACATCCTCTTAGATCTATCACGATAGATCTGGATCCCCAGAATGTAGTTGGCATCGCCCATGTCCTTCATGGAGAACCTCTGCGACAAGAATCCTTTGACTGACTGTAGCATAGGAATATCATTTCCTATTAGGAGAATGTCATCCACGTACAAGACGAGGAATACCACAATTCTCCCTACAATCTTACTGTAAATGCATGGTTCATCTGGGTTTTTGATAAAGTCGAATTCTTTGACAGTATCATCAAAGCAGATGTTCCAACTCCGCGATGCCTGCTTAAGTCCATAAATGGACTTGAGCAACTTGCACACTCTACCGCTGCTCCCACTCTGATTGAATCCCTCCGGCTGATCCATATAGACGCACTCTTCCAAATTTCCATTTAGGAAAGCCGTCTTTACGTCCATCTGCCAGATTTCATAATCGTGGAAGGCAGCAATGGCAAGAAGGATCCGAATGGATTTCAGCATAGCCACTGGAGAAAAGGTCTCGTCATAGTCCAAACCAGGTCTTTGACGAAAACCCTTTGCTACAAGTCTAGCTTTATAGGTCTCAACCTGCCCATCTACACCAATCTTCTTTCTGAAGATCCATTTGCAGCCTACGGGTTTTACCCCTTCTGGTGCAAAGTCCAAAGTCCAAACTTTGTTGGTGTACATGGACTCCATCTCGGCCCGCATTGCATCCAGCCATTTTACTGAGTCACCGCTCTGAATGGCTTGCTGGAAGCTAGTAGGCTCACCATGATCCATAGTGCAATCCTCTCTATCCCCGTCAATGAGAAAACCGTAGTATCTCTCGGACGGATGAGACTGCCTACTACTCCTGCGGAGTGGCGCTGGGATGTCCTGTTCTTTCGAACCTTCTGGTTCTACCAAGCTTTCAGTAATAACTTATGGTTCTGGAATTTCTTCCAGTTCTATTGCGCTCCCACTTATCTGATTTTCCAAAAACTCAGTTTCCAAGAAGCAGGCATGACGAGAAACAAAAACCTTTTGTTCCTCTGCGTAATAGAAAAGATACCCCTTGGAGTTCTTTGGGTATCCCACAAACTTACACTGTACCGAACGTGTCTCGAGCTTGTCCGCATGCTGCTTTTTTACAAAAGCTGGACACCCCCATGTCTTAAAGTGTTTAAGACTGGGTTTCTTCCCACTCCACATCTGATATGGTGTGGTAGGCACTGACTTAGTAGGAACTTGGTTCAAAAGATATGCAGCTGTTTCTAGTGCATAACTCCAGAAGGATCGCGGCAACTCAGCCTTACTCATCATGGAACGAACCATATCCAATAGGGTTCGATTCCTCCTTTCCGATACACCGTTGTGTTGTGGTGTGTATGGGGGAGTAAGTTGAGAGAGAATTCCATTCTCTTTTAAGAAGCCCAGAAACTCGGCACTCAAGTATTCGCCACCTCGATCAGATCTCAGTGTCTTAATACTTTTGCCTGTTTGTTTTTCAACTTCATTCTTGTATTCCTGAAATTTCTCAAAGGCCTCGGATTTGTGCTTCATTAAGAAGACATGCCCATACCTAGAGAAATCAACTGTGAAAGTAATGAAGTATGAATAACCACTTCGCGCATGTGTAGACATTGGACCACACACATCACTGTGTATGAGTCCCAAGAGCTCACTCGCTCTTTCTCCGTGTCCAGTGAACGGAGTCTTTGTCATCTTTCCCATGAGACATGATTCACGAGTGGCATAAGACTGGTACTCGAACGGATCCAAGTATCCTTCTTTATGTAACTTTGTCAACCGTGTCTCATTAATGTGACCCAGTCTACAATGCCATAGGAAAGCCTGATTTAATTCCGGAGACTTTCTTTTAAGTGTGTTCTGGACACTGAAGACCTGAGCTTGATTCAAAACGTATATACCGTATTTCAATGTACCTGACCCAATCAACACTTGATTTAGGTGGATGTTTACTACATCGCTTACAAAAGTAAAATCATATCCTTCCTTAGAAAGTAAGGATACAGATATGATGTTACAAGTCGCACCTGGCACATAAAAACAGTCACGCAGAATCAATATCTGCCCAGTTGTCAGTCCTAGATGATATTCCCCTACGGATTCAGCATACATGCTCATTCCGTTAGCAACCCTGAGAGTCATATCACCTTTCCTGATAACCCTACGGTTTCTCAAAGCCTGTAACGAATTACAGATATAAGATCCTGATCCGGTATCCAATACCCAGGAAGTAGGGTTAACTGACATACAGTTCTCAATCACAAATACACCCGAAGCCGAAGCCACAACATGCTTCGAATTCTGGCTACTGGCTTTACAAGCCCTGCAATCCTTCTGTCCATGTTCATTCCCGTAACAATAGGAACATCCTTCTTTTACTACATCTGTTCCTGAAACTTCTGCCCTTCCCTTTCTTTCTACTTCCCTAGTTTCCTTTAGGGTAGTAGGTAGAGACTGTTGAACTGAGTCAGCATCTGACCCGTTCTTCAACGTGGTCTTCAGGTCCGAGAGCTCAAAAGAGCTGGTCTCTGTAAGGACGTTGCCCCCTACAGATGACCCGATAGCCAACCTCGCTGGAAGCAATTCGTTCGAGGTCTCATATCTTGCGATACGAGATTGCTCTCCATATAAAACTTTGTTATGGAGGAAGATAGAAGCTGAGTCCATCTTCTCGTGCTGCCTCTGGTATATACCATCAACTGAGGCTAACACGAGGCACTTGGCTTTCGCACAGTCTTCTTCCGATGTCCTACGAATATCAATATCCGTGACAGGGGAAACTGGACCTGAGACGGCAGGGGTTGGATCAGTTAAGAGGTGTCCCAGCTTGTCCTGGGCAATGGACATCTGGACAGACCTTTGCCAGTCATAACAGTCAGATTCAGTCATCTTATTATCTAGATGTAACCTAGGTGCGGTCACTGGGTCGCTGCAATTAAGAGAGAGAGAAGAAAACACTTAGCATGATGCTCTTGTAAGTTTAGATTGGTTTTTAATTTATCTAAACAGGATGGCTCCCACTGTCTCTCGAATCCCTTCTCAAACCGTAAAGAAAGGATTAGTCAGGATCAATCTCACCGTACAATACTTGCTTAACCGTTCAGCCAGGACAGTGTCGGTACTTCGAGGGAGGTTTTCCAACGCTTTCGCGAAGTTCCTTAATTAAGTAACCTCTTTTCCCTGTGGGTGTAGCCCCGCTAACACCTTTCTAGACACCTACTAAGTTTATAGCATTGATCGTTAAGTGAGAGTTTTCCCGAGGAGTAGCATATACTCACAGTAGGATCGGGATCCAAATATCATCGCGTGATAAAACCGAAGGAATCCTACCAGAATCATCACACTCTAAATGGTATGCAGCGCTAGCAAGTTTCAGTACTTTTGAAACTCCCGATGTAGATTTTTGCCCCATGCTCTTATGACCTTGACTAAGGCCAACAAATCATAAGTCACATGTCAAGTTCTACCCGTCGTTATCCAGGTTAATTTGAACCCACCCGTATATACCCTTGACTATGGCCAACAAAGCAATACGACTGTCCCAAACCAACGCATTCTATCTATGCAACATATGAATACCCACCAGCTACCAAACACTGTGCCTTGACTAAGGCCAACAAACACAGCTTGAATACTGTTGAATATTTATATGAAACGACGGAGGGCTACGGATGGTTTTGGCGAAACCGTGAACGTAGTGAACTTGATATAGTCGATGGAACGAGATAGCTTTTAAAAGGAGTGGTTCAAGCTCCGCGTTTAAAATGCTTATTTTTGAAAAGAACCGAGTGGTTTTTAAAGTGTTCCAATCGAATTTTACTTGGTTTATTTTCTTGCATTAGTTCTTTTAATGCGTCCCATCATTTAATCCTACCATTGCAGAAAACAACCAAAATATGACGTACGCTTATGCCATTCGCATTCGCCACGGGGCCCCGTCATCACCCGTTAGGTTACTTAACTAACGACAGAGCGGGGGCTGGGCTAGCGCGGCTGTAAAACATAAGCAACGCCTAAATAGTTATCATATATAAATATATAGCAATGATAGACATTACAGATCACAGATGAATACATTGGATATACTAGGAACCCGCAATCCGTTCGAGCCTGCAACGAAAAGCGGATTACATGGTCGCGGTGAATAGCCAAATACCCCACCCAAGACCCCTACGGGTGCGGCAAACTACCCGCCAAGTACCCGAAGCGAAGCAACCTCCCTCACCACCGTGAGTAGGCCACTCGGCACTTCGAGATACCCGGTAGTTTGTGCACCCCCTCCATGGGTCTATCCTAGGAGCAAAAACAGTAAAAAGAATTATACAATGACGGCTACAACCCCGACCCAGTTGTGCGGCCATACAAATAATAATATTACATCAATTTACATATTACAAATGAATGAAAGAAAAGCAACACTCATCTCACATCCATCCCGGCTATTCACCCGCGACAATCCAACCCATTCATATACACATACCAATATCAAACACAGATCACAGATATGTATAACCCCGACTAATCGACATATAGCGATTAGCCGACGTTCAATACATGCAAACATCACAGATATAACCTTTGTAGTCAAAGTGTAGTGAAGTTCGGAAAAAATACGGATTTATAGGCCCCCAAAAATAAATTTTTATTCTGGAAAATCTGGGCACATATAACATATCTTAAAAATCCTAAAACCAAGCCAGAGATACACTGCACCAAACTCGACCCAGTGAGGAGTTCAAACGGCGGCGGTTCCACGGCAATAGCTTGCTATTGCCGCGGAAACGCGGCGGTTTGGACGACTCACTGGACCGGATTTTGTGGTTATCTTTAAAAAACCCTGAGATGATTTTAGGTGTATAACAAATTTTGTTTTGACCAGAAATTTTTTTAACAGAAACTAGGGTTTTTAAAAACTCGGTTTTTGGATTTTTTCGGTTTCGAACTTCGTTACACTTCACTACCTAGCAAGTTTTTGTTTAGTTAGGCTCTGATATCACTGTAAGTCCACGTTGCCCACCCCGGTGCTTACGGGGAGGCGGAAAACATAATAAAAATCGAATTTTTATCAACTATAGGCAACATGGACTATGCTTTAAGGATCTTTCCTAAACAAAAACTTGCTAAAGCTAACTTGAAAGTAGCAAAGTGGTAGAAAGGTTATACCTTTGGTCTTTTGTCCTTCTCTCCTTGCTCCTAGAAGTAGTGGAAGGAGGTCACCTTGTCGTCTTCTCCCGTCAAAGAAAGATCCACCCGAAAGCCTCAACCTTTGGCTTCAACTCCAAGCTAGGAGTAACTAGGGTGCAAGAAGTGCTAATACTTGAACCCTAGATGAGAGTAGAGAAGATCAAGAGAGGGTTTTTCTCAAGCTCAAGTGTTTCTCAACACATGAGAGGAAGAGAGCTTGAGGGAGAGGAAGAACAAGAGAGAGAAATGAAATGATGGAATGAGAAATAATTGAGCCATTCTCACTAATTTGTGTGAATTATTTTAATTGAATAATTAGCTTGAAAATTGTCATGGTTAATCATGACATGACCATTATCATTTCAATTTGCAAAGATCAAAAAGCATCTTCCAAAAGAAATGATGATGGTCAAAGTGTCAACCTAGGTCAACAAGTCAAAGAAGTCAAATGGTCAACAACCATAACCATGGACAATTATTAAACTAATTATTAATTAACAATAATACACACATAAACATTAGGGTTAATAAAATGACAATAGCCATTAGCCCTAATCAAGGTCCTCTCCCTCAATCTCAAGCAACTGTGCATACGCACCCGCATTCGTGATCCGAGGAACACGAATACACTGAGAAAAACCAATCTCAAATCATATACTAGGATCCGGCTTAAACCAAAGCCCGCTAGTATAAACTGTCCGGACAGCAAACGTGCACAAGTGCGCGAATGTGAACGAACCCTGTCGCAAAACCATGCGACCTCTACTCATTTTGCCTAAAGGCGAATAGCTCTCTGTGTGGGACTCTAAAGACTCGACACTACGCTGGCAGTGGGTTTAACCACAGACCGCAAGCGGCACTAGCTGTACGTAACGGTCCCCAGGTAGAAGTCGATAAGAAGACTGACGAGGTGAACCCCATCTGAACTTCTACTGAGCCTGTATATGACAATCTCCGTACAGTCCGGTCTGTTCGTCTGATACATCGCATGGCGGGCCTAGGGGGCGGTGAACGTCAGTGCCCTAATAGCGGTACAAGTCGTGTCGGAGTGTAGCCCAGAACACCCTGAGATAACACTGGAAACCTACCAGTATATCTCGCTTGCCCTGGCCAGGGACTACTCGTGTAATGGCTCTCCTGGACACAACGCGATGTCAACCCCCAATACCGGGAGAGACGAATCCTGTCTAACCGTCACTGCCTCCAAGTGCTCCGGGACTGCACCCAAAAACTACCTGTTTGCACGACTCCTTTGAGCCGTGGTAGGGTAGTAATCAAAGTGCAGTGGGAACACACTCGAGGCGAAGTGACAGTGTCAAGTCAACGGACTAAGCTGTACTCATGTCACCTGGGAACTGATAACTGACGATAGGTATAATACCAACCAACAGTTCCCGACGAGTCCTGTCCAGTGTACTTGTAACCTAACGAGCACCCGCATACTATCTCAAGTACGACGTACTGACGGCTGTGGGACAGACCGTCTCCCACGCTGGGATGAGAAGCGCATAAGCTAGTCTACTCCGGAGTATCGATGCCCTATCTCGACAGTCCAACGACTAGGGACCTGTATAAGGATGTGCTTATAGATCACCCAGCTCCCACGAGTGTGAGCGCCATCACAACGCTGGTAATCAAGCAAAGATCCTAAGGGCTCTACTAATATGTATATCAGCAATATGCTAAAAGAAACACATGCACATATTAAAGTAGAGACAAACCAAGTAGCATACTACCATTTCGAGCAAGATTGTATATACAACTGTGAATATCCCAAGCTTCCATCAAGTAATATACAAACTAGTATGATACAGTAATGGCCTCTAGGGCATATACACTAACAAGTTGGAGACGAGGTTGAAAACGTGGGGGGGGGGTAACGGCAGGAGCGTGGGCGTGAGGCGTGAACGTCGGCGGAGGAGGCGGGTCGCGCGCGAGTTAAAGGAGGTAGCCGTTGGGAATTTTTGAGAAGAGGAACAGTGAGGGGTTGGGTGAGGAAAATAGGAAAAGGGTTGGGCTCGTTTAAATTTTAAAACAATTTCCTTTTTAATTACTTCATGGGCTGTAGGTGAAGAAACGGGCCGGGGTTTTAATTAAATTCCCAAAAATTAATTCGATGGGCTCCAAAAGAGAAACGGGCCGGCTCCAAGTTAATTCCCTAAAACATGAAGTGGGCTGAAAATGAAAAAAAATGGTTTGAGGGATTTTAGTGGCTGGAAAAATTTGATAAATGGATTGGGTTTAACAAGGAGGTGAATGGGTTAGGGTTTTGTTTAAAGATATATTTTAAAAGGAATTTTGAATGGGCTGAAGGTATATGTAATATAGTTTTGGGTTTTAACTTATTTTAGCCTTGGTATTAATTTGTTTTGAATCTTGTTTTTTTTTTAACTTTTAGGGTTAGGATTATGATTTCAAAGGAGTTGGGAAAAATGTTAAGCCTAAACAACCAATTCAACCACGAAGGGAAAAAGAAGCCACTGGGATTCAGAAAATAAGAAACTTTTATTAAAGCGGAAACGGGGATTTACACCAAGGCATAGTGTTTGGTAGCTGCTGGGTATTTATCTGTTGCATAGATAGATGAGTTGGTTTAGGGCAGTCGTACTACCATTTGGCCAACGTCAGGGGTATGTACGGGTGGGTTCAAATTAACAAAATAATGATGGGTAGAACTTGACATGTGACTTATGATATTTTGGCCAACGTCAAGGTCATAAGAGCATGGGGCAAAAATCAATATCGGGAGTTTCTAAAGAAACTGAAACTTGCTAGAGTTGTATACCATTTGGAGTGTGATAATTTTGGTAGGATTCCTTCAGCTTTATCACACGATGATATTTGGATCACGATCCTACTGTGAGTATATGTTACTTATCGAGAGATTCTTTCACTTAAAGATCAATGCTATAAACCAAGTAGGTGTCGAGAAAGGTGTCAGCGGGGTTACGCCCCCAGGGAAAAGAGGTCATTTAATTAAGGAACTTCACGAAAGCGTCGTAAAACTTCCCTCGAAGTACTGACACTGGCCTGGCTGAACGGTTAAGCAAGTATTATACGGCGAGAATAGTCCTGACTAATTCTTCTTTTATGGTTGAGGAAGGATTCGAGAAACAGTGGGAGCATCCTGTTTAGATAAACTAAAAACCACTCTAAACTTGCAAGATCATCATGCTAAAGTGTTTTCTTCTCTCTCTCCTAATTGCAGCGACCAAGAACATGACGGGCTTTAAGTTATTATTAAATAAAAATATTTTGACAGGGCCAAACTATAAAGATTGGTTCAGGAATGTCAAGATGGCAATCACCTATGACAAATTGGGGTATATCCTTACTACTAAAGCCCCTGCCGTCCCAGGTCCAGAATCCAGTGTCGCGGATAAGGAAATTCGCAAGACCTGGGAGATAGACTGCGCGAAGGCCAAATGCATTGTGCTTGCCTCTATGGATAATGAACATTAGAGGAGGCACGAGAATATGGATCTTGAATCCATATTTCTCCACACCAAGGAACTGTATGGAGAGCAATCTCGTATAGCTAGATATGAGACCTCGAAGAACTTGTTTCAGTCGAAACTGGCCGTCGGATCATCTGTAGGGGAACACGTCCTTAAGATGATTGGCTACATTGAGGAGCTCGCGGACCTCGGGACAACGTTAGAGAAAGATCTGTATACAGACTTGGTTCTCCAGTCCCTTCCTTCCACCTACGCCCAGTTTATCTTGAATTTCAATATTCAAGGTAAAGAAGTTGAACTTCCAGAACTCCTTAACATGTTGAGGAGTGCAGAGGGCACCTTGTAGAAAGTAAGAGAAACACCCGCTATGTTTGTTCGTAGTGCTTCCTCTTCCAGGTCCAAGGCAAGGGCCAAAGGAAGGAAGAAGAAGGCCGCTACCAAACCGAGAGGTGGTGTTGGAAAGGTGGGAGTCAAGGGAAAGGCAAAGGTTGCGGTACTGGTAGTAGCAAAGGACGAGTGCTTTCACTATCGTAGGAAAGGCCATTGGAAGAAGGATTGCAAAGCTTGGAATGCCAAGAATCAGGACCCGAGGCAAGTTGTGGTTTCGGCTTCAGGTGTGTTTGTAATTGAAAATTGTCTGTCAATCAACTCTACTTCCTGGGTATTGGATACCGGATCAGGATCTCATATATGCAATTCATTGCAGGCACTGAGAAGCCGTAGAGTACTGAAGACTGGTGATATGACCCTGAGAGTAGCGAACGGAGCGGGCGTGGATGCTGTGTCCATAGGGGATTATCTGTATGTCTACGGTAGCGCCCCGGCCGTCTATCCGAGGCCAAAATGCGGAAACGAAAACTTTTCTTAAAACTTGAAACTGGCACTATCGTATGCTTAAAACCCGGATCGAACCATTAACCTACAACTAGCAACTAGAGAAAGGGTTGGAAAGGATATACCGATCGATCCGTGTCCTTCGGTCTTTGGCCACCATCCCAAGATCCTCACGGCATCTCCGATCTCGATCTCCTCGTCGGAAAGGGCACCACATCATCGAGTCTTTTTACGGGCTCCCGCTTCGTCTGAAGCAACTCGGGCACGAAGTACGCTAGCCGACGTGTCCAAGGCGATGTAGAGAATGTGTGTGACAACTTTGTCTCTTGCATCCATTGTATGGATGGAGGTTAGAGATGATGCCATTAATGGAGGTTGTGAGCTAGAGGAAGAAGAAGAAGAGGAAGAAGAAGAAGTTCCCTTTTCTTTTTCTTATGTCTTGTGATGATAATGAGAGTGAGAGAGTTATGAGAAAAATACAAGACCAAACTATATCATGGCAGCCCCTCTCTCTCTCCTTATCATATCAAGACTCAAATCCATCAAATAATGTGACATTAGCACAAGAAAAGAGACCATGAGTCACTAATGAAGTCTATGTCACATTAAATGCACAAAATGATGATTTCTAGCTCATAATTTCCATATGCAAACATTAATCCAAATGTTTGCGACAATAAAAAGATACGGCAATATCTAAAGTAAACTCGTGACAGATCATAAGGATACCCCTCACCTGTATATACATACCTGTATCCGCATTCCGACCGAATGTGAATGCGATGAGACTAAAGTAATCCAACAAATCTAATACTAGGATCCGGCTTAAACCAAAGCCCACTAGTATGATCCGCCCGATCATGATCCGTGCACTACTGCACGTATACGATCGAACCCTGCCATATATCATACGGACACTACAACGTTTCGCCCGAAACTTGAGAAACTGTCTGTGGGGGACTCTAAAGACTCATCAATACTTTGGCTGTGGATTTAACCATTAGCACGTCATTGGTACTAGCTGTACGTAACGGGCTACCAGGTATTGACCAAAAGGGAGGTCGATGAGCGAACTCATCCTGACACCCTACTGAGCCTGTCAGTGATAATATCCGTACAGTCCGGTCCGTTCGTCTATGAGCATCGCATGGCGGGCCTAGGGGGTTGGTAAAAGCCAGACCCCCAAAAGTGGTACAAGTCGTGTCGGAGTGTAGCCCAGAACCCCTTGAGATACTACCGGAATACCTACCAGTAAATCTCCTGCCTTGGCCAAGGACTTCGTGTAATGGCTCTCCTAGACACAGCGCGATCTCACCCCCAATACCGGGAGAGACGAAACCCCTGCCGATCCGCTCACTGCCTCCTTGTGGCTCGGGACTGTACCCAACTAAAACCTGTTTACACAACTCCTTTGAGCCGTGGTAGGGTAGTAATCAAAGCACAGTAGGAACTCACACGAGACAAATGACGATCTCAGGTCGATGAACTAACCTGTACACATGTCACCAGGGAACTGCTATCTGACGTCAGGTATAATACCAACTAGCATGTTCCCGGCAAGTCCTGTCCGGTGTACTCATAACCCAATGAGCACCTGTATACATCTTAGGTGAACCAACTGACACCAATGGCTTGTGAGACCGGCCATCACCCCTCGTCGGGGTCTCGACTATATACACTAGTCTACTAATGGAGTATCGATGCCTAGTCTCGAAACTCCCACGACTAGGGACCTTTTAAGGATGTGCTTATAGACCCCAACTCCCACGTATATGATCGCCATCATACTGCTGGCCGTCAAGCAAGAATCCTAAGGGCTCTATCAACGCGCAATAGTGACCTGTAAGGTCACCTGAAGCAGTACACGATGATAAAGATAAACCAGATAGCATACTATCATCTCGAGTAAGACTGTCCTACCGGCATAGGTCCTCCCTCAATCATTGCAATCACGTGCCTGTGATCCAATAATTGACTCTGAGGGCACTATATCAAACAATTTCCCACTTGCACTCAAGGATAATTATTGCGATGTCACATGCTCACAGCTCGTGTGATACCGAACACCCAACTCCTCTACTAATCAGTCTCACAATGCCCGTTTGCGAAATTATTGCGTTCGAGGAATAGCCTCAGTGAGTGGATCCGCCCTGATGTTTCTTTCTATGTCTCTCTCTATCTCAAATTCGCGGAGAAAGCCATCTCCCGAAATGAGCAATACCTGTCTTAGAATATGTTTGGATATCTGATGGGACCTAGTTCATAAATGATCACCAAATCCAAACTTCTTAGACTGTATCGTCAACTGAACTTAATCAGTATCCTGCGCTACACCCGCCTCAGTATCCGCTTGGACCATCTGTCTAAAATACTGCCCCTCGTTAGAGGGAAAACTATAACTCTGACAGTCACTCTGTCATCCAGGTCACCTTGGAAGCCTGGAATGATAACCGTCTCTTAAAAGAGGCTGTTGTTATCATATCCCTAGAACATCCACTTATGTTCTAAAACTGCTTCCGAACGTTTCTCCAGGATAGGATTAATATTAATTTATTGCATCTAGTGCAAAAAACAACGTCTGGTGTGGTACTTGACATCTCATGATTGACTCAATTGCCTAAGCAAGTGATGTGCCAATCATGCACATCCCTCTCCCCTTTAGTCTGTAAGACACCTTTAGAGAGGGTGACTCCATCACCTGCAGGTATACTACCGTGCCAGGAGTCGTCCATTCTAAAACACCTTTAGAATGCTGTCTAAGTACCCAGATTGGGAAACTATCCAAATCTAGATCTAAATCTATAGATCTAGTAACCAGAATATCTGATATAATATCCAAGTCCTATGTGGAGAAACCACTGTATGACAACCAAAGTATAACCGATCGTAGTATAGGAATTTCACTTCATACTCTGTGTATGTCATCCAAATACCAGGATATCACACCCTACTACCTTCTTAACAGATCCATCCCCTATTTTGATGAAGTCAAACATATGACTGTCACATCATAAATAGATGATCTATCTCCTCTATATATGCTTTAATCCATAAATAGACATAAGCTACTTGTCCACTATGCTTCCGCTGCTCCCACTGACTACGACAACCTTCTGGCAGAGTCATATACACGTACACTTCTAAAACTAGTTTAGAACGACGCTATACTCATCCTCCTGCCGGGTCTCACAGTCTGGAACAACAGCAATGTCAAGTCTGGATAAACAAGAACCTCCCTGTCACCGTCTTTGAGCATACCGAAGTACCTCTCGAGTGCCTGAGGTTACCCACCTTATCTGCGGAGTGGCCAATGGAATGTCAAACCAGATTGAATTTTTAGGTTCTTATCAAATTTTCAGTAATCGTTTGTGGTTCTGAAATCACTTCCAGTTCTACCATACTCCCACAACTGTTTTCTGAAAAAATCCATTTTTATCAAAACTGTGGAGGGTCAAGAACAATATCACTATTGATCTTCCAGATGGTAGAAAGTCAACCCTCGTCATAGCACGGGTCAACCCACAAACAGCCATTACAGAAACGTGCCTTGAGTTATCCAGAGTTTGGTTTTAAGCATTGTTAGATATGTATGCCCTAGAGGCCATTATTGTATAGTACTGGTTTGTATAATACATTTTGGAGGCTTGGGATATATATGGTTTTACGACAGTCTTGCTCGATATAGTAGTATGTTACTTGGTTTGTTTCTATCTTAATATGTGTATATGTTTCTTTTAACATATCGCTAAAAACATATTGGTAGAGCCCTTAGGATTTTTGCTTGACTACCGGCGTTGTGATGGCGATCACACTAGTGGGGGCTGGGTAGTCTATAAGCACATCCTTATTTTGGTCCCTAGTCGTAGGATTATCGAGACAGGGCATCGATACTCCAGAGTAGACTGGTGCATACGCTTCTCTTCCCAGCAGGGGAGATGGTCTGTCCCACAGCCATCAGTACGTCGTACTGGAGATAGTATGCAGGTGCTCGTTAGGTTACGAGTACACTGGACAAGACTCATCGGGAATTGTTGGTTGGTATTGTACCTATCGTCAGTTAACAGTTCCCAGGTGACATGAGTACAGCTTAGTCTGCTGACTTGACACTGTCACTTCGCCTCGAGTGTGTTCCCACTGTTCTTAGATTACTACCCTACCACGGCTCTACTGAGTCGTGCAAACAGGTAGTAGTTGGGTGCAGTCCCGAAGCACTTGGAGGCAGTGACGGTTTGACAGGATTCGTCTCTCCCGGTATTGGAGGTTGACATCGCGCTGTGTCTAGGAGAGCCATTACACAAAGTCCCTGGCCAGGGCAAGCGAGAATTGCTGGTAGGTTTTCCAGTAGATTCTCAGGGTGTTTTGGGCTACACTCCGACACGACTTGTACCGCTATTAGGGGACTGACGTTTACCGCCCCTAGGCCCGCCATGCGATATTCTCAGACGAACAGACCGGACTGTACGGAGATTGTCACATTCAGGCTCAGTAGGAGTTCGATGGGTTCACGTCATCAGTCTTCTTATCGGCATCTACCTGGGGACCGTTACGTACATCTAGTACCGCTTGCGGCCTGTGGTTAAACCCACTGCCAGCGTAGTGTCGAGCCTTTAGAGTCCCACACAGAGGGTTACTCGTCTTTAGGCAAAACAGAGTAGAGGTTGCATGGTTTTGCGACGGGGTTCGTTCACATCCGCGCACTTGTGCACGTTTGGTGTCCGGACAGTAGTTACTAGCGGGCTTTGGTTTAAGCCAGATCCTAGTAATTGTTTTGGGATTGGTTTTGTCTCAGTGTATTCGTGTTCCTTGGAGCACGGATACGGGTGTGTATGCACAGTTGATAGAGGCAGAGGCAGAGGATTCTCATTAGGGTTGTTGACCATTTGGCTTTGGTTGACTTGTTGACCGTTGACTTTTCTCTAAATCCTAATGAGAATATGATATATGATTAATAATATTAATTATTGTGCCATGGTTGAGTTGAAAGTTTGACTTTTGTTGACTTTGTTGACCGGTTGACCATTTTGGACTTGTTGACCATCATCATTTCATGGCTATCATTTCATGGGTATGACTTTTGCTTGCTTGTTGTTTACAAAAGCAATAATAGCATGAAATGATAATGGTCATTGAAACTAACCATCACCATATACTCAATTATTATTATTATTATCATTATTCTCACTTTTGTGAGAAGGGTTGGATTATGAGAGCTCATTCTATCATTCGCTTTCTCTTTCCTAGAAAGAAAAGCTCTCCCTCTTCCTCTTTCTCTCTCAAGGTTCAAGTGTTCCATGAGTTGGAAATCATGAACCTTTGAGACAAAACCACCACAAATCTTCTCTACTCACTCTAAGGTACTAGGTTTGGCAAACCAAGCACCTTAGTGATCTCTAGATTGAGATAGGAGCTCAAGTTCGACGCCCTCGGGTGGATCCATCTATGGCAATGAGGAGACGACGAGGAGGATCCGTTCAAGAAATTACAAGGAGCAAGCAAGAGGGAGAACCACAACAAGAAGAGAAGGAGTTCAAGACCAAGGTATAACCATTCTACATAGTAGTTAGTACTTGTAGTTTTTTGTTAGTTTTTGTTTAGCGATGATCCTTCATGAAACGGTCCATGTTACCTAGCTAGGAAAATTTTTCGTTTTACCTATTCCGCCTTCCCGAAAGTACCGGGGTGGGTAACATGGACCTAACAGTGGTATCAGAGCCTAGCTAAGCAACAACTAACTGTTAGCAAAGTTTTTAGAATCTCGATCCGGAAAAAATCCCGAAAACAAACCGAAAAATGTATTTTCTGTCGATTTTCAAAACAGGCCTAAAAATATTTTGTACGACATGAAAAATACAGGCAGGGTTTTCTGGGAATTTTCAAGAAATTTGAGACCCCGACTCGGCCAACTCGCCACGGAAGCGCGGCGGAACCATGCGTTCTGCCGCGGCTCAACTTTTTTGCAGATTCCCCTGTTTGCTATTTTGGGATTTTTGGGATATTTTGTTTCTGCCCAGATTTTCCAGAGAAAAATGTTATTTTTTGGGGTAGTTACAATTTTGTATTTTGATCGGAATTCTACAAACTTTGGCTAAATGGTTATATCTGTAATGTGATATATGCACTGAACGTCGGCTAATCGCTATACGTCGATTAGTGGGGTTGTGCATATCTGTGATCTGTAATGTTATTGGATTGTGTATATGAATTCGTTGGATTGTTGCGGATGAATAGCCGGGGGGTTGTGAGATGAGAGTTTTGTTTATCTTTCAATTCATGTAATTTGTAATTGATGTAATATTATTTATATGGCCGCACAACCGGGATGGGGTTGTAGCCGTCATTGTATAATTTCTTTTACTGTTTTTGCTCCTAGGATAGACCCAAGGAGGGGTGCACAAACTACCGGGTATCTCGAAGTGTCGAGTGGCCTACTCACGTTGTTGAGGGAGGTTGCTTCACTTCGGGTATTTGGCGGGTAGTTTGCCACACCCGTAGGGGTCTAGGGTGGGGTATTGGCTATTCATCGCGACCGTGTAATCCGCTTTTCGTTACAGGCTCGTACAGAATGCGGATTCCTAATATATCCAATGTGTTCATCTGTGATCTGGAATGGCTATCATTGCATCTGACGAATGTGTATATATATCTATATGATATCTATTTAGGCGTTGCTTATGTTTTGCATCCGCGCTAGTCCAGCCCCCGCTCTGTCGTTAGTTAAGTAACCTAACGGGTAATGACGGGGCCCCATGGCGAATGCGGATGGCATAAGCGTACGTCATATTTTCGTTGTTTTCTGCAATGGTAGGATTAATTGATGGGACGCATTAAATTAATGCAAGAAAACAAACCTAAAAAGAACGTTGTTGGAACAATTTTTCAAAAAGTTGTTATTGCAAGAACGCTCTCTTTTGTTTTGTATAGAGGTATTCAGTTATGAAAGCCCAGCACCTCATTCGACGAGGCAAGGGCCGATCCCCTCATCGGGAGTGACCCCTTGGACAAAAGTTTGCGTCAGGGTAATAACTTCATTATAGTCGATTATTCTTGCTTTGCATCGTGGTATTCAGTTTGGAATATCCTGTACCTCATTCGACGAGGAAAGAGCCGAGATCCCTTCACAGGGAGTGACCTCTTTAGCAAAAGTTTTCGCCACTATATTTTCAAAAAAAAAAAGATTATCAGGTTCCTTCAACGATATCAAGTTCATTACGTTAACGGGTTTTTCGCCAAAAACCCAGCCGTAGCCCTCCGTCATTTCCTACAAGTACTACTTAGTATTCGAGCTGCGTATTTTGGCATTGTCAAGGCGTAGTGATCGGTAGCTAAGTATTGCTTGTTTGCAGTTTTATTTTTCGGATTATTTAGGACAGTCGCATAGCTATGTTGTCATTGTCAAGAGATATGCGGGTGGGTCTAAGTTAATCAAGATAATGACGGGCCGAACTTGACTAGCGGTTTATGATATGTTGGCATTGTCAAGGTCAAAAACCGTTAGGGGCAAAAATCTACATCGGGAGTTTCTAAAGAAACTGAAACTTGCAGATTTAGCATACCTTCTGGAGTGTGGTGACTAGAGTGGATTCCATCTAGGTCATCGCACAATGATAGTTGGATCCCGATCCTACTGATGAGTTGGACTACTCTCGGGAGATTATTTCACTTAACAATCAATGCTATAAACCAAGTAGGTGTCTAGAACGGTGTTAGCGGGGCTACGCCTCCAGGGAAAAGAGGTTACTTAATTAAGGAACTTCGCGAAAGCGTTGGAAAACCTCCCTCGAAGTACCAACACTAGCCTGGCTGAAAGGTTAAGCAAGTATTGTGACGTGCAAATTAATCCCGACTAGTTCTTCTTTTAAAGGTTTGAAGAAGAATTTGAGGAAACAGTGGGAGCCATCCTGGTTAGATAAATTAATAAACCAATCTAATCTTGCAAGAGCGCACGCTGAGTGCTTCTTTTCTCTCTCTCCAGGTAGCAACCATTTCACGCCCCAATCAAGATAATAAAATGTATCGCTTGACCGATCCGAATTCTTATTCGGGGCTGGGGAACATTGGTTCAGCTCTAACTTACGACAACAGTCATAAGTTTGAGCAAGGGAAAGAGGATTGTATGGATTCCAAGGATACCCAGTTGAAGAAGAAGCATGGTTTTGCATCTACTTCAGGTGTTCTTGTAATTGAGAACTGCTTTACGGTCAGCCCTACCTCCTGGGTACTTGATACCGGATCAGGATCTCATATCTGTAATTTATTGCAGGGACTGAGAAAAAGTAGGAAAGTTGCACCTGGTGATATGTCGCTCAGAGTAGCGAATGGAGCACAAGTTAATGCTGCAGCCGTCGGTGAATATCACCTAGTGTTGCCAAATGGCAAGACTATGATTTTGAATGATTGCTACTATGTACCTTCCATGGTTTGCAACATCATATCAGTTTCTTTACTCGATAAAGATGGATATAAGTTTGTTCTTGATAGAAATATCATGAACATTTACCTTCATAAGGTACTGGTTGCAGAAGGTACACTGTGTAATGGTATCTATGTTCTAAATCAGAATACAGTTCTCAATGTACAAAACACACGCAAGAGGAAGAATTCAGATTCGAATGAAACCTACTTGTGGCATTGTAAACTTGGTCATATCGGAGAGAAAAGACTAAGTAAGTTGCATAAAGATGGACTCTTGAATACGTTCGAGTTTTCACCTTATGAAACTTGTCAGTCTTGTCTCAAAGGGAAGATGACCAAATCTCCGTTCACTGGACATGGAGAAAGAGCAACAGAGCTCTTGGGACTCATACACAGTGATGTATGTGGTCCGATGTCTATACATGCAAGGGGTGGGTTCTCGTACATCATCACATTCACTGACGATCTCTCTAGATTCGGATATGTGTATCTTATGAAATACAAATCTGAAGCTTTTGAGAAATTCAAGGAATTCAGAAACGAAGTAGAGAACCAGACAGACAAAAGTATCAAGATCCTCCGGTTTGATAGAAGAGGGGAGTACTTAAGCACGGAATTTCGAGATTACTTAAAAGAGAATGATATTCTCTCTCAGCTTACTCCTCCTTATACACCACAGCACAACGGTGTATCGGAGAGAAGGAATCGTACCCTATTGGATATGGTTCGATCCATGATGAGTAATGCTGAGTTACCTCTTTCATTCTGGGGACTTGCGCTAGAAACAGCGGCATACTTACTGAATCAGGTTCCGTCTAAATCGGTGCCTAAGACTCCATATGAAATATGGAGTGGTAAAAAACCGTATCTTGAACGTATTAAGATATGGGGTTGTCCGGCCTATGTAAAAGTGCAAAATCCGGACAAGCTTGAGGCACGGTCAGTTTTATGCAAGTTTGTGGGATATCCTAGAAATTCTCTGGGCTGTTCTACCACACTGAGGAACAGAAGGTGTTCGTTGCTCGTCGCGCCACCTTTTTAGAGTGGCAATTTCTTGCAAAAGAAATAAGTGGGAGCACGGTAGAACTGGATGAAATATCTGATCCACAAACTCAAACTGAGGATTTAGCAGAACCAGAAAATTCAATAGTCCCAGACGAACCTCAGCCACTCCGTAGATCTGGTAGGGTTTCTCGTCCGCCCGAGAGATACTACGGTTTTCTCATAGACGGGGATCGAGAGGATTGCATCTTGGAAGAAGATGACCCTACCAGTTTCAGGCAGGCCATTATCAGTAGGGACTCTGATAAGTGGCAGGAAGCAATGCAATCCGAAATGGAGTCCATGTACGCCAATAAAGTGTGGACCTTGGATATTGCTCCACCTGGGGTAAAACCCGTTGGATGCAAATGGATCTACAAAAGGAAACTTGGTGTAGATGGGCAGGTGGAAACCTATAAGGCTAGACTCGTTGCGAAAGGTTTTCTTCAAAGACCTAGTGTGGACTATGACGAAACTTTTTCTTCGGTGGCTATGCTCAAATCCATTCGGATCCTACTTGCCACTGCTGCCTTCCATGACTATGAAATCTGGCAGATGGACGTTAAAACGGCTTTTCTAAACGGCTGTTTGGAAGAGTGCGTTTATATGGATCAGCCAGAAGGTTTCGTAGACAGTGGGAGCAGCGGGAAGGTGTGCAAGTTGCTTAAATCCATTTATGGATTAAAGCAGGCATCGCGGAGCTGGAACATTTGTTTTGATGAGGCAATCAAGGAATTTGATTTCATCAAGAACGAAAATGAACCTTGTGTCTATAAGAAGATTGTAGGACGAACTGTCGTATTCCTAGTCTTGTACGTGGACGACATTCTTTTGATAGGAAATGATATTCCTATGCTACAATCGGTCAAGCTATTCTTGTCACAACGGTTCTCCATGAAGGACATGGGTGATGCCTCGTACATTCTGGGGATCAAGATCTACAGAGATAGATCCAAGAGACTACTGGGACTTTCGCAGTCCAGGTACATAGAGACCGTACTAAAGAGATTTAGTATGGAGGATTCCAAGCGCGGTAACATACCCGCATTGCACGGAATTACCTTCTCCAAGAAGATGTCTCCTAAGACTGACGAGGAGAGGGTTCGCATGAGCACTATACCCTACGCTTCGGCGGTAGGATCTATAATGTATGCGATGCTATGTACAAGACCAGATGTAGCTTACGCGCTGAGCGTGGTGAGCCGGTATCAGTCAGACCCAAGTGAGGACCACTGGACGGCAGTGAAGAACATTCTCAAGTACTGAGAAGGACTAAGGAGATGTTCCTGGTTTATGGTAGTGGAGACCTCAGGGTCGAGTCCTTTACCGATTCAAGCTTCCAGAGTGACAAAGATGACAGCAAGTCTGTCTCGGGTTTTGTGTTTACCCTCAACGGAGGGGCGGTATGTTGGAGGAGTTCCAAATAGGATACCGTCGCAGACTCGACGATGGAGGCTGAATACATTGCTGCAAGCGATGCCGCAAAAGAGGCGGTCTGGATGAAGAAGTTCATTAGTGGACTTCAGGTGGTTCCGTCCATTGTTGACCTAATACCTTTGTATTGCGATAACAATGGGGCTATAGCTTTAGCGAAGGAACCAAGGTCCCATCAGAAATCCAGACACATCTTAAGGCGGTATCACCTGATCAGGGACATCATTGATCGCCAAGAGATCGAGGTACGGAGAGTGGACACAAAAGACAACACAGCGGATCCATTCACGAAAGCCCTCCCTCAAACACAGTTCGAGCGACTTTTTGAGCTATTGGGTATGCGGTACGCCGGCAGCTGGCCTTAGTGCAGACGTTGGGTATGTGGTACACCAATTACTGGCCTTTAGTGCAAGTGGGAGATTGTTAGATATGTATGCCCTAGAGTCCATTATTGTATAGTACTGGTTTGTATAATACATTTTGGAGGCTTGGGATATATATATGGTTTTACGACAGTCTTGCTCGATATAGTAGTATGCTACTTGGTTTGTTTCTATCTTAATATGTGTATATGTTTCTTTTAACATATCGCTAAAAACATATTGGTAGAGCCCTTAGGATTTTTGCTTGACAACCGGCGTTGTGATGGCGATCACACTAGTGGGGGCTGGGTAGTCTATAAGCACATCCTTATTTTGGTCCCTAGTCGTAGGATTATCGAGATAGGGCATCGATACTCCAGAGTAGACTGGTGCATACGCTTCTCTTCCCAGCAGGGGAGATGGTCTGTCCCACAGCCATCAGTACGTCGTACTGGAGATAGTATGCAGGTGCTCGTTAGGTTACGAGTACACTGGACAGGACTCGTCGGGAACTGTTGGTTGGTATTATACCTATCGTCAGTTAACAGTTCCCAGGTGACACGAGTACAGCTTAGTCCGCTGACTTGACACTGTCACTTCGCCTCGAGTGTGTTCCCACTGTTCTTAGATTACTACCCTACTACGGCTCTACTGAGTCGTGCAAACAGGTAGTAGTTGGGTGCAGTCCCGAAGCACTTGGAGGCAGTGACGGTTTGACAGGATTCGTTTCTCCCGGTATTGGGGGTTGATATCGCGCTGTGTCTAGGAGAGCCATTACACAAAGTCCCTGGCCAGGGCATGCGAGAATTGCTGGTAGGTTTTCCAGTAGATTCTCAGGGTGTTTTGGACTACACTCCGACACGACTTGTACCGCTATTAGGGGACTGACGTTTATCGCCCCCCTAGGCCCGCCATGCGATATTCTCAGACGAACAGACCGGACTGTACGAAGATTGTCACATTCAGGCTCAGTAGGAGTTCAATGAGTTCACCTCATCAGTCTTCTTATCGGCATCTACCTGGGGACCGTTACGTACAGCTAGTACCGCTTGCGGCCTGTGGTTAAACCCACTGCCAGCATAGTGTCGAGCCTTTAGAGTCCCACACAGAGGGTTACTCGCTTTTGGGCAAAACAGAGTAGAGGTTGCATGGTTTTGTGACGGGGTTCGTTCACATCCGCGCACTTGTGCACGTTTGGTGTCCGGACAGTAGTTACTAGCGGGCTTTGGTTTAAGCCAAATCCTAGTAATTGTTTTGGGATTGGTTTTGTCTCAGTGTATTCGTGTTCCTTGGAGCACGGATACGGGTGTCTATGCACAGTTGATAGAGGCAGAGGCAGAGGATTCTCATTAGGGTTGTTGACCATTTGGCTTTGGTTGACTTGTTGACCGTTGACTTTTCTCTAAACCCTAATGAGAATATGATATATGATTAATAATATTAATTAAGTATTATTGTGCCATGGTTGAGTTAAAAGTTTGACTTTTGTTGACTTTGTTGACCGGTTGACCATTTTGGACTTGTTGACCATCATCATTTCATGGCTATCATTTCATGGGTATGACTTTTGCTTGCTTGTTGTTTGCAAAAGCAATAATAGCATGAAATGATAATGGTCATTGAAACTAACCATCACCATATACTCAATTATTATTATTATTATCATTATTCTCACTTTTGTGAGAAAGGTTGGATTATGAGAGCTCATTCTATCATTCTCTTTCTCTCTCCTAGAAAGAAAAGCTCTCCCTCTTCCTCTTCCTCTCTCAAGGTTCAAGTGTTCCATGAGTTGGAAATCATGAACCTTTGAGACAAAACGACCACAAATCTTCTCTACTCACTCTAAGGTACTAGGTTTGGCAAACCAAGCACCTTAGTGATCTCTAGATTGAGATAGGAGCTCAAGTTCGAGGCCCTCGGGTGGATCCATCTATGGCAAAGAGGAGACGACGAGGAGGATCCGTTCAAGCAACTACAAGGAGCAAGTAAGAGGGAGAACCACAACAAGAAGAGAAGGAGTTCAAGACCAAGGTATAACCATTCTACATAGTAGTTAGTACTTGTAGTTTTTTGGTAGTTTTTGTTTAGCGATGATCCTTCATGAAACGGTCCATGTTACCTAGCTAGGAAAAATTTTCGTTTTACCTATTCCGCCTCCCCGAAAGTACCGGGGTGGGTAAGTGGACCTAACACGCATAAGCCGGACAACTCCCCGTACCTTAACATTGTTAAGATATGAACCGTTCTATATCCAATATAGAAACAGAGGCACCGATTTAATTGGAACCAGATTCAAATCATGCATCTGTCTCCAGTGCATGTTAACTAAATGGAGAGAGGCCGATCAGCATTACTTAACTTAGGAGTGCTTCCAATTATGAGTAACCTGAAAGAGAAGCAAGTTCTCTTAATCATTACTATTAACTGAATACCATACACAAGTATCTACATCTTCTATCACCTTGAAGAATTCTGATACTTGCAATACCTGGTTCTCTACTTCATTCATACACCTATAACTTCTCAAAACTTAGACCTTGCATTTCTACGAAACACATGTCTAAGAACTAGAGAAGTCATAAGTAAACAGAATATAGTACGAGTACCAACCCCTCTGTCCTAATGGACACTGGACAACATACAATACTCAGTATAAGTCCCTTGAGTCTAATAACTCAATCCCTGTGTGTCGTAGGTTGAAAACTGTACTTATGGTTAAGAAGAATTACACCGTTGTTTAATGCTCCTTACCTAACCATCCACTGATATAGGTAAATGTCATGGACATAATTTCAAAAAGTTATATCTCACTTTATGAAAATAAACGTACATATATATCAATTTGAAATTGGTGCATAACAACGGATATTCAAAACCAAATATCTGCCGTCCGGCAAACAACCCAGGTGATTTCCTCAAATATCACCAATTACAACGAATCCCGATATAATGAGGATGATCAGCCAATTCCCAATAACTTACTCCCACTCATCATCTGTAAAATCATACAGATGTGAGAATCAAACCTGGTAAATACATACCCTGGAGCAAGGACTAATTGGGAAATCAGTTTTCTTTTAACAGTACACAGTGAAACTGAAACATGTAAATGTTTCGAAGGGGTATCCGGGTACTCCTAGTAATGCCTCTTCCATTATCCAGATTCATGACTGTAACTGTATACTTCTTTGCCATCTCTCCAAATCCCTTTATATGTCTTTAGTCATTATCTTCTGAACACCACCTTTAGGCCAAATGGTTTTCTTCCTTCCCTACCGTTCGGCACCAGCCTATGGTTTGGAAGAAGACTATCCAATAAGTATAATGGGTGTACTCTCCTAATCCTAGGAGTACTCGTAACCTGAGAGAAGGTGAAGATAAAAGACAACTGAATAAATCTTATTCCTATTTCTCCTGAACCAGAATCCATCCCCGAACTGGAACAAGTTCCTTCGAGTTCGTATATAACCATACGATGGAGTATCCAATAAACTGTGGATCTTCGTAGTGATACGGGGTGTTCTGGAGAAATACAAAGGTGAAGTAGGATTGGCGATGAAATACTTGGTTTGGTCGTGAATAGCAGTCGCAATTTACTTTGCCCTCTTTCTAATCCTTTTATTTGTCTTAACTTATTACCTTCTGTACACCATCGTTAGGCTAATTGGTTTTCTTCATTCCCTACCGTTCGGCACCTGCCTATTGTTTGGAAGAAGACTATCCATTAAGCGTAATAGGTGTACCGTCCTAATCCAAGGAGCACTCGCAACCTGAGAGAAGGTAAAAGGAAAAGACAACCGAATAGTCCTATTCGTTTTCTCCAGAACCGGAAACCATCCTCGAATAAGTTCCTTCGAGTTCGTATATAACCATACGATGGTTTTATCCAATGGAATTGGATGTTCATAGTAA
Organism: Agapanthus africanus; assembly: GCA_030015575.1. NCBI lineage: Eukaryota > Viridiplantae > Streptophyta > Magnoliopsida > Asparagales > Amaryllidaceae > Agapanthus > Agapanthus africanus. Next base: position 309,921,444 of record CM057349.1, read on the forward strand.
TACGGGGTGTTCTGGAGAAAAGGGTAAAAGTAGGAGTGGCAATGAGGTATGCAACTCTGACAATCCAAAAGCCAGTGTTTTAAGAAGGTTCGGTTAACTTGGTCACTGAGTCACAGTCTAGGGTCGGGTCATGGTCGTTGCCAAAGAGAGAGAGAGAAAAGAAACACTCAGCGTGCACTCTAACCTAGATCAGAACGGTTATCACTTTATCTAATCAGGAAACCTCCCACCGTATTGTCAAATTCTCCTCCAAACCTGAAAGAAGAATTAGTCGGGATCACCCGAGGAGTAAACCAACTCATCAGTGGGAATCGGGATCCAACTGTCATCGCATGATAACGTGATGGAATCCACTCACGTTATCACACTCCAGAAGGTATGCGCATGCCTAGCAAGTTTCAGTTTCTTTAGAAACTCCCGATGTGATTTTTACCCCATGCTCTTATGACCTTGACGAAGGCCAACATATCATAAGTCACATGTCAAGTTCTACCCGTCATTATCCAGGTTAATTTGAACCCACCCGTACATACCCTTGACGAAGGCCAAAATAGTAGTACGACTGTCCCAAACCAACGCATCTATTTATGCAGCAGAAAAGTAACAAATAGCTACCATACATTATGCCTTGACGAAGGCCAACATACATAGCATGAATACTAAGTGCTACCCTTCTGAAATGACTGAGGGCTACGAATGGTTTTTGGTGAAAAACCTTTAACGTAATGAACTTGATATCGTTGAAGGAACCGGATAGCTTTTTATAAAAATATAGTGGCGAAAACCTTTGCTAAAGAGGTCACTCCCGGTGAAGGGATCTCGGCTCTTTCCCCGTAGAATGAGGTGCAGGATATTCCAACTGAATACCGCGATGCAAAGCAAAAGGCAATCGGCTATAGTGAAGTTATTACCCTGACGCAAACTTCTGTCCAAGGGGTCACTCCCGGTGAAGGGATCTCGGCCCTTGCCTCGTCGACTGAGGTGCAGGATATTCCAACTGAATACCACTGTGCAAAACAAAAGAGAACGTCCTTGCAATAACAACTTTTTGATGAAAAATGTTCCAACAACATCAGAATAGGTTTGTTTAGCTTACATTGATCCGAATCAATGCAGTCCCATCAATTAATCACACCACAAAAGAATGAAAATACGATGTACGTATATGCCATCCGCATTCGCCACTGGGTTCCGTCATCACCCGTTAGGTTACTTAACTAACGACAGAGCGGGGACTGGACTAGCGCGGGTGTAGAACATATACAACATCTACTACTATATATATCAATATATAATATTCGCTCATGGCGTGATAAATGTAACATCACAGAACAATACAGATAATCTGGAAGCCCCGGATTTCACAGAGCCGCAACTGAAACCCGACGTTCCCCTAGTCGTGTGGATAGCCTGTGCAATGAAATCCTAGACCCCTACGGGTGCGGCAAGTTACCCGCCAAAACCTGAAGCGAGGCAGCCCCCTTCAACAAAGTGAATGGACCACCCAGCACTTCACAGAATCCGGTAACTTGAGCACCCCTCCTTGGGTCAACCTATACCCCCTATGAGTGCGGCGAATAGCCGGCCAATTCTAGAGTAAAGCCCATTCCGTCTCAAAGCCATGAGATGCGGGCCCGTTGCCCTCTAGAATTCGGCTATCCGTGCACCCCACCGCGGGGTAATCCTAGTTAGAAAGTAAAATATATACAACGGGGTACATCGACCTCAGCCCGGTCGTGCCCCAAAAGAATAATATACAAACAGGCAGTGACGGCGGTCCACATGTCGGACGCTCGCCCCGCAATATCAAATGTACAAATACAACCAAACTATACTACCATTATATCCAGGCTATCCACCACGACAAATCCGCAACATCACAGCACAACACAGAACATCAACGTGAATGTCACGTTCGCAAATCCGTCTAAAAGAACTATAGCAATTAGACAAGATTTACCGCTCGAATGACATTCATGGTCGCGGATATAATGTAAATACTGTGAACTAACATGTTTAAAATTTTTGATCGACAAAATTTCCCGAAGTGGGCCCCAAGCACAATACCCAGTACTCAAAATAATCTGGGCCAAAAACAAAACTACCAGAAACCCCAATTCCAATTCAGACACCACCACAGAAACTTAGGTGCATTGTTGCTACAGTGCTGCGGTGGAACCGCGGCCAAAACGTGGGTACGGCCGCGGTTCCGCGGCGCTACAGGGATAACAGTGTACCAAATTTTAGCTGTGGTCTTAGAAAAGCCTGCCTGATTTTCTGCAATACTCAAAAAAAAATTTTGACGATAAAAAAAATTCGACAGAAACTTTAGAATTGGAAATGCAGTTTTGGAAAATTTCGTTCGATCGAAGTTCTAAACACGTTAGAGCAAGCTAGTAAAGGTTAATGGCGGGGCTCTGATACCATGTAAGTCTACGGTAGCGCCCCGACCGTCTATCCGAGGCCAAAATGCAGAAACGAAAACTTTTCTTAAAACTTGAAACCGGCGCTATCGTATGCTTAAAACCCGGATCGAACCATTAACCTACAACTAGCAACTAGAGAAAGGGTTGGAAAGGCTATACCGATCGATCCGTGTCCTTCGGTCTTTGGCCACCATCCCAAGCTCCTCGCGGCATCTCCGGTCTCGATCTCCTCGTCGGAAAGGGCACCACATCATCGAGTCTTTTTACGGGCTCTCGCTTCGTCCGAAGCAACTCGGGCACGAAGTTCGCTAGCCGACGTGTCCAAGGCGATGTAGAGAATGTGCGTGACAACTTTGTCTCTTGCATCCATTATATGGATAGAGGTTAGAGATGATGCCATTAATGGAGGTTGTAAGCTAGAGGAAGAAGAAGAAGAGGAAGAAGAAGAAGTTCCCTTTTCTTTTTCTTATGTCTTGTGATGATAATGAGAGTGAGAGAGTTATGGGAAAAATACAAGACCAAACTTGTCACGACCCGAAATTGGCACGTGACGGCCCTAGTACTACGCAACGCCTACAGACGTAACGCAGTAAAAGAAAGCCAAAACCCAGAAATCTAAACCATTAAAAAGACAAGGAAAGATAATAGAAGTTTTGAAACATTTGAAATCACAACCCAAATTCTTTAAAAGCCCAACTTTAATTCCTTAAAATTTTGGCAGCACCTCCTTTGTAAAAACTAGCCCAAAAAATGGGTACAACATAAATAAAAGTAAAGCATCCCCAAACGGGAGAAAATACACGCCCAAAGGCGGAAAACAACCACCACAACAAATATACGACGCCATAGCGAAGAAATAAAAGACGATAGAAAGGAAGCTGTATAAAAGACAACAAGTCACAAATAATATACAATATCGTCCTCACACAAGTCTCTAAGTCAAACATGAAAGTAGTAGATGGAGAGTACAAGGATACAACGAATATACAATACAACGCGAATAACCACAAAACCCACCTAAGCAAAACAGCACACTGTGAGCCGATGCGGTATCCGTAGCAAAAGATGATAAGATGGATGAATAGCTTGCCTCGACTACTCTCGGGAACACCCTGCAAAACAACTGTGGCACAACGGGGGTGAGTTGCCAACTCGTGAATAGTAAATAACATATGCAGGTAATCGCAAGTATGCACGTACAGTGTGAATCTAACATATGCAATTAATAGCAATAACAGGTCATATGGATGCAATAATCATGAAACGTACACTAGCAGGTACAACTACACATGAAGCAATGCATATAATAAAGGTATGTAAATGCAACAGTCATGAAAGGTACTCTAACAGGTACTACTAGAACATGAAGCAGTGCATAAACAATAAATGTGGAGTATGGAATGAAATATGTCATTTCCACGGAATCCTGACATCGTGGTAGGATCACAATCCATCAAGACAATCCAAATCCCAAATTCCTCAAATCAGCCCCCAAATTGGCCATCATATCATATAAGTCTCACAAATCCTGAATGTACAATATCGAATAAATCTCATATATCCTGAATGTACAAAATCAAGTGAATCTCATATATCCTGTATCAATTCTCAAATAAATCACCTATACCCCAAATCCAATTTCAAGTAAAATTCTAACACCCTAAATATGTTTGCACGAATAAATATGATGATGTATATAAATTAATGTCAATACACATATATTAGCGTCCCATTCCACTAATATTGGTGTAAGGGCATATATAACAGCGTCCTAACCCACTGTTATATATACAAAGAAGTAAAAATGTCAATACATATATATTAGCGTCCCATTCCACTAATATTGGTGTAAGGGCATATATAACATCGGCCTAAACCCCTGTTATATATACAAAGGAGTAAAAAGAAATATCATGAAACCAATGTGTCAAGCATCGACACAGAAATGCAGGTCTATCAGGTGCTGTCACCACGACTGGCACCCTGATAGGTACGTATCATACGTTATCCCGAAAGCTCGAGTGCCTCGCTCTGACCCTCGCCTCTCGACGTATCTATACGTACATGACTCCCGTCGGTATCTGTCACGACCCGAAAGGTACGGAACATGACCGGCACTTAAATTACGAAACGTCTCGAGGCGTACGTAATCTAAGTAAGCCAAAACCCAGAAATCAAAACCAAAGAAGCAGGAGAGTGGAGGAAAAACCAACTTAAAGCAAGTAGTTTTAATAGCATAAGCCGAATTATGCGTTTTTTAAAAAAAAACATCAAGTATTTTCTGAAAATTTCGGCAGAGTCTCCTTTGTAAATACTGGCCCCCAAACGGGATACATATGAATAGTATACGAAATCAATAAAAAGGCATCCCCAAGCAGGAGCTAGCTCTTCGTCAATCGACGGTCACAACCACGCAATCAATATAATATACAACGCCAAGGGCGAGGATCACAACTCAAAAGAAACTCAAAACAACATGAAAAACATAATAATACAACGCGCGACTCTAGGGTCGAAAGAATAACAGGTCTGGTTTTCTATCTCTCTCAAATATACAATCCGGTTGATGGAGTTTCTAGATACAACTGAAATAATAATAAACAATGGTGGTCCTGATGCAAAGAACCCACCTGCCAAAGCAATCACCCGGAAAGAATAGTGTGCCAGCAAGCCGCAAAGAACCTGTACGGCAAAACCTGCAAGGAACTGTGGCACAACGGGGGTGAGTTGCCAACTCATGAGTAGAAAACATCTACGAGTAGAAATCGCATGTATGATGCAATCCTAGGTCATACGATCAATATATAATCCTCAAATGATAAAGTCTGAAGCATGAAAAAGTGGCAAGGGTAAACATCTATACATAAGTGTAATCCCATGTGCTCGTGTCAGTGTCTCAGGTAGCAACATATCATATGAATGAGGTATGAATGCATGAAAACAGAATACAAGTAAAGGAAGAAACTGCTTTCATAACTTAGTGAGATTTCTGTATATTTAAAACGAGGTATCATCAAGGAAATCAACATAAACAGTGTCTAGTATCGACACAAAACATAAATCCCAATATCTCAATATCTCAGGCTCCGGCTACCCGGACTGGCCTGTATCATCAAATCATAATACCTCAATATCTCAAAATCCCAGTGTCTCAAATCTCACTATCTAGGACGTCGTCAGTCCGGATCGGCCCCTAACATCAATCACACGACCACGACGGTATCCTCCGGATATCCGACGCGTCAGATAAAATCACCGGTAGGCAGTCTTCCCCTGCCAGGCTCATCGTCTACTACTCGATCTTCTTGCCCCGAGGTACCTTACCGAGTCCACCATGTACCCGCAGACGGTTCATCCAACTCCTCGAATCGGGTCTCGAAATCCATCTCATAACCGAGAAAACATCATGGTGGACCACTCATACATCATGAGAAAACCACACTTTTCATTTTAAAATGATGATACTAAGCTTTTATTAAATTCTTGCGGTTTTCTCCCAAATCCAGAAATCTCATGAAAATCCAAAATCCAATCATCAATAGCACGTAAACAGTGAATATAGGCATAAAACTCCATAATACTGCATAACAGTGAATAATAATATGCATGAAGTAGCAAGTAATAACTGCAATATCTAAACTGGCATATAAGGCAAGTACACTAATATCATGTCTAAACTATCAGCTAACAAGCTATGTTAATGAAATAGTATCCTCTAAAGTGTACGTGACATGGCAATTACCGATGATGATGTGTGTGTAGGGTTCCTAGGCACGCTAATGAGGTCTCTCAAGGCATCAACCATGCCAATTTCAAACTTTACGGGTGTCGAGAAACCCTAATACGGATCGTTGACTAGAATTTTAGGCGAAAAGAAAAGCAACTAGTTAACAACTTAACTAAAAGAATGGAAATACAACCTTTGTAGATCCGGTCCTCCACCTCCATAGCTCCGCAATGAAGTCTCTTCGCTGTCCAAATCGAATCCCGGGCTCTAGCGTCGGCTTCATCGGAAAAAATGGGCGGGCTAGGTCATCGACTACGATGCCGAAGATGATCTACGTCGAGGCATCACAAGATCAAGCTCCCACTTCACCAAGTCATGAAACTTGTGAAGAAAACACCCTATACTACTTGGCAAGTGGTAGAGGATGAAGAAATAGGAAGTGGGTTCACTTTAGAATTGGATTTCTCACTCATTTGCTCAAGTTGCCATTGATGGAGCAAGGTTTCTTCTTGAAGAAGAAGAAGAAGATGATAAAAAATGTTATGATAAGAATTATTTCAAAAAGTAATTAAAATGAATACTTATCATAATCAAACCATGGTCAAGTGTAGAGAATAAACTAGGGTTAGGTCAATGGTTAGGGTTAAGCATGAAGAAAAAAATGGTGACTTAGTCAAAGCTTCATGAAGCTTCAACATGCATCCAAATAAAGCCACCATTCTTCTTTTCTTTTGCCAAAAAGAAAGAAATAAATAAATGAATAAATAGATATGAAAAACAAAACCCTAACCATTTAAATAACCATGGTTTAATCTTTACACAAACTCAAGTAAGCATGTATCATCAAACATGATACAATCAAGTGCACAAAAGTATATCACATATACAACTTGTGAACTTCAAGTGAGAAAATCCATTTAAAGTGAACCAATACTAGTTAATGCAAAGTAATATATCAAATATATAATTATGCATTAAATCATTAAATCAACACTTGATTCAATGATCCGGTCATGTCGCACACAACCGACTAGTACACAATGTATCGATTTATCGAATCAATCCTTGATTCGATAACTAGGTTATATCGCATACAACCATTCAACACATTCATCGCGAGAATGAAATACGGTATCACATACACGTATTATTCTCGGTCCCGCACATATCTCATATGCGCTCCTATTTCGTTTCGCTTGATCCAGGAAACCTCTGTGTAGGACTCTAAAGACTCGTCAATACGCCGGCAGTTGGTGATGATCATATCAAACACCCACAAGCCGCAAGCGGTCTGCTAAACGTAACGGCCACCCGGGTATTGAGCGATGAGAAGATCGACGAGCAAGCCCTCTCATACTCCTGTGAATCCAACCAGTAACACTTACCGTACAGTCCGGTCTGTTCGTCTGATATGTCGCATATCTCGCCTAGGAGTGGTAAACGTCAGACCCCAATAGCTCGATAAGTCGTGTCGATATGAGGTCTATAACATTTCGAGAAACTACTGGTAACACTTACCAGTAAATCTCAGCAACCCTGGCCAGGGATTTCTGGTTATAGCCAATCGAACACAGCGCAACATCAACTCCCTATACCGGGAGAGACGAATCCCCTCCTATCGCTCATTGCCTCCATGTGATTCGGGACTGTACCCAAAAACCACCGTTTTGCACGCCCTCTTGGACGTGTTAATGTGGAAATCAAAGCACAGTGGGAACCACACAAGACTCTATGACGATCTCGGGTCAACAGACTACTCTGTACCAGTGTCACCAGAGAACTGCCATCTGACGTAAGGTATAATACCATCTGGGAGTTCTCGGCGAGTCCGTCCAGTGTACCCAGTCTCCACTGAGCACCCGTATATCATCTCTGATGTCAAACACCAATGGATATGGGATCATCCATCGCCCATCTGTATGGGTCGAGAAGGTATACGCTAGTCTACTCTGGTATATCGATGCCCCGTCTCGATATACCCACGACTAGGGACCTTGAAGGATGTACTTATGGACTACCATGTCCCCACTAGTATGATCCGCATCATAGTCCAGGTAGTCAAGTACACATCCTAAGGGCTTTACCAACATGTAACAGAGAGACAATCAGTGTACACGTTAAGGTAAAGAGTAACCAGATAGCATACTATCATGTCGAGCGAGAAAGTCCTCCCTATATATGTCCAAGCATCCACTACAATATACATCCTATGTATAGTAATGGCCTTTAGGGCATACATATAACTAACAATCTCCCACTTGCACTAGGGCCATCTGATAGCAGTGGTTGTAGTATCTCATACTCAACCATCCCATAAAAGTCTCTCTCTGGGAAAAGGCCTTTGTGAGTGGATCCGTCGTGTTGTCCTCTGAGTCTGTTCTCCTAACCTCGATCACACTGGAGATCAACTATCTCCATGATCAGGTGATACTGCCTTAGAATATGTCTGGATCACTGATGGGACGGGTGTTCCTTGGCATAAGCCACAACTCCATTGTCACACAATGGGAGGAACTAAGTTCATCTTATGAACAAATATACATCCAGACTGCTTCTTTGGTAGCATCTTAAGTAGCGATGTATCCTGCCTTTATCGTCTAGTTAGCCACGGTATCTAGCTTGGAACTCTTCCAACATACCGTCCCTTTGCTGAGGGTAAAGACAATGCCTGTGACTGACATTCAGTCATCCTTATCACCCTGGAACCCTTCCAGTGATTCTCCCCAGGATCGATTGATACCATCTCACTACAACTAGTGAGAATCCTAACATCCAATTAGATCTATCTCATAGATCCAAAACCAAGGATTTAGGAGGTATCACTTTAATCCTATATGGAGAATCATTGTGATAAGCGGAGATTGACTGAGCGTAGCATAGGAAACTACTTCCCTATCAAGAGTATGTCATCCACGTACTTTACGAGGATCATCACTATACTCCCTACTACCTTTTTGCATATACAAGGTTCATCTACCATTTTGATGATGTCAAACTCTTTGACTATCTCATCAAAACAGATTTTTCCAACTCCGCGATGCCTGCTTTATCCTATAAAGCATCTTGCACACGTTTCCGCTGCTCCCACTGTCTACGAGGCCCTCTGGCTGTGTACTTATAGACGCTCTCTTCCAAAACATTATTTAGAAAAGCAGTCATGACACCCAACCACCAGATATCGTAGTCATGGTATGTAGCCGTGGCAAGTAGGATCTTGATGGACTTAAGCATAGCCATTGGAAAAAGGTTTCATCATTATCCACGCTTGGTCGATGACGAAAACCTTTAACAAGTCTAGCTTTGAAAGTCTCAACTTTTCCATATACACCAAGTAATCTTCTCAAGATGTACTTGCTCCTGATGGGGATTTAACCCTTCAGATATAGCAACCAAAGTCCATACTTTGTTGGTGTATAAGGATTCCATCTCAGATCACTACATCCAGCCATTCTCACAGAGTCCCACTCCTGATGGCCAGCTCGAAACTAGTTGGGTCATCATCTCATGATGCAATCCTCGCTCCCACTGTCATAGAGAAACCGAAGTATCTCTCAGGTGGGTGAGGAACCCTACTAGATCGGCGGAGAGGCTGAGATTCGTTGGTAACTATTGAATCCTTTGGTTTTATCAAATCATCTGCTGTAGTTTGTATAGCTGGAACCTTTCCAGTTCTACATTACAGACCTTGCTTCGAGCTTGTCCGGATTTTGCTTTTCAGACATAGGCTGGACAACCCCAAATCTTAACTAACTTAAGAGATGGGCTCTTCCCTTATCATATCAAATATGAAGTGGTAGGCAACTGATTTGATTTGAACCCTATTCAATAGGTATGCAGCTTCTCAAGTGCATAACTCCCAAAAAAGGAAATAGGTAACTCAGTAGTACTCATCATAGAGCACACCTTATCATATAGGGTGTGATTGCTCCGCCCCGATATACCATCGTGCTATGGTGTATACGGAGGAGTAATGCTGAGAGAGAATCTCATTCTCCTTTAGAATAGTCCAGGAATTCCATGCTCAAGTATTCTCCTCCTTGATCACATCAAAGGGCATAATACTTTTACCCGTATTTTGGTTCTCTACTTCTAACTTATATTCTGTGAATATCTCAAAAGGTTCGGACTTGTGTTTCAACAGGAACATATGTCTGAATCTTGAGAGATCATCAGAGAACGTAACGAAGTACAAAGAACCAGTCCTGGTATATGTAGACAGGGGACCTTACATACATCAACATGTATCATCCCAAGAGTTTACTAACTCTTTCTCTGTTTCCAGTAAACAGAGCTGAGGTCATTTTATCTTTGTGACATGACTCGCAAGTTTCATAAGATGTAAATTCAAACTGATTTAAATATGCATCTACATGTAACTTCAGTTAGTCGGGTCACATTGATATGACCTAGTCTACAATGCCTCAAGAAGGATTCGTTCATTTCTGAACTCTTCCTCTTGTGTGTGTTCCGTATACTAAAGAACTGTAGTTTGATTTAGAACATTAATGCATTTAGATAACGTGCCTGAACCGATCAACTTTTGATATAGGAAATGTTCAAAACATTATCCAACAATACAAAATTATATCCTTTCTTTACTAATAAAGAGATTGATATGATTTTGTATATCAGGTTCGGTATCTAATAACATTCATTCAGAATCAAAGTATTGGTAATACAGGGTGACAGTGACCAACAGACTTGGCTGCAACACTTGCCCCGTTTTCTGCCTCATGAAACTTATCACCCGTTCTCAGTTCTCTACCTATCTGTAGCCCATGTAACATATTACATATACGGGATCCTGATCCGGTATCATATACCCAGGACGTAAAGGACACTGAGAAACAGTTCTATATAATGAACACACCCGAAGGAGATGCATCATATGCACTTTCTTCGTTTGGGCGGCATAGGAATTCTGGTATTCCCCAATTTCCTGCTCTGTCTTATAACAATTATAAGTTGGAGCGGGACCAACGTTCCCCAGCTCAGTATAACAAGCGGGTTCGGTCAATAATCCGTATTATTATCTTGATTAAGGCGTGATATGGTCTCTACCTGGAGAGAGAGAGAAGAAAACACTCAGCGTGCGCTCTTGCAAGAATAGATTGGTTATTATTTTATCTAATCAGGATGGCTCCCACTGTTTTTATCAAATCTTCCTTCAAACCCTAAAAGGAAAGACTAGCCGGGATTAATTACACACTACAAGTTCGCCAATCTTTCAGCCAGGCCAGTGTCGGTACTTTGAGGGAGGTCCCCCGTGCATTCGCACGAACCTAATTAATGTAAACCTCGTTTTCCCAGAGGCGTAACCTCGTTAACACCTTTCTAGACACCTACTTGATCGGCTAGTTGTAATGTGTAAAAGTCTCCCATGAGTAACTCTTACTCACAGCGGGTATCGGGATCCAACTATCTCATAGAAGGTATGCAATCTCATTGCAAATTTCAACACTTGAAATTCCCGATAATTTTGCCCCTAGCATCCTATGACCTTGACGGAGGCCAAACAACCCATAGTCCGCTAGTCAAGTTCAACCCGTCATTTCCTGATTGAATTAAACCCACCCGCACGACCCTTGACGGAGGCCAAACAACGCCGTACGAATACCCTAATCCAATCGCATCATATGCTAGCAGATAAGCACTAGTCAGCTACCGTACACTATGCCTTGACGGAGGCCAAACTACTGCAGCACGAATACTAACTAGTACTTATCTGAAATGACGGAGGGCTACGACAGGTTTTTCTGAAAACCTATTGCGTAATGAACTTGATATCGTTGTAGAATCAAATGATTTTAAAATGGAGTGTTTTTGAGGCTTTTCTAGTTTTGCTAAAGGAGTTACTCCCGGTGAAGGGATCGTCGGTCCTTTCCTCGTCGAATGAGGTGCGGGATATATCATATATATCACTGTGCAAAGCAAAAACTCTTAAAAGCAGTCAAAAGACAAACCGAGTGTGTAGCATCTGCCAGTTATTGCTAAAGGAGTCACTCCCGGTGAAGGGATCTCGGTCCTTTCCTTATCGAATAAGGTGCAGGATATATCAAATATACCGCTGTGCAAAGCAAGAACTGTAGCTACCTGTTTTATTTTTGAAATTCGATTCTACAACATCTTAGGTTTCTTTTTCTTTCATTAATCATATTAATGATGTCCCATCATTTAAGTACCTAAACATCACAGATAAATACGACGTACCATTATGCCATCCGCATTCGCCTCGATGTCCCCTCGTGCACCGTTAGGTTAGGTAACTAACGACAGAGCGGGGCAGGGCTAGCGCGGGTGAAAAACATAAGTAACGCCTATATAATATATCATATATACTATATGCAGTATCTATCACAGAACATCACATGATCACATCACAGATATCGCAGCAGAAGATACATATGAAATATTGGATATACTAGGACGTCCGTGTTTTCAATACGAGCCAGTATAAAACACGGATTCCACGGTCGTGATGAATAGACAAACCCACACCCCTAGACCCCTACGAGAGCGGCAAGCAACCCTACCAATTCTAGAGTTAGGAGACCCGGACTCGACTCCTCGAGTTGGTCTCCCACTGGACTCCAGAACCCGGTTACTTGTGCTCCCCTCCTTGGGTTTATCCTAGTGCGGAAAAGTAAATAATATACAAACGGTGACAGCTTCCGCAACCTGAAAGTGCCCCAATAAAAGAATATTACATACAAGTTTTTACATGAATGAAAATGAAAAACACTCATCTCACATAAAAACCCCCGGCTATTCAAACACGACGATCCAATATAACATATCCAGCAACACATAACATCACATGTCATCAACGTAAGTAAATATGCGCATCCCAATTGTCGTTGACATATAGCAACGAAACCGGCGATATCACATATTACACTTATGGTCACAGAAAAGAAAGTGTAAAACTACAACAGTTGGAATCCGCAACCTGCATAGACATCGCATGCCTAATCAAATGAATTCCTTAGACATCGCATGCCTAACAATTATAAACCCCGCATTTTAGTCTCTAAATCGAAAACACTTTTCAATATCAAGTCGGGTAATTCAACAAGATTCCCGACATCCTGATCGAATGCTCGTCGCAAACTTTAGTAGGCGGCCGCACCCCCGACGCCGTCGACGAAGTGCACCAAGGCGGAAACCGCTGCCGCGAGCACCCGAACGGATGCTTTCGGCGACGGGGTTCTCCTACAGTCACTTGGTCGGGGCTATGGGGCGAGGCTGTCTATTAAGTTTACCCGGTGAGTATCCGCGTACGCTACGTGATTGCAACGGACTTTTGATCACATCAAAATTCCGTGGCAACCGATCAAGTGAGACTAAACCGCTAGATTTATAACATTCATTCAGTTATCTCATAACTACTTGTGAATTCCAATTATTGTATCACATTCCGAATAAACAGAAAATGTTAAACTTTCCGATCGAACAGTCAAACACCCAAGTTTTCCCGAAACAGATCAACACATGAAATAAGTCTAAAAACATTCAGTTCGTGCCTCAGTACCAACGGTCCAGCCGTAGAAGGGTCAAGCCAACGCCTCACATGTGGCATGCCGTACTGCCCCAAACCCGAAGGTTCAAAAGGCAGTTCAAGACAGTCACATAATCGAGTTAAGGTTTGTTGTCTTCTAGAGGGACCATCGCGTTAGTTGCACTACTTAGAACGTCTTTAAACCTCGGAAAAATCCAACACTTGGAAATTTTCCGGCAGGGGAAAAGTTGGGTATTTATATCCGGTCGAACTTTTTAACATATTCAAAAATTATCCGGAAGAACACATAGACAAAGCTTGATAATCCGATCGAAACAACGAATCCCCAAAACAACCCAGAATATTCAACTCTTGAATAAATATTAAAAATTCCCAGAAAATCCAGCACCTGAAAACATGAATTACTATGCAAAAAGTATTGGACAATTTAATAATACTGCCGCGGAACCGCCGCAGAAGCCATGCTTCTGCCGCGGTTCCGCCACATACTTGACGAATTGGCCCACCAAATTTCACAGTAATTCTAATAGGACCCTGCTGAATTTTTTTAGCAATTTTTAATTTGGAAAAATCCCAGTTTTTGAAAAAAGTCCAGAAAGCATGAAATTTTAGGGTTTCGGGTTCGTCCGGGTTTCAAACATCGTCTACGCATCGCCTAAGGCTCTAGCTAGGCTCTGATACCACTGTAGGGTTCCTAGGCACGCTAATGAGGTCTCTCAAGGCATCAACCATGCCAATTTCAAACTTTACGGGTGCCGAGAAACCCTAATACGGATCGTTGACTAGAATTTTAGGCGAAAAGAAAAGCAACTAGTTAACAACTTAACTAAAAGAACGGAAATACAACCTTTGTAGATCCGGTCCTCCACCTCCATAGCTCCTCAATGAAGTCTCTTCACTGTCCAAATCGAATCCCGGGCTCTAGCGTCGGCTTCATCGGAAAAAATGGGCGGGCTAGGTCATCGACTACGATGCCGAAGATGATTTATGTCGAGGCATCACAAGATCAAGCTCCCACTTCACCAAGTCATGAAACTTGTGAAGAAAACACCCTATACTACTTGGCAAGTGGTAGAGGATGAAGAAATAGGAAGTGGGTTCACTTTAGAATTGGATTTCTCACTCATTTGCTCAAGTTGCCATTGATGGAGCAAGGTTTCTTCTTGAAGAAGAAGAAGAAGATGATAAAAAATGTTATGATAAGAATTATTTCAAAAAGTAATTAAAATGAATACTTATCATAATCAAACCATGGTCAAGTGTAGAGAATAAACTAGGGTTAGGTCAATGGTTAGGGTTAAGCATGAAGACAAAAATGGTGACTTAGTCAAAGCTTCATGAAGCTTCAACATGCATCCAAATAAAGCCACCATTCTTCTTTTCTTTTGCCAAATAGAAAGAAATAAATAAATGAATAAATAGATATGAAAAACAAAACCCTAACCATTTAAATAACCATGGTTTAATCTTTACACAAACTCAAGTAAGCATGTATCATCAAACATGATACAATCAAGTGCACAAAAGTATATCACATATACAACTTGTGAACTTCAAGTGAGAAAATCCATTTAAAGTGAACCAATACTAGTTAATGCAAAGTAATATATCAAATATATAATTATGCATTAAATCATTAAATCAACACTTGATTCAATGATCCGGTCATGTCGCACACAACCGACTAGTACACAATGTATCGATTTATCGAATCAATCCTTGATTCGATAACTAGGTTATATCGCATACAACCATTCAACACATTCATCGCGAGAATGAAATACGGTATCACATACACGTATTATTCTCGGTCCCGCACATATCTCATATGCGCTCCTATTTCGTTTCGCTTGATCCAGGAAACCTCTGTGTAGGACTCTAAAGACTCGTCAATACGCCGGCAGCAGGTGATGATCATATCAAACACCCACAAGCCGCAAGCGGTCTGCTAAACGTAACGGCCACTCGGGTATTGAGCGATGAGAAGATCGACGAGCAAGCCCGCTCATACTCCTGTGAATCCAACCAGTAACACTTACCGTACAGTCCGGTCTGTTCGTCTGATATGTCGCATATCTCGCCTAGGAGTGGTAAACGTCAGACCCCAATAGCTCGATAAGTCGTGTCGATATGAGGTCTATAACATTTCGAGAAACTACTGGTAACACTTACCAGTAAATCTCAGCAACCCTGGCCAGGGATTTCTGGTTATAGCCAATCGAACACAGCGCAACATCAACTCCCTATACCGGGAGAGACGAATCCCCTCCTATCGCTCATTGCCTCCATGTGATTCGGGACTGTACCCAAAAACCACCGTTTTGCACGCCCTCTTGGACGTGTTAAGGTGGAAATCAAAGCACAGTGGGAACCACACAAGACTCTATGACGATCTCGGGTCAACAGACTACTCTGTACCAGTGTCACCAGAGAACTGCCATCTGACGTAAGGTATAATACCATCTGGGAGTTCTCGGCGAGTCCGTCCAGTGTACCCAGTCTCCACTGAGCACCCGTATATCATCTCTGATGTCAAACACCAATGGATATGGGATCATCCATCGCCCATCTGTATGGGTCGAGAAGGTATACGCTAGTCTACTCTGGTATATCGATGCCCCGTCTCGATATACCCACGACTAGGGACCTTGAAGGATGTACTTATGGACTACCATGTCCCCACTAGTATGATCCGCATCATAGTCCAGGTAGTCAAGTACACATCCTAAGGGCTTTACCAACATGTAACAGAGAGACAATCAGTGTACACGTTAAGGTAAAGAGTAACCAGATAGCATACTATCATGTCGAGCGAGAAAGTCCTCCCTATATATGTCCAAGCATCCACTACAATATACATCCTATGTATAGTAATGGCCTCTAGGTCATACATATAACTAATAGTGTGTGAGCCGGCAAGTAAGTGTACGTGGAACATACGCATCATCGGTAATGGTGCTGGTGTCCTGACAGCATGATATCAATAATGGCATATGAAATCACAATATAAGCATGCGATGCGAAGCGAACAGCAAAAATGTGCGGGAGCTGAATGATAAACACAATGATAACTAATCTGCATTTAAAATAATATAAGTCATACAGTGGTGCCATTTGAAATAACACGAATCGTGGTGTTTTGAAAATAAGGGCTACGATGTTTTTAAGAAAAGATACGTCCTTTGAAATATCCGTAGAATCCCTTGGCCTGTCTTTTAAAATACCCACGATTCGTTAGTTTTTGAAATAGGAAGGAATCGAATCTAGTCTATCAACTACATTAAACTATGTGGCTGAACTAACAGGCTAAACGAAAGGTAAGGAAACCGCTTAACATCTGAGTCGATACATACATACATACATAAATACATACATATGTGTGTGTGTGTGTGTGTGTGTGTGTGTGTGTAATAGTCGGTGATCCCGCCTCAATAGTATCGCATACGATACGATATCTATAATATGACATCCTCAAGTTAAGAGTGCGGATCTATCATCAATATATAGCTCGTACGTAACTCCGTCGTACGGCATCCCAAATCTGGGTACGGGTCAAATATCACATTCATCACATTGTTCATCTGGTATCCTCTTATTAAAATCATGATCCGGGGTACTGACCTACGTCTAGTACAAAACTGATACCATCTATGAAATGCATGCGTGTGTATGAAAACACCACGCCTAAAGAAACCGCTAAAATATCATGTCGTATCACAAATACGGACCATGTCACATCACCGATCTCACAGTCTCAAGCCCAATCTCATCGACTCATCTCCAATCCCAAGTACTATCCTCATAATCCATGTATATGCATATGTATATATATATACCTAGTCCCATACCCAAGTGTATATATATACATATCCCTTTATACGCACATGTAAGATAGATGTATGCAAATGCGGGTGTGCGGGTGGGTGTGAACCTATTCTAGGGTTCGCGACTAAGAAGCTATACTAGTTTACTTCAATTACCCTACACTAAACCATGAACACAAATCATACCTTGATAATCATCCTCGTATCATAAAACACCTATAACATATATATATCATCAACTATACTACGGACTGCGGGAGTGCTATACGCCATCCACCCGACTTCCCCCGTAGATAAAATCTACTCACCTGATCTACGCTCGCCGGTGCCGACGTTGCTACGTGCTTGCTTGTCGTCTCGAAGTCCACCTGGGGTACCTACATGTCACCATGTATCGTAACGCATAAAAACCACATCCGAAATCGAAACGGTATACGAAAACCAATTCGGCACGCGTATCACGCATAGGTCAAAACCTATCGTCTACGCATGCAAGAATAGCCAAACCAACCCTCGATGTCGATGTACAAACATCAAACCATCGAGAAAAACCCAAACACACCCATTTTCACATTCACAAACACTAAACATATATATGAAATAGCGTGAAATCATCAAAACCAATAAATTGATTAAATCGGTTTATTTCCAAAAAGTCTAGTAAAGGGGGTCGTTAACCGTTTTACTACAAGTCTTGATGTTTTAGCAAACTAGAGTTCACAATACTCACTAAATAGCCTAAATAGGCCACATAAACAATTACTATATTTTTAATCTTGCTAAATTTCCTTAAACCAAAACCTAGTTAGCACAAATACCCTTTTTGTTCAAAACTTGATGTTTTAACCAATAAAAACATTTTAACAAATTTTAGCGGCCATAATGCTCACTAATTAACTCAACTAAGTCACACCAACCATTTCTAAATTCTTCTCTCTTCTAATTATATTAATTATAAAAACCTAGTTAGCAAAATTATGAAATTGGACCAATTTTGAAGCAACAATTAGTAAACTAACTACTAGCTTACATTCTCCAAAACATAATATGTTAAACTACCCATTACAACCAAAAATAAGTAATATAACACTCACTTGAATTCCATATCTCTCTCTTGAAATCTTAAACTTGCAATCTAACCCATATTACGAACTAATTATGTCTTGATTTAAAGTATTAATACAATACTTTAACTAAAGGATTTAGATTATACCTCAAATTTCAAGAGACCCAACATGAAAATCTTGCCTTCTAAATTGCTCTCTTGCTCCATGATTCATGTTATCTAGGGCAAAGAAAAAATGGGTAAGAGTCGGATTGAAGAAATATTGAATTTTTAGCTTGATTTTGAGGCAAAAAGATGAATTTTTTTGATGGAAAGAGATGGATTTGGGGGGAGAGGAGCTGCTGCAGTTTGGGAAGGGGGCTTAGCCAGAAAAAGAGGAGGGGAGAGGTGAGTGTGATTTGGTGTTGTGAGGTCAAGAATTGACAAGTCAACCAAGCCCATACCTATATATATATTCTCTTTCTTTTCATTTCTTTTCTTTGTGCAAAAAATGTGGGGACATGGGGATTGGGGCAGCCCCACTTTCGGCCAGCAAGATGGGGAGGGGGATGTGGTGTGTGTGTGTGAAGCAATGAACACCAAACACCAATTCAATATGTACCACACTTCCTTGTTTAATAAATTCCTTTAATTTCACCATTTAAGCCTTTTTCTTCCATATTTTCTAAACTGTTTAACAACTTCATTTCATTTCAGAAATAACATGTTAAAATTTTGTTTAATGTGTTATGATGCACAAAATTTGTTTCAACTCATTCCAATTTGTAATTTTCCCTAATTAAATGTATTAGTGACGGCTTAAAATAATATTAAAATAATTAATTTCGGAAATTTTTTCAGAAAATTAGAAATTTTACCAGTGACTCAATAAACACCAAATACTAGCAATTACATAGCTAGAATATATATATATTTAATTTTATATTAAAATATATTTATATTTGACTTTTTACGGAAAACTTCCTTATTTTACCGATTTTCCGAAATTTCACCGAAACGATTTTCAAAACGTTACAGTATCCCCATGATAACCGCTGAGTCATTGGTAATGTCACTGGTAGGTACTTGTCCACCTTCCAGGCTCAATCGGCAAGGTCCATCGATCATCTTGCCGAGGGGAACCGTACCGGGCCCCACCATGTACCCTCATACGGCACCTACTCCTCGTATGGAGTATATAATCAGAACTGATAAATCTCATGGTGGCTGCAGAAATATCACATCAAGGGAAATCAGGTTTTTCAAATAATGCATAATTTCATGAACTCCCACGGTCCCCAAATCTAGAAAACATCATGAAAAATCCATATAACAATGCGAAAATCCATGAATATAATATATGCAATATAAAACTGTAATGAAAGCATATAAAGGAAAAGCCGCTAATTAACTGCAACAAGTTAATAGAAATATCATGCGGTTCCTAATATTCTCCAAGTCTAAAATAACATCAAGTAAAGATAGACAGGTAGCTATAACCAGATGTATGTGAAAACATAAAGGTATAGCAAGATATATGTATCTACCTAAGTAATGATGTAATATACCCCCTGGGTATAAGTGAAGTATGTGTACAAGGTATACCTGTAGCTATGTCATAAAGTGTGTATGTATCTATCATTAATGGTACAATACTCTATAGGTATACAGGTATCTAACATGTAAGTATATGAAGGCATATGTGTAAGCATGTAGGTATATAGGTATGCTATATGTCATATGCGATAAGAAATATGAATCAATGTCCCAATGTCCCTAACCAAGCAATATCATTTCTATATGTGGGTTGTGAGTGACATGGCAATTATTGACGGTGTGTGTGGCATGCAATCAGTGCTCGTGCAATATGAATCGTCAATAATATGTGCAGTGTCCTAAGGATACTAGTCTAAGCACAACAACATCTAAGTAATAGGGTAAATGCGCAATTCTAAATATGACATAGAATATGCAACAGAAATAACATCTTTAGCCCAGACGCATAACGCCATATGGGCGATTCCCCTGTAAATGTTAAATCTACTCACCAACGCTTCAAGCTAGGTGAAGTCTACCACCTGTTTTTCCTTGTAGCAGTGTCCAAAGTCCCCGCCTGCGAACCTGCAACATTAAAACAATAACGCAAATATATATTAATAAAAGATCAAAAACGCATACAAACTACATTAGACCGAAGCAACAACACAAAACATACTCTCAAGTGTTCGTATTGTGGCTAACGTGCGTAGCGACACGACGAAACTAACCCAAGAGCAAAACCACACAAAGTGCACGATCCGTGTCGTATAACGTATCGCGCGGACACAAAACACTAAAAACTACCTAAGTGGTCCCAGATTTTGCATACAGAGAAAACTCAACAATCAAACAAGACCAAAAACACCCAAACCACAGCATAGACCTACCCTCAAAAAGCCACACCCCAACCCCTTCAAGGGGCCGAGGTCGCCGGAATCCTCTTCGTACGTCGCCGGCCCTGGCCGGTGGGGTGGGTCTCGTGTCTCAGGTGGGGTCCTATGGTCGCAGGTACAACACAACCACATTGTTTAGTTTTCTAGTAAACTTTCCGGGTCACAGCAGATTACATATATCACAAATCGACACTAAAATACGATATTATGCACCAACGACACCAAACGCTATCTAAACTTAAACTAACAAGATAAGCTACACTAAAACCACATAAACAATCAGCAAAAGAACATTACCTACACAAAAGAACTCAAAGATCCTAGCTTTGTATGATCCAAGGCATCCAAGAGGCAATATCCAAGAAAAGATGTGATTTTTGTGATAAAATTGTGAATTTGTGATGGATTTGGTGAGGGAAAGGATAGTGTTCAGTTTGATGAGAGAGAAGAAGAAAGAACAAATGAGATGGAGAAATGAGAGAGGGTGTGAGGATAAGAGAGAGGGAGGTGAGTGTAGGGTGAGGAATGAGGGTGAGTGTAACCATAACATTAATTCCTCATTAATGCCTTCACACACACATCATCACTCCAAAGAAATATCTTCTCACTTACACAAAAGATCTAGGGATTAGGGTTAAGGATGAATTTAAACAAGGATTAAAGCAAAGGGATAGATTAGGTTAAGTGTCATGGTTGCTAAGAACAAGACTAGCACAAACAAATCCTCACATTTACGTGCACACGTGCATGCATGCTTATAACAAATAATAATAAATTATTAATTAAATGTTATAAAATATGAGGAATCCGAATTGGTAAACTTTTTTTACAGTAAACCCGCATTAACGTCTAAATGAACACTAACCGAAATCTAAGGCGTTACAAAACTATATCATGGCAGCCCTTCTCTCTCTCCTTATCATATCAAGACTCAAATCCATCAAATAATGTGACATTAGCACAAGAAAAGAGACCATGAGTCACTAATGAAGTGTATGTCACATTAAATGCACAAAATGATGATTTCTAGCTCATAATTTCCATATGCAAACATTAATCTAAATGTTTGCGACAATAAAAAGATATGACAACATCTAAAGTAAACTCGTGACGGATCACAAGGATACCCCTCACCTGTATATATATACCTGCATCCGCATTCCGACCGAATGCGAATGCAATGAGACTAAAGTAATCCAACAAATCTAATACTAGGATCCGGCTTAAACCAAAGCCCACTAGTATGATCCGCCTGTTAGTGTATATGCCCTAGGGGCCATTATTGTATCATACTAGATTGTATATTACTTAATGGAAGCTTGGGATATTCACAGTTATATATACAGTCTTGCTAAAAATGGTAGTATGCTACTTGGTTTGTGTCTACTTTAATATGTGCATATGTTTCTTGTAACGTATCACTTATACATATTAGTGGAGCCCATATGATCTTTGCTTGATTACCAGCGTCGTGATGGCAGTCACACTAGTGGGGCTGGGTAGTCTGTAAGCAACATCCTATACAGGTCCCTGATCATTGGATTATCGAGATAGGGCATCGATATTCCGGAGTAGACTAAGTGTGTATGCTTCTCATCCTAGTTGGGGAGATGGTCTGTCCCACAGCCATCAGTACGTCATACTGGAGATAGTATATATGTGCTCGTTGGTTACGGGTACACCGGACATGACTCGCAGGGGAACTGATTGGTTGGTATTATACCCGTCGTCAGTTAACAGTTCCCAGATGACATGAGTACAGCATAGTCCGCAGACTTGACACTGCTACTTCGCCTCGAGTGTGTCCCACTGTTCTTAGATTGCTACCCTACCACGGCTCAAAGGAGTCGTGCAAACAGGTAGCAGTTGGGTGCAATCCCGAGCACTTGGAGGCAGTAGTGGTTAGATAGGATTCGTCTCTCCCGGTATTGGGAGATGATATCGCGCTGTGTCAGAGAGCCATTATGCAAAGTCCCTGGCCAGGGCAAGCGAGATATATTGGTAGGTTCCAGTAGCTTCTCAGGGTGTAATGGGCTTCGCTCCGACACGACTTATACAGCTATTAGGGGACTGACGCTTGCCGCCCCCTAGGCTTGATATGCGATAGTCTTAGACGAACAGACCAGACTGTACGGAGATTGTCACATCAGGCTCAGTGGGAGTTCGGATGATTTTTCTCATCGGCCTTCTTATCGACATCTACCTGGGGACCGTTACGTACAGCTAGTACCGCTTGCGGTCTGTGGTTAAACCCACTGCCAGCGTAGTGTCGAGTTTTTAGAGTCCCACACAGAGAGTTTCTCTGCTCCAGGCGAAACGATATAGAGGTCGTATGGTTTTACGACAAGGGTTCGGACGCGTACGTGTGTTTACGCACGTACGACTTTTCGGACAGTTTTTACTAGCCGGCTTTGGTTTAAGCCAGATTCTAGTATCGGGTTATTGGATTTATACAGTCTAAAGTTTTTCCGTGTTTTCACGGATTGGAGGAGCATTCTCGTAATTTGTCGGGAAGCTTCTAGAAGAGTGGTGACTAAGGGGTTAAGGTGGCATTGCATTAAATGAGATTAGTGACTCATTTGTGTGATTCATCCATGTCATTAATGCATCATAAATGCTTAATGACTCATGGTAATGAATCACTCATAGATATTTATGAAGCATGGTTGTTAATTCAATTATTTCATTTTTGGATAAATAATAATGCTTCATATATATTATGATAAGATCATTATCTCATTTCATTCTCATCTTCACCTTCTCTCTCCTCAAGCTCACTCTCTCTTCAAACCCTAACCCTAGCCTCTCATGTGTTGAGATCAAGGGTTAGCTAGACTAATACATCCATAACCTCACTCTATATCCCCTAGGTAGCTTAGATTAGCACTTTAAGCAACCTAGTTATCTCAAGTTTGAGATTAAGCTTGGCGTAGGAGCTTTCGGGTGGATCGTCTTTGATTCGAGGAGGCCGTTGAGGTGCTGATGTTCCAAGGAGCCTACGAGGAGTGGAGGACCGCGATGAAGACCCGAAGGACTAGTATCATGAGGTATAACTTCGTATCCGAGTAGTTAAACCTCTAGTTGATAGTTAGCAATGGTTTAGATAACGATTCATGCGCTCAAGTCCGTGTTACGAAGCTTTGATAATCGTTTTTCATATATTCCGCCTTCCCGCAAGTTCGTAGGGTGCGTGACATGGACTTACAGTGGTATCAGAGCCAACTAAACCATTACTAGCTTGTTAGCAAATGATTTGAAGTTCGATCGACAAATAAACACGAAAACAGAATTTCGAAACCCTAAGTTTCTCTTAATTTTAAAAGTGTCTGAAAAATTATTTGACATGCTTTAAAATTCACAGCAGGGTATTTTAAGAATACTGGGAAAAAACGAGTCAGTGAATCGGCAAAACGGCCGCGGATCTGCGACAATAGAGAGCTTGTGCCGCGGATCCGCCGCCGAGTCAACGCCGAGTTGACTCGGATTTGCTCAGTAATTCCTATTTTGTTGTTTTCTGTTTTCTTGTATGTTCTGTTTCTGCCCAGGTTGCCTCTGTACTGACTTGCTTTTGGGGTAGACACGGATAAAGGTGATCGATCGATGTTCTAAGTTAATTGCTAATCGGGTTATTATCTGTAATGTTTTATGTGTTCGTAAACCTCCCCTAACTGCTAGTATGTCGGTTGGCAGGGGGTTGCACATATCTGTGATGTTTTTTAACTGTTTGTGTATATGAACTGAATTGGACTGTTGTGATGATTAGCCGGGGTTTGAGATATGTTTAATATTCATTCATTCAATGTAAATGTAATTTGATGTAATATTCTTTTGCGGGGCACATCCAGGTTGCGGTTGTAGCCACCGTTGTATTATTTCTTTTTACTCTTCTTGCTCCTAGGATAGACCCAAGGTGGGGTGCACAAACTACCGGGTATTTTGAAGTGTTGAGGGAGACCGCTTCACTTCTGGTACTTAGCGGGTAGTTTGCCGTACCCGTAGGGGTCTAGGGTGGGGTAATGGCTATTCATCACAATTGTGTAATCCGTCTTTCCTTATAGGCTCAAAAGAAACGCGGATTGCTTGCATATCCAATAAAGTTTATCTGTGATCTGGAATGCTTATTATTGCGTCTGACGAATGTACAATATTATATATAAATAGCCATTAGACGTCACTTATGTTTTACACCCGCGCTAGCCCATCCCCCGCTCTGTCGTTAGTTAAGTAACCTAACGGGTGATGACGGGACCCCGTGGCGAATGCGGATGGCATAAGAGGACGTTGTATTTTCGTTGTTTTCTGCAATGATAAGATTAAAAGATGGGACGCATTATTATAATGCAAAGAAAATAAACCAAAGTTTAAATCGTTGGAACAAATTTAAAAGAAACCACTCGGTTATTTTAAAAGAGCAGAATTTTTAATTGCGGAGCTTTAGCCACTCCTTTTAAAAAGTATCAGGTTCCTTCGATTATATCAAGTTCACTACGTTCACGGTTTTGCCAAAACCATTCGTAGCCCTCAGTCATTTCATTTGGGTATTCAATAGTATTCAAGCTGTGTTTGTTGGCCAAAGTCAAGGCACAGTGTTTGGTAGCTATTGAATATTCATATGCAGCATAGATAGATGCGTTGGTTTGGGACAGCCGTACTGCTTTGTTGGCCAAAGTCAAGGGTATGTACGGATGGGTTCAAATTAACCTGGACAATGACGGGTAGAACTTGACATATGACTTATGATTTGTTGGCCAAAGTCAAGGTCATAAGAGCATGGGGCAAAAATCCATATCGGGAGTTTCAAAAGAAACTGAAATTTGCAGAGAGATGCATACCATTTTTGAGTTTGATGAATGTTGGTAGGATTCCTTCAACATTATCATACGATGATATTTTGGATCCCGATCCTACTGTGAGTACATGATACTTATCAGGAGATTCATCACTTAACGATCAATGCTATAAACCAAGTAGGTGCCTAGAAAGGTGTCAGCGGGGCTACGCCCCCAGAGAAAAGAGGTTATTTAATTAAGGAACTTCGCGAAAGCGTTGGAAAACCTCCCTCGAAGTATCGACACTGGCCTGGCTGAACGGTTAAGCAAGTATTGTACGGTGAGAATAGTCCTGGCTAATTCTTCTTTTATGGTTTGAGGAAGGATTCGAGAAACAGTGGGAGCCATCCTGTTTAGATAAATTAAAACCAATCTAAGCTTGTAACAGCATCATGCTAAAATAGTTTTCTTCTCTCTCTCTCTTAATTGCAACGACCTTGTGACCACACATAGGTTACATCTAGATAATAAATTGACTGAATCTGACTTATTTGACTGGCAAAAGTCTGTCCAGATGTCCATTGCCTATGACAAGCTGGACCACCCTATTAAGGGACATTCCTATTGTTGTGGGATTGGGCATTGGCAGAATGATTGCAGGGCTTTAGAAGCCAGTAGCCAGGATACGAAGCATGTTGTGGCTTCGACTTCGGGTGTGTTTATGATAGAGAACTGTATGTCAGTTAACCCTACTTCCTGGGTATTGGATACCGGACCAGGAACTCACATCTGTAATTCATTACAGGCTCTGAGAAATCGTAGGGTTATCGGGATAGGTGATATGACCCTCACAGTTGCTAACGGAATGAGCATGGACGCTGAATCCGTAGGGGAATATCATCTTGGAATGACAACTGGGCAGATATTGATTCTGCGTAACTGTTTTTATGTACCAGGTACGACTTGTAATATCATATTTGTACCCTTACTTTCTAAGGAAGGATATGATTTTGCTTTTACAAGAGATGTGGTTCACATCCACCTAAATCAAGATTTGATTGGGTCAGGTACATTAGAAAACGGAATATACGTATTAAATCAAGCTCAGATTTTCAGTGTCCAGAACACACTTAAAAGAAAGTCTCCAGAATTAAATCAGGCTTTCTTATGGCATTGTAGACTAGGTCACATCAATGAGAGAAGGTTGACTAAGTTACATAGAGAAGGATATTTGAATCCGTTCGAATATCAATCTTATGCTACTTGTGAATCTTGTCTCATAGGAAAGATGACAAAGACTCCGTTTACTGCACACGGAGTAAGAGGGAGCGAGTTCTTGGGACTCGTACACAGTGACGTGTGCGGTCCAATGTCTACACATGCACGAGGTGGTTATTCCTACTTCATTACTTTTACGGATGATTTCTCTAGGTATGGATATATCTTCTTAATGAAACATAAATCCGAGGCCTTCGAGAAATTCCAAGAATACAAGAATGAAGTAGAAAAACAGATCGGCAAAAGTATCAAGACACTGAGATCTGATCGAGGTGGTGAATACTTAAGTGCCGAATTCCTAGGTTACTTAAAACAGAATGGAATTCTCTCTCAGCTTACTCCTCCATACACACCACAACATAACGGTGTATCAGAAAGGAGGAATCGAACCCTATTGGATATGGTTCGTTCCATGATGAGTAATGCTGAGTTACCGCGATCATTCTGGGGATATGCACTAGAATCAGCTGCATATCTTTTGAACCGAGTTCCAACCAAGACTGTGCCTACCACACCATATCAGATGTGGAGTGGGAAGAAACCCAGTCTTAAGTATCTTAAGACATGGGGATGTCCAGCTTTTGTAAAGAAGCAGCATGCGGACAAGCTCGAGGCACGCTCAGTAAAATGCAAATTTGTGGGATATCCAAAGAACTCCAAGGGATATTATTTCTATTACGCAGAGGAACAAAAGGTCCTTGTTTCTCTTCATGCCTGCTTCTTGGAAACTGAATTTTTGGAAAATCAGAAGAGTGGGAGCGCAATAGAACTGGAAGAAATTCCAGAACCATAAACTGTTACTGAAAGTATGGTAGAACCAGAGGTTTCAGAAGAAAGGGACATCCCGACGCCACTCCGCAGGAGTAGTAGGCAGTCTCATCCACCCGAGAGATACTACGGTTTTCTCATAGACGGGGATGGAGAGGATTGCACTATTGATTATGATGAGCCTACTAGCTTCCAGCAAGCCATTCAGAGCGGTGACTCAGTAAAATGGCTAGATGCAATGCGGACCGAAATGGAGTCCATGTACACTAACAAAGTATGGACTTTGGACATTACTCCAGATGGGGTAAAACCCGTAGGATGCAAATGGATCTTTAAAAAGAAGATTGGTGTAGATAGACAGGTTGAAACCTATAAGGCTAGACTTGTTGCAAAGGGTTTCCGTCAAAGACCTGGCTTGGACTATGACGAAACCTTTTCTCCAGTGGCTATGCTGAAATCCATTCGGGTCCTTCTTGCTATTGCTGCCTTCCACGATTATGAGATCTGGCAGATGGACGTAAAGACGGCTTTTCTAAATGGAAATTTGGAAGAAAGCGTCTATATGGATCAGCCAGAAGGATTCATTCAGAGTGGGAGCAGCGGTAAAGTATGCAAGCTGCTTAAGTCCATTTATGGACTAAAGCAGGCATCGCGGAGTTGGAACATCTGTTTTGATGATGCTGTCAAAGAATTTGACTTTATCAAAAATCCAGATGAACCATGCATATACAGTAAGATTGTAGGGAGAGCTGTAGTATTCCTCGTCTTGTACGTGGATGACATTCTCCTAATAGGAAATGATGTTCCTATGTTACAGTCAGTCAAAAGATTCTTGTCACATAAATTCTCCATGAAAGACCTGGGTGATGCCACCTACATTCTGGGAATCCGGATCTATCGTGATAGATCAAAGAGGATGTTGGGACTTTCGCAGTCCAGGTACATAGACACCATAGTGAAGAGATTTAGTATGGATGATTCTAAGCGCGGTAACCTACCGGCTTGTCACGGAATCACCCTCTCCAAAGAGATGTCTCCCAAGACTGATTTGGAAAGGGATCACATGTCGATTATACCCTACGCTTCTGCGGTAGGCTCTATAATGTATGCGATGTTATGTACCAGACCAGATGTGGCATACGCATTGAGCGTAGTAAGCCGGTATCAAGCAAACCCAGGGGAGAAGCACTGGATAGCAGTAAAGAACATTCTCAAGTACCTGAGGAGGACTAAGGAGATGTTCTTGGTATATGGCGGAAAAGACCTCCAGATGGAGGACTTTGCCGACTCCGGCTTCCAGAGTGACAAAGATGACTCCAAGTCCATGTCGGGTTATGTCTGTACCCTCAATGGAGGGGCGGTCTGTTGGAAGAGTTCCAAGCAGGAGACCGTTGCTGACTCAACAATGGAAGCGGAGTACATAGCTGCTTGCGATACCGCAAAAGAAGCTGTCTGGATGAAGAAGTTCCTCACAGAACTTCAGGTGGTTCCTTCCAGTGTTGGTCCAATACCTCTGTATTGTGACAACAACGGTGCTATAGCTTTAGCGAAGGAACCCAGGTCCCATCAGAAATCTAGACACATCTTAAGGCGGTATCACCTGATCAGGGAGATCGTAGATCGCCGGGAGATCGAGGTGAAGAGAGTAGAGACGGAGAATAACATTGCTAATCCATTCACAAAGGCCCTTCCTCAGACGCAGTTCGAGAGGCTATTCGAGATGATAGGTCTACGATATGCCAGCTCATGGCCTTAGTGCAAGTGGGAGATTGTTAGTGTATATGCCCTAGGGGCCATTATTGTATCATACTAGATTGTATATTACTTAATGGAAGCTTGGGATATTCACAGTTATATATACAGTCTTGCTAAAATTGGTAGTATGCTACTTGGTTTGTGTCTACTTTAATATGTGCATATGTTTCTTGTAACGTATCACTTATACATATTAGTAGAGCCCATAGGATCTTTGCTTGATTACCAGCGTCGTGATGGCAGTCACACTAGTGGGGGCTGGGTAGTCTGTAAGCAACATCCTATACAGGTCCCTGGTCATTGGATTATCGAGATAGGGCATCGATATTCCGGAGTAGACTAAGTGTGTACGCTTCTCATTCCAGTTGGGGAGATGGTCTGTCCCACAGCCATCTGTACGTCGTACTGGAGATAGTATATAGGTGCTCGTTAGGTTACGGGTACACCGGACAGGACTCGCAGTGGAACTGATTGGTTGGTATTATACCCATCGTCAGTTAACAGTTCCCAGATGACATGAGTACAGCATAGTCCGCAGACTTGACACTGCTACTTCGCCTCGAGTGTGTCCCACTGTTCTTAGATTGCTACCCTACCACGGCTCAAAGGAGTCGTGCAAACAGGTAGCAGTTGGGTGCAGTCCCGAGCACTTGGAGGCAGTAGTGGTTAGATAGGATTCGTCTCTCCCGGTATTGGGAGATGATATTGTGCTGTGTCAGAGAACCATTACGCAAAGTCCCTGGCCAGGGCAAGATAGATATTCTGGTAGGTTCCAGTAGCTTCTCAGGGTGTAATGGGCTTCGCTCCGACACGACTTATACAGCTATTAGGGGACTGACGCTTGCCGCCCCCTAGGCTTGATATGCGATAGTCTTAGACGAACAGACCGGACTGTATGGAGATTGTCACATCAGGCTCAGTGGGAGTTCGGATGATTTTCCTCATCGGCCTTCTTATCGACATCTACCTGGGGACCGTTACGTACAGCTAGTACCGCTTGCGGTCTGTGGTTAAACCCACTGCCAGCATAGTGTTGAGTCTTTAGAGTCCCACACAGAGAGTTTCCCTGCTCCAGGCGAAACGATATAGAGGTCGTATAGTTTTACGACAAGGGTTCGGACGCGTACGTGTGTTTACGCACGTACGACTTTTCGGACAGTTTTTACTAGCCGGCTTTGGTTTAAGCCAGATTCTAGTATCGGGTTATTGGATTTATACAGTCTAAAGTTTTTCCGTGTTTTCACGGATTGGAGGGGCATTCTCGTAATTTGTCGGGAAGCTTCTAGAAGAGTGGTGACTAAGGGGTTAAGGTGGCATTGCATTAAATGAGATTAGTGGCTCATTTGTGTGATTCATCCATGTCATTAATGCATCATAAATACTTAATGACTCATGGTGATGAATCACTCATAGATATTTATGAAGCATGGTTGTTAATTCAATTATTTCATTTTTGGATAAATAATAATGCTTCATATATATTATGATAAGATCATTATCTCATTTCATTCTCATCTTCACCTTCTCTCTCCTCAAGCTCACTCTCTCTTCAAACCCTAACCCTAGCCTCTCATGTGTTGAGATCAAGGGTTAGCTAGACTAATACATCCATAACCTCACTCTATATCCCTAAGGTAGCTTAGATTAGTACTTTAAGCAACCTAGTTATCTCAAGTTTGAGATTAAGCTTGGCGTAGGAGCTTTCGGGTGGATCGTCTTTGATTCGAGGAGGCCGTTGAGGTGCCGATGTTCCAAGGAGCCTACGATGAGTGGAGGACCGCGATGAAGACCCGAAGGACTAGTATCATGAGGTATAACTTCGTATCCAAGTAGTTAAACCTCTAGTTGATAGTTAGCAATGGTTTAGACAACGATTCATGCGCTCAAGTCCGTGTTACGAAGCTTTGATAATCATTTTTCATATATTCCGCCTCCCCGCAAGTTCGTGGGGTGCGTGACATGGACTTACACCGCCCGATCATGATCCGTGCACTACTGCACGTATATGATCGAACCCTGCTATATATCATATGGCCTCTACAACGTTTCGCCCGAAACATGAGAAACTGTCTGTGGGGGACTCTAAAGACTCGTCAATACTTTGTCTGTGGATTTAACCACTAGCACGTCAATGGTACTAGTTGTACGTAACGGGCTACCAGGTATTGACCAAAAGGGAGGTCGATGAGCGAACTCATCCTGACACCCTACTGAGCCTGTCAGTGACAATATCCGTACAGTCCGGTCCGTTCGTCTATGAGCATCGCATGGCGGGCCTAGGGGGTTGGTAAAATTCAGACCCCCAAAAGCGGTACAAGTCGTGTCGGAGTGTAGCCCAGAACACCCTGAGATACTACTGGAATACCTACCAGTAAATCTCCTGCCTTGGCCAAGGACTTCGTATAATGGCTCTCCTAGACACAGCGCGATCTCACCCCCAATACCAGGAGAGACGAAATCCCTGCCGATCCGCACACTGCCTCCATGTGGCTCGGGACTGTACCTAACTAAAACCTGTTTGCACGACTCTTTTGAGCCGTGGTAGGGTAGTAATCAAAGCACAGTTGGAACTCACACGAGACAAATGACGATCTCAGGTCGATGAACTAACCTGTACACATGTCACCAGGGAACAACTATCTGACGTCAGGTATAATACCAACTAGCATGTTCCCGGCGAGTCCTGTCCGGTGTACTCATAGCCCAATGAGCACCTGTATACATCTTAGATGAACCAACTGACACCAATAGCTTGTGAGACCGGCCACCGCCCCTCGTCGGGGTCTCGACTGTATACACTAGTCTACTAATGGAGTATCGATGCCCAGTCTCGAAACTCCCACGACTAGGGACCTTTTAAGGATGTGCTTATAGACCCCAGCTCCCACGTATATGATCGCCATCATACTGCTGGCTGTCAAGCAAGAATCCTAAGGGCACTATCAACGCGCAATAGTGACCTGTAAGGTCACCTGAAGCAGTACACGATGATAAAGATAAACCAGATAGCATACTATCATCTCGAGTAAGACTGTCCTACCGGCATAGGTCCTCCCTCAATCATTGCAATCACGTGCCTGTGATCCAATAATTGACTCTGAGGGCACAATATCCAACATTATCACATTGGATTGACGAGTGGACATATTTTGGTTTTGCGCAACTGTTTTTGTGTATCTAGTTTAACGTGTAATATCATATTAGTATCGTTGTTATCAAAAGAAGGTTATGATTTCACGTTTGTAAGCGATGTTGTTAGCATCCACCTTAATCATGGTTTGATTGGTTCGGTACACTAGATAACGGTATGTACGTGTTAAACCAATTGCAGATTTTCAATGTCCATAACACACTAAAAAGAAAGTCTCCAGATATAAATCAGGCTTTCTTATGGCATTGTAGACTAGGTCACATCAATGAGACAAGGTTAACTAAGTTACATAAAGAAGGATACTTGGATTTGTTCGAATATCAATCTTATGCCACTTGTCAATCATTTCTCAAAGGAAAGATGACAAAGACTCTATTCACTGGACATGGAGTAAGAGCGAACGAGCTCTTAGGACTCATACACAGCGATGTATGTGGTCCAATATCTACACATGCAAGAAGCGGTTTTTCATATTTCATTACTTTTATGGATGATTTCTCTAGGTATGGATTCATTTCTTGATGAAACATAAATTCGAGGCCTTTGAGAAATTCCGAGAACATAAGAATGAAGTAGAAAACCAAACCGGCAAAAGTATCAAGACACTGAGATCTGATCGAGGTGGTGAATACTTAAGTGCCGAGTTCCTGGGTTACCTAAAAGGGAAAGGAATTCTCTCTCAGCTTACTCCTCCATACACTCCACAACACAACGGTGTATCGGAGAGACGGAACCGAACCCCATTGGATATGGTACGTTCCATGATGAGTAATGCTGAGTTACCGCGATCTTTCTGGGGTTATGCACTAGAATCATCTGCATATCTTTTGAACAAAGTTCCTACCAAGATTGTGCCTACCACACCATATCAGATGTGGAGTGGGAAGAAACCCTATCTTCAGTATCTCAAGATATGGGGATGTCCAGCTTTTGTTAAAAAGCAGCATGCGGACAAACTCGAGGCACGCTCAGTACAGTGCAAGTTTGTGGGATATCCAAAGAACTCCAATGGGTATTTTTTCTATTACGCAGAGGAACAAAAGGTTTTTGTTTCTCGTAATGCCCATTTTCTAGAATAACAGTTTTTAGAAAAGGAAACAAGTGGGAGCGCAATAGAACTGGAAGAAATTACAGAACCACAAGCTACTACTGAAAGCTTGGTAGAACCAGAAGTTCCAGAAGAACAGGACATTCCTGCACCCCTCCGCAGGAGTAGTAGGCCATCTCATCTGCCTGAGAGATACTATGGTTTTCTCATAGACGGGGATAGAGAGGATTGCGTCATTGATAATGATGAACCTAATAGCTTCCAGCATGCCATTCAGAGCGGCGCCTTGGTAAGATGGCTGGATGCAATGCGGACCGAGATGGAGTCCATGTACACCAACAAAGTATGGACTTTGGACTTTGCTCAAGATGGGGTAAAACCCATAGGATGCAAGTGGATCTTCAGAAAGAAGATTGGTGTAGATGGACAGGTGGAAACTTATAAGGCTAGACTTGTTGCAAAGGGTTTTCGTCAAAGTCCTGGTTTGGACTATGACGAAACTTTTTCTCCAGTGGCTATGCTCAAATCCATTCGGATCCTTCTTGCCATTGCTGCCTTTCATGATTATGAGATCTGGAAGATGGAAGTAAAGACGGCTTTTCTAAATGGAAATTTGGACGAGTGCGTCTATATGGATCAGCCAGAAGGTTTCAATCAGAGTGGGAGCAGCGGGAAAGTGTGCAAGTTGCTTAAGTCCATTTATGGACTAAAGCAGGCATCGTGAAGTTGGAACATCTGTTTTGATGAAACGGTCAAAAAATATGACTTTATCAAAAATCCAGATGAGCCATGTATTTATAGTAAGATTGTAGCACGAGCTGTCGTATTCCTCGTCTTGTACGTGGATGACATTCTCTTGATAGGAAATGACATTCTTATGCTACAATCTGTCAAAGGATTCTTGTCACACAGGTTCTCCGTGAAAGACCTGGGTGATGCCTCTTACATTCTGGAGATCCAGATCTATCGTGATAGATCTAAAAGGATGTTGGGACTTTCGCAGTCCAGGTACATCAACACTATACTGAAAAGATTCAGTATGGAAGATTCTAAGCGCGGTAATTTACCGGCTTGTCACGGAATCACCCTCTTCAAAGAGATGTCTCGCAAGACTGATTTAGAAAGGGATCGCTTGTCGATTATACCCTACGCTTTTGCGGTAGGCTCTATAATGTATGCAATGTTGTGTACCAGACCAGATGTAGCTTACGCACTAAGCGTGGTAAGCCGGTATCAGTCAGACCCAGGGAAGAAGCACTGGATAGCAGTAAAGAACATTCTCAAGTACCTGAGAAGGACTAAGGATATGTTCTTGGTTTACGGCGGAAAAGACCTCCAGATCGAGGCTTTTGCTGACTCCAGCTTCCAGAGTGATAAGGATGACTCCAAGTCCATGTCAGGTTATATCTTTACCCTCAATGGAGGGGCGGTGTGCTGGAAGAGTTCCAACCAGGACACCGTTGCTGACTCGACGATGGAAGCGGAGTATATCGCAGCTTCTGATGCTACAAATGAAGCAGTCTGGGTAAAGAAGTTCTTAACAGAACTTCAGGTGGTTCCATCCATTGTTGATCCAATACCTCTGTATTGTGACGACAACGGGGCTATAGCTTTAGCGAAGGAACCCAGGTCCCATCAAAAGTCCAGACACATCTTGAGGCGGTATCACCTGATCAGGGAGATCATAGATCGCCGGGAGATCGAGGTCCAGAGAGTTGCTACAAAGGAGAACACTGCAGATTCATTCACAAAGGCCTTACCTCAGACACAGTTCGAGAGGCTATTTGAGATGATAGGTCTGCGATACGCCAGTACATGGCCCTAGTGGAAGTGCGAGATTGTTAGTGTATATGCCCTAGGGGCCATTATTGTATCATACTAGCTTGTATATTACTTAATGGAAGCTTGGGATATTCACAGTTGTACTAACAGTCTTGCTCAACATAGTAGTATGCTACTTGGTTTATATCTATCTTAATATGTGTATATGTTTCTTTTAGCATATCGCGAATAGATATTGATAGAGCCCTTAGGATCTTGCTTGACTACCAGCGTTGTGATGGCAGTCACACCAGTGGGGGCTGGGTAGTCTACAAGCACATCCTTTTTCAGGTCCCTAGTCGTAGGATTATCGAGATAAGGCATTGATACTCCGGAGTAGACTAGTGTATACGCTTCTCATCCCAGCAGGGGAGATGGTCTGTCCCACAGCCATTAGTACGTTGTACTGGAGATATTATGCAGGTGCTCGTTGGGTTACGGGTACACCGGACCTGACTCGCAGGGAACTGTTGGTTGGTATTATACCCGTCGTCAGTTAACAGTTCCCAGGTTACATGAGTACAGCATAGTCCGTAGACTTGACACTGCTGCTTCGCCTCGAGTGTGTTCCCACTGTTTTTAGATTGCTACCCTACCATGGCTCGACTAAGTCGTGCAAACAGGTAGCAGTTGGGTGCAGTCCCGAAGCACTTGGAGGCAGTGGCGGTTAGATAGGATTCGTCTCTCCCGGTATTGGGAGTTGATATCGCGCTGTGTTTGGAGAGCCATTATGCAAGGTCCCTGGCCAGGGCAAGCGAGATTTACTGGTAGGTGTTCCAGTAGTTTCTCAAGGCGTAATGGGCTTCACTCCGACACGACTTATACCGCTTTTAGGGGACTAACGCTTGCCGCCCCTAGGCCCGATATGCGATAGTCTTAGACGAACAGACCGGACTGTACGGAGATTATCACATCAGGCTCAGTAGAAGTTCGGATGGGTTTTCTCTGTAAGTCGACGTTAGACACCCCACATGATGCGGGGAGGCGGAATAGGTAAAACAATCATTTTGTTTAAGTTAACATCGACTAACTTTACAGATCTTTGCTAAACCCTAACTAACAACGATATAGAAGTGATTAGCTACTATGATATGATTATACCTAAAGATTCAAATCCTTCTTGTTCTTGTAGTTCACCTCCTCGACGGCCTCCTCGATGTGATAGAAGATCCACCCGAGAGATTCTTCTCCAAGCTTTAACCTCTCACTTGAGATAACTAGGTGGCTATGAGTGCTAATCAAAGTAACCTAGAGGATATAGAAGAGGATTATGGATCTATTAGTCTTGCTCACCCTTGGATCTCAACACATGAGAGGATTAGGGTTAGTTCTTTGAAGAGAGAGAGCTTGAGAAGAGAGAATGTGAAAGTGAGAATGATATGAATTATAACTCATTTGTGAATATATGAAGCATGATAATTATCTAAATGAATAACAAATAATAATATCAACCATGATTTATTAACTCACTTTGGATGAATCATCTCATGGGTCATTAAGCAATAAATGCTTCATTAACTCATTTTGATGAATCACTCCATGAGTCACTAATCCATTTAATGCAAATTCCACCTAAGCTCTCCACCTCATCTTTCTTCTAGAAGCTTCTCGACTAATTACGAGAATACCCCTCCTATCCGTGAAAACACGGAAATACTAAGACTGTATAAATCCAATAATCCAATACTAGAATCTGGCTTAAACTAAAGCCCGCTAGTATAAACTGTCCGAACATCGTACGTGCATAAATGCACGTATGTGTCCGAACCCTGTCGTAAAACCATACGACCTCTATATCGTTTCGCCTCAAGCAGGGAAACTCTCTGTGTGGGACTCTAAAGACTCGACACTACGCTGGCAGTGGGTTTAACCACAGGCTGCAAGCGGTACCAGCTGTACGTAACGGTCCCCAGGTAGATGTCGATAAGAAGGCTGATGAGGAAACCCATCCGAACTCCTACTGAGCCTGATGTGACAATCTCCATACAGTCCAGTCTGTTCGTCTAAGAATATCGCATATTGGGCCTAGGGAGGCGGCAAGCGTCAGTCCCCTAAAAGCGGTATAAGTCGTGTCGGAGTGAAGCCCATTACACCTTGAGAAACTACTGGAAATCCTACCAGTAAATCTCATTTGCCCTGGCCAGGGACTTTGCGTAATGGCTCTCCAAACACAGCGCGATATCAACTCCCAATACCGGGAGAGACGAATCCTATCTAACCGCCACTGCCTCCAAGTGCTTCAGGACTGCACCCAACTGCTACCTGTTTGCATGACTCCTTTGAGCCGTGGTAGGGTAGCAATCTAAGAACAGTGGGAACACACTCGAGATGAAGCAGCAGTGTCAAGTCCGCGGACTATGCTGTACTCATGTCACCAGGGAACTGTTAACTGACGACGGGTATAATACCAACCAACAGTTCCCTGCGAGTCCATTTCGGTGTACCCGTAACCCAACGAGCACCTGTATACTATCTCCAACACAACGTACTAATGGCTGTGGGACAGACCATTTCCCCTGCTGGGATGAGAAGCGTACACACTAGTCTACTCCGGAGTATCGATGCCCTGTCTCGATAATTCTACGACTAGGGACCTGAAAAAGGATGTGCTTGTAGACTACCCAGCCCCCACTAGTGTGACTGCCATCACAACCCTAGTAGTCAAGCAAGATCCTAAGGGCTCTATCAATATGTATTCGCGATATGCTAACATATACACATATTAAGATAGATACAAACCAAGTAGCATACTACTATATTGAGCAAGACTGTTAATATAACTGTGAATATCCCAAGCTTCCATTAACTAATATACAAACTAGTATGATACAATTATGGCCCCTAGGGCATATACACTAACAATCTCCCACTTGCACTAGGGCCATGTACTGGCGTATCAAAGACCTATCATCTCGAGTAGCCTCTCGAACTGTATCTGAGGTAAGGCCTTAGTGAATGGATCTGCAGTGTTCTCCTCTGTAGCAACTCTCCGGACCTCGATCTCCTGGCGATCTATGATCTCCCTGATCAGGTGATACCGCCTTAAGATGTGTCTGGACTTCTGATGGGACCTGGGTTCCTTCGCTAAAGCTATAGCCCTGTTGTTGTCATAATACAGAGGTATTGGATCAACAATGGATGGAACAACCTGAAGTTCTGTGAGGAACTTCTTTATCCAGACTGCTTCTTTTGCGGCATCGCAAGCAGCTATATACTCCGCTTCCATCGTCGAGTTAGCAACGGTGTCCTGCTTGGAACTCTTCCAGCACACTGCCCCTCCATTTAGGGTAAAGACATAACCTGACATGGACTTGGAGTCATCCTTGTCACTCTGGAAGCTGGAGTCGGTAAAAGCCTCGATCTTGAGGTCTTTTCCACCGTAAACCAAGAACATATCCTTTGTCCTTCTCAGGTACTTGAGAATGTTCTCTACTGCTATCCAGTGCTTCTCCCCTGGGTCTGACTGATATCGGCTTACCATGCTCAGTGCGTAAGCTATATCTGGTCTGGTGCACAACATCGCATACATTATAGAGCCTATCGCAGAAGTGTAGGGTATAATCGACATGCGATCCCTTTCCAAATCAGTCTTTGGAGACATCTCTTTGGAGAGGGTGATTCCGTGACAAGCCGGTAAATTACCGTGCTTAGAATCTTCCATACTGAATCTTTTCAGTATAGTGTTGATATACCTGGACAGCGAAAGTCCCAACATCCTCTTAGATCTATCACGATAGATCTGGATCCCCAGAATGTAAGAGGCATCACCCAGGTCTTTCATGGAGAACCTGTGTGACAAGAATCCTTTGACAGATTGTAGCATAGGAATGTCATTTCCTATCAAGAGAATGTCATCCACGTACAAGACGAGGAATACGAAAGTTCGTGCTACAATTTTACTATATATACATGGTTCATCTGGATTTTTGATAAAGTCATATTCCTTGACCGTTTTATCAAAACAGATGTTCCAACTCCGCGATGCCTACTTTAGTCCATGAATTGACTTAAGCAACTTGCACACTTTCCCGCTGCTCCCACTTTGATTGAAACCTTCTGGCTGATCCATATAGACGCACTCTTCTAAATTACTATTTAGAAAAGCCGTATTTACGTCCATCTGCCAGATCTCATAATCATGGAAGGCGGCAATGGCAAGAAGGATCCGAATGGATTTGAGCATAGCCACTGGAGAAAAAAGTTTCGTCATAGTCTAGACCAGGTCTTTGACGAAAACCCTTTGCAACAAGCCTAGCCTTATAGGTTTCCACTTGTCCATCTACACCAATCTTCTTCCTGAAGATCCACTTGCATCCTATGGGTTTTATCCCTTCTGGAGCAAAGTCCAAAGTCCATACTTTGTTGGTGTACATGGACTCCATCTCGGTCCGCATTGCATCTAGCCATCTTACTGAGTTGCCACTCTGGATGGCCTGCTGGAAGCTAGTAGGTTCATCATTATCAATGACGCAATCCTCTCTATCCCCGTATATGAGAAAACCGTAGTATCTCTCAGGCAGATGAGACGGCCTACTACTCCTGCGGAGGGGTGCGGGAATGTCCTGTTCTTCTTGAACTTCTGGTTCTACCAAACTTTCAGTAGTAGTTTGTAGTTCTGGAATTTCTTCCAGTTCTATTGCGCTCCCACTTGTTTCTTTTTCTAAAAACTGCTGCTCTAGAAAATGGGCATTACGAGAAACAAAAACCTTTTGTTCCTCTGCGTAATAGAAAAAATACCCCTTTGAGTTCTTTGGATATCCCACAAACTTACACTGTACTGATCGTGCCTCGAGTTTGTCCGCATGCTGCTTTTTAACAAAAGCTGGACATCCCCATTTCTTCAGATACTTAAGATAGGGTTTCTTCCCACTCCACATCTGATATGGTGTGGTAGGCACAGTCTTGGTAGGAGCCCTGTTCAAAAGATATGCAGCTGATTCTAGCACATAACCCCAGAAAAATTGCGGTAACTCAGCATTACTCATCATGGAACGTACCATATCCAATAGGGTTCGGTTCCGTCTTTCCGATACACCGTTATGCTGTGGAGTGTATGGAGGAGTAAGCTGAGAGAGAATTCCTTTCTCTTTTAGGTAACCCAGGAACTCGGCACTTAAGTATTCACTACCTCGATTAGATCTTTGTGTCTTGATACTTTTGCCGGTTTGGTTTTCTACTTCATTCTTATATTCATGGAATTTCTTAAAGGCCTCGGATTTATGTTTCTTTAAGAAAATGAATCCATACCTAGAGCAATCATCCGCAAAAGTAATGAAATATGAAAAACCACCTCTTGCATGTGTAGACATTGGACCACATACATCGCTGTGTATGAGTCCTAAGAGCTCGCTCGCTCTTACTCCATGTCCAGTGAATGGAGTCTTTGTCATCTTTCCTTTGAGACATGATTGACAAGTGGCATAAGATTGATATTCGAACGGATCCAAATATCCTTCTCTATGTAACTTAGTTAACCTTGTCTCATTGATGTGACCTAATCTACAATGCCATAAGAAAGCCTGATTTATATCTGGAGACTTTCTTTTTAGTGTGTTCTGGACATTGAAAATTTATAATTGGTTTAACACGTATATACCGTTATCTAGTGTATCGCCCAATCAAACCATGATTAAGGTGGATGTTAACAATATCGCTTACAAATGTGAAATCATAACCTTCTTTTGATAACAACGAAACTGATATGATATTACACGTTAAACTACGTACACAAAAACAGTTGCGCAAAACCAAAATATGTCCACTCGTCAATCCAATGTGATAATCCCCTACGAACACAGCACCCATGCTAGCTCCGTTAGCAACCTGGAGGGTCATATCACCAACCTTCAGCACTCTACGGTTTCTCAGTGCCTGCAATGAATTGCATATATGAGATCCTGATCCGGTATCCAATACCCAGGAAGTAGAGTTGATTGACAGACAATTTTCAATTACAAACACACCTGAAGTCGAAGCCACAGCTTGCTTCGGGTCCTGGTTCTTGGCAATCCAAGCTTTGCAATCTTTCTTCCAATGGCCTTTCCTGCGACAGTGGAAGCACTCGTCCTTTGCCACTACTGACACCGCAACCTTTGCCTTTCCCTTAATTCCTGTAAGTCCATGCTACCTCTCCCGGTACTTTCGGGAATGCGGAATTTGGTAAAAAACGATTTTCTTAAAGATGGTAACATGGACCTAAAACCCGGATCTTGGTTAAACTTCTATCTAACATCCTAACTAAGAGTTTCTAGCTACTCGGTTAGGGGGTTATACCTAGCTTGTCTTGAACTCCTTCGTCTTCAAGCTCCGGTGGTGGTCCGATGGCTCCTTCTCGTCGTCTCCGTACGCCGAAGATAGATCCACTTGAAAGCTCCAACCTTTAGCTCCTTCTTCGTTCTTTGAAGAAACTAGTTCACTTGGTTTGCTAAACCTAGTGAACTAGAATGAGTAGAGAAGAAATAGAATGGGATTTTATCTATGGTTCTTGATTCTCAACTCATGAGACAAGAGAACCATAGATCAAGAGAGGGAGGAAGAGGTTGAGGATGAGAGCAAGAACAAGAGAGCTCAAGAACAAGAGAGAGAATAAGCAAGAAAGAATGAGCAACTCTTTTGTCTTTCACCCTCTCATTATCCAAAGTGATCATAACTCATCATATCAAAAAAAGTCTTATGTGATGGTTTGAAGCAACCATAACCTTATCATGTCATACACTCATTTTACTCAAATGAGCAAGCAAGTAAAAGTCTTTGGCATGAAATGATAACCATGGTTATCATGATGGTCAACTAGTCAAGCCTAGTCAACCGGTCAACAAGTCAACAAAAGTCAACAAGTCAACAAAAGTCAACAAGTCAACAACCATATCACCATAATACTTAATTAATATAGTAGTTAATCACATATCATATTCTCATTAGGGTTGAGCATAAAGTCAAATAGTCAACGGTCAACAACCCTAATGAGAATCCGACGCCTCTGCCTCCCTGTCAACTGTGCATACACACCCGCATCCGCGTTCCGAGGAACACGAATGCAAACTGGATAAATCCAATCCCATAGGGTACACTAGGATCTGGCTTAAACCAAAGCCCGCTAGTGTAAACTGTCCGGACACTGTACGTGCACAAGTGCACGGATGTGACCGAACCCTGTCGCAAAACCATGCGACCTGTCGCAATACCATGCGACCTCTACTCTTTTGCCTAAAGGCGAAAAGCTTTCTGTGTGGGACTCTAAAGACTCGACACTACGCTGGCAGTGGGTTTAACCACAGACCGCAAGCGGCACTAGCTGTGCGTAACGGTCCCCAGGTAATGCCGACAAGAAGACGGACGAGGCGAAACCCATCTGAACTCCTACTGAGCCTGAGTGTGACATTCTCCGTACAGTCCGGTCTGTTCGTCTGATACATCGCATGGCGGGCCTAGGGGGCGGTAAACGTCAGTCCCCCAATAGCGGTACAAGTCGTGCCGGAGCGAAGCCCAAAACACCCTGAGATAACACTGGAAACCTACCAGTATATCTCGTTTGCCCTGGCCAGGGACTACTCGTGTAATGGCTCTCCTAGACACAGCGCGATGTCAACCCCCAATACTGGGAGAGACGAATCCTGTCTAACCGTCACTGCCTCCAAGTGCTTCGGGACTGCACCCAACCACTACCTGTTTGCACGACTCCTTTGAGCCATGGTAGGGTAGTGATCAAAGTACAGTGGGAACACACTCGAGGCGGAGTGACAGTGTCAAGTCAGCGGACTAAGCTGTACTCATGTCACC
Organism: Agapanthus africanus; assembly: GCA_030015575.1. Classification (NCBI taxonomy): domain Eukaryota; kingdom Viridiplantae; phylum Streptophyta; class Magnoliopsida; order Asparagales; family Amaryllidaceae; genus Agapanthus; species Agapanthus africanus. The sequence goes on from CM057349.1 coordinate 309,964,786, forward strand.
TGGGAATTGATAACTGACGATAGGTATAATACCAACTAGTCAGTTCCCGACGAGTCCTGTCCAGTGTACCCGTAACCTAACGAGCACCCGCATACTATCCCAAGTACGACGTACTGACGGCTGTAGGACAGACCGTCTCCCACACTGGGATGAGAAGCGCATGCGCTGGTCTACTCCGGAGTATCGATGCCCTGTCTCGATAGTCCTGCGACCAGGGACCTGCATAAGGATGTGCTTATAGATTACCCAGCCCCACTAGTGTGACGGCCATCACATCGCTGGTAATCAAGCAAAGATCCTAAGGGCTCTACTAATGTGTATAGGCGATATACAAAAAATAAACACATGTACACATTGAAGTAGAAACAAACCAAGTAGCATACTACTATTTTGAGCAAGATTGTATATACAAGGTGAATATCCCAAGCATCCATTAAGTAATATACAAACTAGTATGATACAGTAATGGCCTCTAGGGCATATACACTAACAATCTCCCACTTGCACTAAGGCCATGTACTGGCGTATCGAAGACCTATCATCTCGATCAGCCGCTCGAATTGAGTCTGGGGCAAGGCCTTGGTGAATGGATCTGCAGTGTTGTCTTCTGAAGCGACTCTCCGAACCTCGATCTCCTGGCGATCCACGATCTCCCTGATCAGGTGATACCGCCTCAAGATGTGCCTGGATTTCTGATGGGACCTGGGTTCCTTCGCTAAAGCTATAGCCCCGTTGTTGTCGCAATACAGAGGTATTGGATCAACAATGGACGGAACCACCTGAAGTTATTTCAAGAACTTCCTCATCCAGACAGCTTCTTTTGCGGCATCAGATGCAGCGATGTATTCCGCTTCCATCGTCGAGTCTGCAACGGTTTCCTGTTTGGAACTCTTCCAACACACCGCCCCTCCATTGAGGGTAAAGACAAAACCCGACATGGACTTGGAATCATCCTTGTCACTCTGGAAGCTGGAGTCAGCAAAGGCCTCGATCTGGAGGTCTTTTCCGCCATACACCAAGAACATCTCCTTAGTCCTTCTCAGGTACTTGAGAATGTTCTTTACCGCTATCCAGTGTTTCTCCCCAGGGTTAGACTGATACCGGCTTACCACACTCAGTGCATAAGCTACATCCGGTCTGGTACACAACATCGCATACATTATAGAGCCTACCGCAGAAGCGTAGGGTATAATAGACATGCGATCCCTCTCCAAATCAGTCTTGGGAGACATCTCTTTAGAGAGGGTGATCCCGTGACAAGCCGTTAGGTTACCGCGCTTGGAATCTTCCATACTGAATCTCTTCAGTATGGTGTCGATGTACCTGGACTGTGAAAGTCCTAATATCCTCTTGGATCTGTCACGGTAGATCCGGATACCCAGAATGTACGAGGCATCACCCAGGTCTTTCATGGAGAACCTGTGTGACAAGAACCCCTTGACAGATTGTAGCATAGGAATGTCATTTCCTATTAAGAGAATGTCATCCACGTATAAAACGAGGAATACTACAGTTCTCGCTACAAATCTACTATAGATGCATGGTTCATCTGGATTTTTGATAAAGCCAAATTCTTTGACCGTCTCATCAAAGCAGATGTTCCAACTCCGCGATGCCTGCTTTAGTCCATAGATGGACTTAAGCAACTTGCACACCTTTCCGCTGCTCCCACTCTGAATGAAACCCTCTGGCTGGTCCATATAGACACACTCCTCTAAATTTCCATTTAGAAAAGCTGTCTTTACGTCCATTTGCCAGATCTCATAATCGTGGAAGGCAGCAATGGCAAGAAGGATCCGAATGGATTTCAGCATGGCTACTGGAGAAAAGGTTTCGTCGTAGTCCAAGCCAGGTCTTTGACGAAAACCCTTTGCTACCAGCCTAGCTTTATAGGTCTCAACCTGTCCATCTACACCAATCTTCCTTTTGAAGATCCACTTGCATCCTACGGGTTTTACCCCATCTGGAGCAATGTCCAACGTCCATACCTTGTTGGTGTACATGGACTCCATTTCGGTCCGCATTGCATCCAGCCATTTCACTGAGTCAATGCTCTGAACGGCCTGCTGGAAGCTAGTAGGCTCATCATAATCTATGATGCAATCCTCTCTATCCCCGTCTATGAGAAAACCGTAGTATCTCTCGGGCGGATGAGACTGCCTACTACTCCTGCGGAGTGGCGCAGGAATGTCCTGTTCTGTTGAACCCTCTGGTTCCACTAAGCTTTCAGTAACAGTCTGTGGTTCTGGAACTTCTTCCAGTTCTATTGTGTTCCCACTTATCTGGGTTTCTAAAAACTCAGTTTCCAAGAAGCGGGCATGCTGAGAAACAAAGACCTTTTGCTCCTCAGCGGAATAGAAAAGATACCCCCTGGAATTCCTTGGGTACCCCACAAACTTACACTGTACTGAACGTGCCTCAAGCTTGTCCGCATGCTGCTTCTTTACAAAAGCTGGACATCCCCATACCTTAAGATACTTAAGACAGGGTTTCTTCCCAGTCCACATCTCATATGGGGTGGTAGGCACAGTCTTGGTGGGAGCCTTGTTCAAGAGATACGCAGCTGCTTCTAGTGCATATCCCCAGAATGATCGCGGTAACTCAGTGTTACTCATCATGGACCGAACCATATCCAATAGGGTTCGGTTCCGTCTCTCCGATACACCATTATGTTGCGGAGTGTATGGAGGAGTAAGCTGAGAGAGAATACCATTCTCTTTTAAGTAATTCAGGAATTCGGCACTTAAGTATTCTCCACCTCGATCCGATCTTAGAATCTTAATACTTTTGCCGGTTTGTTTCTCTACTTCATTCTTATACTCCTGGAATTTTCCAAAGGCCTCGGACTTATGTTTCATCAAGAAGACATAACCGTACCTTGAGAAGTCATCCGTAAAAGTAATGAAGTAAGAATGTCCGCTTCGGGCATGTGTAGACATTGGACCGCACACGTCACTGTGTACGAGTCCTAAGAGCTCGCTCGCTCTTACTCCTTGTCCAGTAAACGGAGTCTTTGTCATCTTTCCTTTGAGACAAGATTGACAAGTGGCATACGATTGATATTCGAACGCATTCAAATATCCTTCTGTATGTAACTTAGTCAACCTTCTCTCATTGATGTGACCCAATCTACAATGCCACAAGAAAGTCTGATTCATTTCCGGAGACTTTCTTTTGTGTGTATTCTGGACGTTGAAAATCTGTGGTTGGTTTAACACGTATATACCATTACTCAATGTACCTGACCCAATCAAAACTTGATTAAGGTGAATGTTTACAACATTACTTACAAACGCAAATTCATAACCTTCTTTAGAAACTAAAGATACAGAAATGATATTACAAGTTGCGTTGGGTACAAAAAAGCAATTACGCAAAACCAAAACATGTCCATCTGACATTCCCAGGTGATAGTCCCCCACGGCTTTAGCATCCATGCTAGCTCCGTTCGCAACTCTGAGGGTCATGTCACCTGCTTTCAAAACACTACGGTTTCTCAACGCCTGCAAAGAATTACAGATATGAGATCCTGATCCGGTATCCAATACCCAGGAAGTAGAGTTTATTGAAAGACAGTTTTCAATAACATACACACCTGAAGCTGAAGCTGCAACCTGCTTCAATTCCTGTGTTCTGGCCTTCCAGGCCCTGCAATCATTCTTCCAGTGTCCTTTCTTATGACAATAGAAGCATTCTTCCTTATCCACAAGCTTCCCCGCTATCTTTGTTGCTTTTGCTTTTCCCTTCGTATCCACTTTACTAACACCGCCCCTTGGTTTGGCGGGGGCCTTCTTCTTCTTTCCCTTGGCTTTCGCCTTGGACCTAGAAGAAGATGATCCTCCTACAAACAAAGTGGATGTATCCCTACCTTTCTGTAGGGTGCCCTCTGCGCTCCTCAGCATGTTGAGGAGCTCTGAAAGTTCAACCTCTTTTTCTTGTAAGTTGAAGTTCAGTATAAACTGGGCGTAAGTGGAAGGAAGGGACTGGAGAACTATATCCGTATATAGCTCACTCTCCAATGTGATCCCTAGGTCAGCGAGCTCCTCAATGAAGCCGATCATCTTTAGCACGTGCTCGGCTACTGATGATCCGACGGCCATTCTTGTCGAAAATAACTTTTTCGACGCTTCGTATCTTGCGATACGTGATTGCTCTCCATACAGTTCTTTTGTATGGAGCAATATGGACTCCATGTCCATATTCTCATGCCTCCTCTGATGTTCGTTGTCCATCGAGGCAAGCAGGAGGCACTTGGCCTTCGCGCTATCAATCTCCCAAGTCTTGCGGATTTCCTTATCCGCGACACTGGAAGTTGGACCAGGGACAGGGGGAGCTTTGGTGGTAAGAAGATACCCCAGCTTGTCATAAGTGATTGCTATCTTGACATTCCTGAGCCAATCTTTGTAGTTTGGCCCTGTCAGTTTGTTTTTATCTAGGAGTAACTTAAGTCCAGTCATGTTGATTGGTCGCTGCAATTAGGAGAGAGAAGAAGAAACACTCAGCATGATGCTCTTGCAAGTTTAGAGTGGTTTTTAATTTGTCTAAACAGGATGGCTCCCACTGTTTCTCGAATCCCTCCTCAAACCATAAAGGAAGAATTAGTCAGGATCAATCCCACCGTACAATACTTGCTTAACCGTTCAGCCAGGCCGGTGTCGGTACTTCGAGGGAGGTTTTCCAACGCTTTCGCGAAGTTCCTTAATTAAAGAACCTCTTTTCCCTGGGGGCGTAGCCCCGCTAACACCTTTCTAGGCACCTACTAGGTTTATAGCATTGATCGTTAAGTGAGAAATTTCCCGAGGAGTAGCATATACTCACAGTAGGATCGGGATCCAAATATCATCGCGTGACGAAACTGAAGGAATCCTACCAGAATCATCACACTCCAAATGGTATGCAAATCTAGCAAGTTTCAGTACTTATGAAACTCCCGATGTGGATTTTTGCCCCATGCTCTTATGACCTTGACGAAGGTCAACAAATCATAAGTCGCATGTCAAGTTCTGCCCGTCATTATCCAGGTTAATTTGAATCCACCCGTATATACCCTTGACGAAGGTCAACAAGGTAATGCGAATGTCCCAAACCAACGCATCTATCTATGCTACATATGAATACCCAATATCTACCAATCACTATGCCTTGACGAAGGTCAACAAACACAGCTTGAATACTGTTGAATATTCATACGAAACGACGGAGGGCTACGAATGGTTTTGGCAAAACCGTGAACGTAGTGAACTTGATTTGGTCGATGGAACGAGATAGCTTTTAAAAGGAGTGGCTCAAGCTCCGCATTTAAAAGTTGGTTTTGAAAAGAACCGAGTGGTTTTTCGAAAGTGTTCCAACGACTATTACTTGGTTTATTATCTTGCATTAGTTCTTTTAATGCGTGATATTCTTGCATTAGTTCTTTTAATGCGTCCCATCAATTAATCCTACCATTGCAGAAAACAACCAAAATATGACGTACGCTTATGCCATTCGCATTCACCACGGGGCCCCGTCATTACCCGTTAGGTTACTTAACTAACGACAGAGCGGGGGCTGGGCTAGCGCGTCTGTAAAACATAAGCAACGCCTAAATAATATCATATATAGATATACTGCAATGATAAACATTTCAGATCACAGATAAATGCATTGGATATACTAGGAATCTGTAATTTGTACGAGCCTGTAACAAAAACAGATTACACGGTCGCGGTGAATAGCCAAAACCCCACCCAAGACCCCTACGGGTGCGGCAAACTACCCGCCAAGTACCCGAAGCGTAGCAACCTCCCTCATCTCCATGAGTAGGCCACTCGACACTTCGGCATACCCGGTAGTTTGTGCACCCCTCCATGGGTCTATCCTAGGAGCAAAAACAGTAAAAAGAAATTATACAATGACGGCTACAACCCCGACCCGGTTGTGCGGCCATACAAATAATTATTACATCAATTTACAAATTTACATGAATTGCAAGAAAAGAAAACTCTCGTCTCACAACCCCCGGCTATTCACCCGCGACAATCCAACATATTTATATACACATTCCAGCACATTACAGATCATGTATAACCCCGACCAATCGACTTATAGCGATTAGCCGACGTTCAATACATGCATCACATTACAGAAAACCCGTTAGCTCAAGTCTTATAGAAGTTCGATCAAAAATACGGATTTTCGGGACCCCAAAAAAGAAATTTTCGTTCTGGAAAATCTGGGTTGAAAATATATATGCTAAAAATCCCAAAATACCCCCAAGAAAACACTGCACCAAAACGTTTCCTCTGCCGAGTCGACTCGGCCGCGGTTGCGCGGCGGGAGCGTTCTCCCGCCGCGGAACCGCGGCCATTTGACTCGAACGTTGGAAAAGTTTTGGTGGGTGCCTACAGAAAAGCCTGAGCCAATTTTAGGTGTCAAAATAATCAACTTTTGAACAGTAAAAAATTCGACAGAAACTGCAAATTTTCGGGGTTCGTTTTCGGGACTTTTTCGTTGATCGATCTTCTAGTTACTTGCTAACATGTTAGATAGAGTTTAACTAGGCTCTGATACCACTGTAAGTCCATGCTACCTCTCCCGGTACTTTCGGGAATGCGGAATTTGGTAAAAAACGATTTTCTTAAAGATGGTAACATGGACCTAAAACCCGGATCTTGGTTAAACTTCTATCTAACATCCTAACTAAGAGTTTCTAGCTACTCGGTTAGGGGGTTATACCTAGCTTGTCTTGAACTCCTTCGTCTTCAAGCTCCGGTGGTGGTCCGATGGCTCCTTCTCGTCGTCTCCGTACGCCGAAGATAGATCCACTTGAAAGCTCCAACCTTTAGCTCCTTCTTCGTTCTTTGAAGAAACTAGTTCACTTGGTTTGCTAAACCTAGTGAACTAGAATGAGTAGAGAAGAAATAGAATGGGATTTTATCTATGGTTCTTGATTCTCAACTCATGAGACAAGAGAACCATAGATCAAGAGAGGGAGGAAGATGTTGAGGGTGAGAGCAAGAACAAGAGAGCTCAAGAACAAGAGAGAGAATAAGCAAGAAAGAATGAGCAACTCTTTTGTCTTTCACCCTCTCATTATCCAAAGTGATCATAACTCATCATATCAAAAAAAGTCTTATGTGATGGTTTGAAGCAACCATAACCTTATCATGTCATGCACTCATTTTACTCAAATGAGCAAGCAAGTAAAAGTCTTTGGCATGAAATGATAACCATGGTTATCATGATGGTCAACTAGTCAAGCCTAGTCAACCGGTCAACAAGTCAACAAAAGTCAACAAGTCAACAAAGTCAACAAGTCAACAAAAGTCAACAAGTCAACAACCATATCACCATAATACTTAATTAATATAGTAGTTAATCACATATCATATTCTCATTAGGGTTGAGCATAAAGTCAAATAGTCAACGGTCAACAGTCAACAACCCTAATGAGAATCCGACGCCTCTGCCTCCCTGTCAACTGTGCATACACACCCGCATCCGCGTTCCGAGGAACACGAATGCAAACTGGATAAATCCAATCCCATAGGGTACACTAGGATCTGGCTTAAACCAAAGCCCGCTAGTGTAAACTGTCCGGACACTGTACGTGCACAAGTGCACGGATGTGACCGAACCCTGTCGCAAAACCATGCGACCTGTCGCAATACCATGCGACCTCTACTCTTTTGCCTAAAGGCGAAAAGCTTTCTGTGTGGGACTCTAAAGACTCGACACTACGCTGGCAGTGGGTTTAACCACAGACCGCAAGCGGCACTAGCTGTGCGTAACGGTCCCCAGGTAATGCCGACAAGAAGACGGACGAGGCGAAACCCATCTGAACTCCTACTGAGCCTGAGTGTGACATTCTCCGTACAGTCCGGTCTGTTCGTCTGATATATCGCATGGCGGGCCTAGGGGGCGGTAAACGTCAGTCCCCCAATAGCGGTACAAGTCGTGCCGGAGCGAAGCCCAAAACACCCTGAGATAACACTGGAAACCTACCAGTATATCTCGTTTGCCCTGGCCAGGGACTACTCGTGTAATGGCTCTCCTAGACACAGCGCGATGTCAACCCCCAATACCGGGAGAGACGAATCCTGTCTAACCGTCACTGCCTCCAAGTGCTTCGGGACTGCACCCAACCACTACCTGTTTGCACGACTCCTTTGAGCCGTGGTAGGGTAGTGATCAAAGTACAGTGGGAACACACTCGAGGCGGAGTGACAGTGTCAAGTCAGCGGACTAAGCTGTACTCATGTCACCTGGGAACTGATAACTGACGATAGGTATAATACCAACTAGTCAGTTCCCGACGAGTCCTGTCCAGTGTACCCGTAACCTAACGAGCACCCGCATACTATCCCAAGTACGACGTACTGACGGCTGTGGGACAGACCGTCTCCCACACTGGGATGAGAAGCGCATGCGCTGGTCTACTCCGGAGTATCGATGCCCTGTCTCGATAGTCCTGCGACCAGGGACCTGCATAAGGATGTGCTTATAGATTACCCAGCCCCATTAGTGTGACGGCCATCACATCGCTGGTAATCAAGCAAAGATCCTAAGGGCTCTACTAATGTGTATAGGCGATATACAAAAAATAAACACATGTACACATTGAAGTAGAAAAAAACCAAGTAGCATACTACTATTTTGAGCAAGATTGTATATACAAGGTGAATATCCCAAGCATCCATTAAGTAATATACAAACTAGTATGATACAGTAATGGCCTCTAGGGCATATACACTAACAATTCCCACCTTACCAACACCACCTCTTGGTTTGGTAGCGGCCTTCTTCATCCTTCCTTTGGCCCTTGCCTTGGACCTGGAAGAGGAAACACCGCGAACAAACATAGTGGGTGTTTCCTTTGCTTTCTGCAAGGTGCCCTCTGCACTCCTCAACAAGTTAAGGAGTTCTGGAAGCTCAACTTCCTTACCTTGAATGTTGAAATTCAAGATAAACTGGGCATAAGTGGAAGGAAGGGACTGAAGAACCAAGTCTGTATATAGCTCGTTCTCTAATGTCGTCCCGAGGTCCGCGAGCTTTACAATATAGCTAATCATCTTAAGGACATGTTCTCCTACAGATGATCCGACGGCCAGCCTCGACTGAAACAAGTTCTTCGAGGTCTCGTATCTAGCTATACGAGATTGCTCTCCATACAGTTCCTTGGTGTAGAGAAATATGGATTCAAGATCCATATTCTCGTGCCTCCTCTGATGTTCATTATTCATAGAGGCAAGCACGATGCATTTGGCCTTCGCGCAGTCAATCTCCCTGGTCTTGCGGATTTCCTTATCCGCGACACTGGATTCTGGACCAGGGACAGCAGGTGCCTTAGTAGTAAGGACATACCCCAATTTGTCATAGGTAATAGCCATCTTAACATTCCGGAACCAATCTTTATAGTTTGGCCCTGCCAAAATATTTTTATCTAATAGTAACTTAAGGCCTGTCATGTTCTGGGTCGCTGCAATGAGAGAGAGAGAGGGAACACTTTAGCATGATGCTCTTGCAAGTTTATAGTGGTTTTTAGTTTATCTAAACAGGATGGCTCCTACTGTTTCTCGAATCCCTCCTCAAACCAAAAAGGAAGAACTAGTCAGGACTATTCTCACCGTACAATACTTGCTTAACCGTTCAGCTAGGCCAGTGTCGGTACTTCGAGGGAGGTTTTACGACGCTTTCGCGAAGTTCCTTAATTAAATAACCTCTTTTCTCTGCGGCGTAGCCCCACTGACACCTTTCTCGACACCTACTTGGTTTATAGCATTGATCGTTAAGTGACGAATCTCCTGATGAGTAGCGGATACTCACAGTAGGATCGGGATCCAAATATCATTGTGTGATAAAACTGAAGGAATCCCTATTTCATCATCGAGGATCCTCACGTCAGCGAGGTTTTCGTCAGCCAGTTCTTTAGCGAGCTTGGCTAATGCATCCGCTTTGCTATTTTCCGCGCGCGGTATGCTTTCTAGGGTGTAGGAAGGAATTTGAGTCAGCAGTTGCTGTACTCTCTCGTCGTACTTCACCAACTCTGGCTTGCACGTTTGACAGTTGCCGTTTATTTGACTAACGACCAGTTAGGAGTCTCCGTATATAAGGAGGTTTTCAATTCGCATGTCGATAGCGATCTCGAGACCTGCTATCAAAGCTTCGTATTCAGCTTCGTTGTTCGTCCTTGGCTCTGTTAAGGAGAAGGCAAAGTGCATTATCCCTCCTTGTGGAGTCACGAAGATGAGGCCTACCCCTGATTTGATTATAGGGGTGCTTTGTTTGCGCTTCTTCATGGAAGACGCCCCATCAAAATAAAGTTCCCACCGGGTATCGCCCCCGTCGATCGTGTCAAACGCATGTTCGTCTGTCAATTCGCAGTTCAAAGGAGAATCGGCAGGTATCGGATGCTCAGCTAGGAAGTCGGCGATGGCCTGGCCTTTTACTGCCTTAAGAGGCCGATAAGTTATCGAGAACTCCGTCAAGAGCAAGGCCCACTTAGCGAGTCGTCCCGTTAATATGGCCTTTGACATCAAATATTTGAGGGGATCTACTTTTGATATGAGATGGACCTCATGTGCCAATGCATAGTGTCTGAGCTTCGTTATTGCGAAGATCAACGCCAGACAGTGTTTTTCGATGGGGGAGTAGTTGCTTTCTGCCCCCAGCAGAACTTGACTCAGATAGTAGAGAGCTCTCTCCTTCCCTTGGTCGTTCTCTTGTGCCCATAATGTGCCTAAGGAACCTTCAAGCGCGGTTGTATATAGAATAAGAGGCTTTCCTTTGACCGGAGCGGCCAGCACTGGCGGATTCTGCAGGTACTGCTTGATTTCGTCCAGTGCGCTTTGGCATTTATGATCCCAGACGAACGGGGTTCCCTTTTTCACCAAGTGACTGTAGGGGCGGCACTTGCCAGAAAGATTGGCTATGAATCGCCGGATATATGCGAGCTTTCCTTGGAGAGATCGCAGCTGCTTAAGAGTCTTTGGCGGAGGCATTTCCATGATCGCCTTGATTTTTGACGGATCTATCTCGATGCCTCGGTGTCGTACAATGAATCCTAGGAATTTGCCCGAGGAAACTTCGAACGCACATTTGAGAGGGTTCATCTTCAAGTTGTATTGCCGAAGGCGCTGAAATACGATCTTCAGATGCTCTAAATGTTCCTCGTATGATTTGCTTTTAACCACGAGGTCATCGATATAGCATTCGACGATTTCATGTATGAGGTCGTCAAAAATCTTCGTCATGGCCCTCTGATAGGTGGCACCGGCGTTCTTTAGACCGAAAGGCATCACCTTGTAGCAGAATATGCCCAAAGGAGTCTGGAAAGCAGTGTGCTTCTGGTCCTCGGCATGCATCTTTATCTGATTGTATCCTGACGAGCCGTCCATGAAGGAGAAAACTTCATGAGTTGACATATTGTCTATCATCAGCTCAGAGACTGGTACTGGAAAGTCATCCTTTGGGCAAGCTTTATTGAGATCCCGAAAGTCCACACATATGCGCACCGTCCCATTTTTCTTCATCACTGGGACGATGTTGGCGATCCAGTCAGGATATTGGACCTCCTGGATGAAGCCGGAGTCGATTAGCTTCTTGACCTCGGCGTTGATCCTCATCTCAAGCTCGAGCCGCATTCTTCTCGGTGCCTGTTTGATCGGCTTGACGTCCGGGGATATCGCCAATTTGTGCACAACAATCTCTGGATCTAATCCTGACATCTCGGAATAGTTCCATGCGAAGCAATCTTTATGCTGCATGAGCACGTCCTTTAGCGTAGCCACCCTTTCTTTAGACAACAGCTCACTGACGAACATCGGCCGCGGGTCACTTGCCGTCCCCAGATCAATTTTGTTGAGGTTATCTGCAGTAGTATGTATCCCATCTTCCAGCTCCTTTGGCGCCGTTGGAAACTCTGAAATTACCCCGTTATCATCGTTTTCGAAACAGCGGGGGAGTTCATCCATATTCTCGGTCTCTTCTTCTGACAACATTATCATATGACAAGTACGAGATCGCTTCCAAGACCGATGTTGATCTGGTTCTACTCTCGCGGCTTTAGGTTCATGCTTCTGCGGCGGGATTACTCTCCAGCTACTAGATAGAGCGAACCTGCCTTGCTGATACTGGTCTTCGACCCAATTCTTGAATATGAAGCAGTCTTCGAGAGGATGTCCTATCGCCCTGTGATAGGAGCAATAGTCCGGGTGTGAGACTTCGCCTGCTTGCTCGGGGTGCTTGGACTCCGGGAGTGTCATCATCTGATATTTTATGACAAGATTGAATATCTTCCTTGTCTTGTCTTGGGGAAAAGAATATGCTCGACCCATCTTTTTTATAAGAGACAAATCCGGGCTGCTCGATTCTTGATCGCGTGGCTTCTTGGACCCGCTTTGTCGCTGTCGAACGCCTTTCCCGTTCTTTGGTTTGTTTCTGCCTCTGCGTCGGGCTTTTTGTACAACGGGTTGACAAGGAGGAGCCTTTTCATTTTTCACAGCCTGTTGAAGGAGGCGTTACGTCCTGGCTTTCTTGTAGATGGCCATTTCGCGATTATGGTCGTCTCGAACCTTTTGACCTGCTTCCCTTATAAGCTTGTCCATCTGTTCTTCGAACGACGGACTGGGCATTTTCGTGGCGGGAGCTTTCTGGTTCAGGGTTAGCATCTTCCCACAGAGCATCTCCTTCTTCGTCAAAGTCATGTATGACGTAGCAGTCGCGGAGTAGCTCCCGTTTCTTGGATTGAACATACCTAAGCCCGGTCATTTCCATTCTCCCGTTGGGCAACTTTCGTTGAGTTCCGGGAACGTTCCAGATCCTGTTATAGAACCGTGCTTGTCGCGCAGTTTGCTTAAGGGGTACACCTTGGCGTCTCAAGAGTTTCTTTAGTCCGTCTGTGTAATATCTGGGCAAACGGATGGGCTGGAGCCTGTCAAGTACAGAATCTGCGCCGTGCCAGATTTCTTTCTCCACTTTGGTTTCCCCGGATCGGTAGAATAGAATTGTCTTTTCACCTTTTCGCGTGGGAGGGACGTAGAATGTCTGCAGTTCTTCCACATTGTAGGTATCAAGCGCATTTAGTTCTTTATGATGCCTTGGCGGAACCATGGCAACTTGCAAACTTTGCTCTTCATCAGCAAAGGTTTGTATGGATGGCCGAGCAGAGAATATGGCATTGACCTCATCTTCCGAGTCGCTGCCGAAGATCAACATAGGAGTGGACGGTCTCGGCTTGTTGTAGTGGGGTGGCCCTGAATAGACTATCTCTTCTTCCTCCTCGGTATCACTCCCGAAGACCGGAATGGTGGTGATAGGTTTGTTCTTCGGTTTGTGACATCTTTCCGTGTCCTCAAAGTCTGGTAAGAAGTATTTTTCATTTTCGTACTTGCGGACTTTATTCACAGAGAATGGGTTTAGCTCTCCAGTCACAGTATACTCGAGACCATCCTTGAAATATTTCATACACTGATGTTGTGTAGAGGGGATGATATTGTACTCATGTAACCAAGGCCGGCCGAACAAAGCGTTATAGCATGTCTTGGCGTCAATGACGTGGAACTTGATATCAGTGACGAGCAGCCCAAAGCGTAACGTCAGTATCACGGACCCAAGTGTCCGTGATGACTGGGAGTCAAATCCGGAGATGGTGATTTTATCGCGAGCGAGGTACTAAACGCTCATGCATATTTCCTTTAACACCCTTACGTTAAGGAGATTGACGGAGGACCTATTGTCGTGTAGGGTTACTAGGCACTGCCACAAGGGTCTACGAGGCATCAACCATGCCCGATTTAAAATTTATCCGTGCCAAACAACCCTTAACAAGATCTTTATACTAGAGATTAGGCGAAAACAAGCATGTTAAACACTTTAACACTAAGTGAGAGGGATTACAACCTTTGAAAATCCTGTCCTTCACTTCTTAAGCTCCGTGTTGAGGTCCCTTCGCTACGATCATCATGTTCCCGACTCTCGAGAGGCTCCATGAAGAGAATGATGCACCTTACTTGAAGACTTCACTAATCCAAGATGATCTACCTTGAAGAATCTCAAACCCAAGCTCTTGCTAGACTAATCAAGTATTAGCAAAGCAAACACCCTAATCTAAGTGGCTAGAATAGATGAGGATGATAAAGTAGGAATTTTGCTCTCTTTTATTTTCATATTCTCACATATAAACATCACCATTGAAAAAGCTAGTGAAGCTTTTTCAACCAAGAAGAAGCAAGAAGAAGAAGAGCTTAGGCCAATCCTTTTGTGATGAATAATGAATTATTGTAGTGGTTACAAATCTAACCAAGGGTTAAGCATGAAGGAGTTAACCCTTGTAGAGAATTAACTAGAGTTAATGGTTTGGATTAGGTTAACAAAATATCTAGCCAAAAACAAAATCAAAGCTTCATGAAGCTTCATGGAAGCTTCATGCAAAAGCTAACCCTAATCCAAACCCTAACCAAGTTTAAACCCTAAACCATTGTTAAATTTGTAACCCTAACATGTTACAATATTATATATCACATATACAATATATTTTGTAACAAAAGAAAATAATACAATTAACATATATCGCATATATATCAATGTATTATCCCGTGAGAAAAATGAATCATTAAAGCGAGCTTATATTAGTTAATGTAATGTAATATATCTCATATATAATATACATTAAATTATCGAATCAACACTTGATCCGATAACCCGGCTATAGTACATATAACCGACTAATATAACATGTACCATTTTATCGAATCAACACTTGATCCGATGACCCGGTTATATCACATATACCCGGCCGATATCTCATATCGCGAGAATAGAATACGGTATCTCATATCGTATTATTCTCGGTCCTGCACATATCACATATGTGCTCCTACTCCGTTTTGCCTGAGCCAGGAAACCTCTGTGTAGGACTCTAAAGAATCGTCAATACGCCGGCAGTAGGTGATGATCATATCAAACACCCACAAGCTGCAAGCGGTCAGCTAAACGTAACAGCTACCCAGGTATTGAGCGATCAGAAGATCAACAAGTAAGCCTGTACATTCTCCTTGCGAATCCAATCAGTAACACTCCCGTACAGTCCGGTCTCTTCGTCTGATATGTCGCATATCTCGCCTAGGGGTGGTAAACGTCAGACCCCTGTAGCTTGATAAGTCGTGTCGATATGAGGTCTATAATAGTTCGAGAAACTACCAATAACACTTACCAGTAAATCTCAGCAACCCTGGTCAGGGATTTCCAGTAATAGCCAATCGAACACAGCGCAACATCATCTCCCTATACCGGGAGAGACGAAACCCCTCCTATCGCTCATTGCCTCCATGTGATTCAGGACTGTACCCAAAAGCCACCGTTTTGCACACCCTCTTGGATGTGGTATGATGGAAATCAAAGCAAAGTGGGAATCACATAAGACTCTATGACGATCTCGGGTCTACAGACTAACCTGTACCAGTGTCACCAGAGAACTGCCATCTGACGTGAGGTATAATACCATCTGGGAGTTCTCGGTGAGTCCGTTCAGTGTACCCAGTCTCTACTGAGCACCCGTACTGTTAGTTGTATGTATGCCCTAGAGGCCAGTATTGTACAGATTATGTATATTATATTGGATGCTTGGACATATATAGAGATGACTTTCTTGCTCGACATGATAGTATGCTATCTGGTTGATCTTTATCTTAACATGTACACTTGTCTCTTTATACTGTCTTATAGTTACATGTTGGTAAAGCCCTTAGGATGTGTACTTGACTACCTGGACTATGATGCAGATCATACTAGTGGGGACATGGTAGTCCATAAGTACATCCTTCAAGGTCCCTAGTCGTGGGTGTATCGAGACGGGGCATCGATATACCAGAGTAGACTAGCGTATACGCTTCTCGACCCATGTGATGGGCGATGGATGATCCCATATCCATTGGTGTTTGACATCAGAGATGGTATACGGGTGCTCAGTGGAGACTGGGTACACTGGACGGACTCGCCGAGAACTCCCAGATGGTATTATACCTCACGTCAGATGGCAGTTCTCAGGTGACACTTGTACAGGTTAGTCTGTAGACCCGAGATCGTCATAGAGTCTTGTGTGATTCCCACTGTGCTTTGATCTCCACCTTACCACGTCCATGAGGGCGTGCAAAACGGTGGTCTTTGGGTACAGTCCCGAGTCACATGGAGGCAATGAGCGATAGGAGGGGTTTCGTCTCTCCCGGTATTGGGGGTTGATGTTGCGCTGTGCTCGATTGGCCGTAACAGGGAAGTCCCTGGCCAGGGCTGATCAGAGATTTGCTGGTAAGTGTTACCAGTAGTTTCTCGACCCGTTATGAGCCTCATATCGGCACGACTTATCGAGTATTGGGGTCTGACGTTTACCACCCCTAGACTTGATATGCGACGTATCAGACGAACAGACCGGACTGTACGGTAAGTGTTACTGGTTGGATTCACAGGAGTGTGAGCGGGCTAGCTCGTCGATCTTCTGATTGCTCAATACCCGGATGTCCGTTACGTTTAGCAGACCGCTTGCGGCTTGTGGGTGCTTGATATGATCATCATCTGCTACCGGCGTATTGACGAGTCTTTAGAGTCCTACACAGAGGTTTCCTGGCTCAAGCGAAACGAAATAGGAGCGCATATGAGATATGTGCAGGACCGAGAATAATGCGTGTATGTGATACCGCATTTCATTCTCGCGATATATGTTTCGATTGGTTATATTCGATATGACCCAGTTATCGAATCATTGATTCGATAAATCGATACATTGAATACTAGTCGGTTATGTGCGACATGACCGGATCATTGAATCAAATGTTGATTTAATGATTAGATGTATAATTATATATTTGATATATTACTTTGCATTAACTAGTATTGGTTCACTTTATATGGATTTTCTCACTTGATGTGCAAATTGTATATGTGATATACTTTTGTGCACATAGATGTATCATGTTTGATGATACTTGATTATTTAGTTAAGTATATAGAATTAAACCATGGTTAATTTGATAATTAGGGTTTTGCATATTTATTTCTTTATTTCTTTATTTATTTATTTGAAAAAGGTTGAGATAAGAATGGTGGAGAAGTTTGTCTTTAGTTGAAGCTTCATGAAGCTTTGACTTCTTAACCATCCTTGTCTTCATGCTTAACCCTAACCTATCCAACTAACCATGGTCTATTCTCTACACTAAACTATGGTTTGTAAATGATAAGTATTGATTTATTTTATCATTTACAATAAGACTTATCATATATTCTTTCTTCATCTTCATCTTCTTCTTCAAGAAAAGCTCAAGGTCCATCAATGGCAACTTGAGCTAAAGTGAGATAAATCCAATTCTAAAGTGAACCCACCTCCTATTTCTTCACCCTCTACCTCTTGCCAAGTTGTTTTGGGTGTTTACTTCACAAGTTTCACAACTTTGTGAAGTCGGAGCTTGAACTTGTGATGCCTCGACGTAGATCGTCTTTGACACGAAACCGACAACCAATTCCGCTCGTTTCTCCGATGAAGCCGTCGCGAGAGTCCAAGATTCACGAGGGACAGCGAGAGGACGCCCACGTGGAGCTTAGGAAGTGGATATCCGGATCTACAAAGGTTGTAGCATCCTAACTTTTAGTTAAGTAGTTAACTAGTTTATCTTTTCGCCTAGACTTCTAGCCGACGATTCCGTAGTCTAGGGTTTCTCGGCACCATTTTTTTGAAATTGGCATGTTCGATGCCTTGTGAGACCTCACTAGAGTGCCTAGGAACCTTTCACTGGTATCAGAGCCTAGCTAGAGCCTTAGGCGAAGTCTAGACGCGATTTGGAGCCCGAACGAACCCGAAACCCTAAACCAAACATGCTCTCTGTACATTTTCTAAAATCTGGGATTTTTCAATATTAAAAATGCTTAAAAAATTCAGCAGGGAATTCTAAGAATTACGATGCAAATTTCATCCAATGAACAGTAATAAGCGCGGCTGAACCGCGGCCTAAGCCAGCTTAGGCGGCGGTTCCGCGGCGGCTTGATGACGTCATCCCTCCTCCAATGCACAGTAATTCATAGTTTCTGCAGCTGAGCTTTATGAGTATTTTTTAATAATTATTCCAGAGTTTAATTTTCTGGGCTGTTTTAGAGCTTCGGTGTTTCGACCGGATTATCAAATTTCGTCTTTTGTGTATTTCCGGATAATTTTTAGAATATGTTAAAAAGTTCGACCGGATATAAATACCCAATTTTTCCCCTGTCGGGAAATTTCCAAGTGTTGGATTTTTCCGTAGTTTAACGACGTTCTAAGTAGTGCAAGTAACGCGATGGACCCTCTAGAAGACAACAAACCTTAACTCGATTATGTGACCGTCTTGAACTGCCCTTTGAACCTTCGGGTTTGGGGCAGTACGGCGTGCCACATGTGAGGCGTTGGCTTGACCCTTCTACGGCTGGACCGTTGGTACTGAGGCACGGACTGAATGTTGCTAGACTTATTTCATGTGTTGGACTGTATCGGGAAAACTTGGGTTTTCGACTGTTCGATCGGAAAGTTTAACATTTTCTGTTTATCTGGAATGTGATACAATAATTGGAATTCACAAACAGTTATGAGATAACTGAATGAATGTTATAAATTTAGCAGTTTAGTCCCATATGATATTGAAAAGAGTTTTCGATAATGAGACTAAAATGCGGGATTTATATCTGTTAGGCATGTGATGTCTAAGTATTTCATTTGATTAGGCATGCGATGTCTAAAGAAGTTGCGGATTCCAATTGTTGTAGTTTTACACTTTCTTTTCTGTGACCGTAAGTGTAGTATGTTCATATCGCCAGTTTCATTTCTATATGTCAAAGACAATTGGGGTATACATACTTACTTACGTTGATGACATGTGATGTTATGTGTTGCTGGATATGTTATATTGGATCGTCGTGTTCGAATAGCCGGGGGTTTTTATGTGAGATGAGTGTTTTTCATTTTCATTCATGTAAAAACTTGTATGTAATATTCTTTTATTTGGGGCACTTCCAGGTAGCGGAAGTTATCACCCTTTGTATATTATTTACTTTTCCGCATTAGGATAGACCCAAGGAGGGGAGCACAAGTAACCGGGTTCTGGGGTCCAGTGGGAGACCAACTCGAGGAGTCGAGTCCGGGTCTCCTAACCCTAGAATTGGCAGGGTTGCTTGCCGCTCTCGTAGGGGTCTAGGGGTGTGGGTTGGCTATTCATCACGACCGTGGAATCCGTGTTTTATACTGGCTCGTATTGAAAACACGGACGTCCTAGTATATCCAATATTTCATATGTTTATTCTGCTGCGATATCTGTGTTGTAACTCTGTGATGGATATAGTATATAGTATATATGATATATTATATAGACGTTACTTATGTTTTACACCCGTGCTAGCCCTGCCCTGCTCTGTCGTTAGTTACCTAACCTAACGGTGCACGAGGGGACATCGAGGCGAATGCGGATGGCATAAGTGTACGTCATATCTATCTGTGATGTTTAGGTATTTAAATGATGGGACTTCATTAATGTGATTAATGAAAGATAAGAAACCTAAGATGTTGTAGAATCGAATTTTAAAATAAAACAGGTAGCTACAGTTCTTGCTTTGCACAGCGGTATATATGATATACCCTGCACCTTATTCGATGAGGAAAGGACCGAGATCCCTTCACCGGGAGTGACTCCTTTAGCAATAACTGGCAGATGCTGCACACTCGGTTTGCTTTTGACTGCTTTTGGGTTTTTGCTTTGCACAGCGATATATATGATATATCCCGCACCTCATTCGACGAGGAAAGGACCGAGATCCCTTCGCCGGGAGTGACTCCTTTAGCAAAACTAGAAAAGCCTCAAAATCACTCCATTTCAAAACATCATTTGATTCTACAACGATATCAAGTTCATTACGCTCATGGTTTTCAGAAAAACCTGGCGTAGCCCTCCGTCATTTCAGATGAGTAGTAGTTAGTATTCGTGCTACGTTTGTTGGCCTGCGTCAAGGCGTAGTGTGCGGTAGCTAACTAGTATTTATCTGCTTATGCATATGATGCAGATTGGATTAGGGTAGTCGTGCGACTTTGTTGGCCTGCGTCAAGGGTCGTACGGGTGGGTTTAATTCAATCAGGAAATGACGGGTTGAACTTGACTAGCGCACTATGGTTTGTTGGCCTGCGTCAAGGTCATAGGACGCTAGGGGCAAAATATTATCGGGAATTTCAAGTGTTGAAATTTGCAATGAGATTGCATACCTTCTATGAGATAGTTGGATCCCGATACCCGCTGCGAGTAAGAGTTACTCCTGGGAAAGTTTTACACATTGCAATTAGCCGATCAAGTAGGTGTCTAGAAAGGTGTCAACGGGGTTACGCCTCTGGGAAAACGAGGTTTACATTAATTAGGTTCGTGCGAAAGAACGGGGGACCTCCCTCAAAGTACCGACACTGGCCTGGCTGAAAGATTGGCGAACCTGTAGTGTGTAATTAATCCCGGCTAGTCTTTCCTTTTAGGGTTTGAAGGCAGATTTGATAAAAAGCAGTGGGAGCCATCCTGATTAGATAAGATAATAACCAATCTGATCTTGCACGAGCTTACGCTAAAGTGTTTTCTTCTCTCTCTCTCCAGGTAGCGACCATTTCATGCCCTAATGAAGATAATAATATGGATGTATTGACCGAACCCGCATGTTATACTGTGCTGGGGAACGTTGGTTCCGTTTTTTCCTATAAGAGTTATAGGAATGAACAGGAAGTAGGGGAATACCAGGATTCCCATGCCACCCGATTGAAGAAAGTACATGTTGATGCATTTTCTTCGGGTGTGTTCGTTACTGAGAACTGTTTCTCCATTTGCTCTACGTCCTGGGTATTGGATACCGGGTTAGGATCCCATATATGTAATCAGTTACATGGGCTTAGGAAAGGTAGAGAACTTGGAGAAGGTGATAAAGACATAAGAGTAGGAAATGGTGCAATTGTTGCAGCCAAGACTGTCGGGGAATATCACCTTGTATTACCAACTGGTAATACATTGGTTCTGAACGAATGCTATTACATGCCGAACCTGATATGCAACATTATATCGGTTTCTTTATTAAGTAAAGAAGGATATAATTTTGTATTACAGGACAATGTTATGAACATTTTCCGTAACCAAAAGTTGGTTGGATCAGGCACGTTATGCAATGGCATTTATGTTCTAAATCAATCAACAGTTCTGAGCATAACAAACGCACACAAGAGGAAGAGTTCTGAACTCAACGAATCCTTCTTGTGGCATTGTAGACTGGGCCACATCAATGCGACACGACTAGCTAAGTTGCATAAAGATGGATATTTAAATCCGTTTGAATTTTCATCTTATGACACTTGCCAGTCATGTCTCAAAGGCAAGATGACCAAAACTCCGTTTACGGGACACGGAGAAAGAGTTACCGAACTCTTGGGACTGATACATAGTGATGTATGCGGTCCCATGTCTACACATGCCAGGGTGGTTCTTCGTACTTCATTACATTCACTGACGATCTCTCTAGATTCGGATATGTGTTCCTGATGAAACATAAATCAGAAGCTTTTGAGAAATTTAGAGAATATAAACAAGAAGTCGAGAACCAAACCGGAAAAAGTATTAAAATCCTTCGATCTGATCGAGGAGGTGAATATTTGAGCAATGAATTCCTGGACTTCCTAAAAGAGAATGGGATTCTCTCTCAGCTGACTCCTCCATATACACCACAGCACAACGGTGTATCAGAATGGAGGAACCGCACCCTATTAGATATGGTGCGCTCTATGATGAGCACAGCTAAGTTACCTATTTTCTTCTGGGGATATGCACTGGAAACAGCTGCAGACCTATTGAATATGGTTCCCACCAAAACCGTGCCGACCACTCCATATGAGATATGGAAAGGAAAGAGACCATGTCTTAATTATGTTAAGATATGGGGTTGTCCGGCCTATGTAAAAACACAAAATCCGGACAAACTCGCGGCAAGGTCTATTCTGTGTAAGTTTATTGGATATCCCAAACATTCGCGAGGGTATATCTTCTACCACCCTGAGGAACAAAGAGTGTTTGTTTCTCGGCATGCCACCTTTTTAGAAAAGGAATTTCTTGAAAAAGAGATTAGTGGTCATGAGGTAGAACTGGAAGAGGTTCCAGCTGCAGAAGCTACAACAGAAGATCTGGTGGAACCAGAGGATTCCGTAGTTCCCGATGAACCCCAGCCACTCCGCCGATCTAGTAGGGTTCCTCGCCAACCTGAGAGATACTACGGTTTTCTCATGGACGGTGGGAGCGAGGATTGCATCATGGAGGATGATGACCCAACTAGCTTCGAGCAGGCCATCACGAGTGGGGACTCAGTGAAATGGCTGGATGCTATGCGGTCCGAGATGGAATCCATGTACACCAACAAAGTATGGACTTTGGAAGTTGCTCCTGAAGGGGTAAAACCCATTGGGAGAAAGTGGATCTTTAAGAAGAAACTTGGTGTAGATGGGAAAGTGGAGACTTTCAAAGCTAGACTTGTAGCAAAGGGTTTTCGTCAAAGACCAGGTGTGGACTATGACGAGACCTTTTCTCCAGTGGCTATGCTTAAATCCATCCGGATCATGCTTGCCATCGCTGCATATCATGATTACGAAATCTGGCAAATGGATGTTAAGACCGCCTTTCTAAACGGTGATTTAGAAGAGTGCGTGTACATGACTCAGCCAGAGGGCTTCGTAGACAGTGGGAGCAGCGGGAAGGTGTGCAAGCTGCTTAAATCCATTTATGGATTAAAGCAAGCATCGCGGAGTTGGAACATCTGCTTTGACGTCGTTATCAAAGAGTTTGATTTCGTCAAAAACCCAGATGAACCTTGTATCTACAAGAAGGTTGCAGAGAGTAAGGTTGTCTTCCTCGTATTGTACGTGGACGACATACTCTTGATAGGAAATGATATTCCTATGCTGCAATCGGTCAAGCTCTTCTTATCACAAAGATTCTCAATGAAAGATCTTGGTGATGCCTCCTGCATATTGGGGATTAGGATCTATAGAGATAGATCCAAACGGATTTTGGGATTGTCCCAATCCAGGTACATTGACACCATACTAAAGAGGTTTTGTATGGGAGAGTCCAAGCGTGGGAACTTACCCACGATCTCTGGAGTCACTCTCTCCAAAGAGATGTCTCCCAAGACTGATTTGGAGAGAGCTCGCATGCAAGGGATACCCTATGCTTCGGCAGTAGGCTCTATCATGTATGCGATGCTATGTACCAGACCCGATGTAGCATACTCACTAAGTATAGTGAGCAGGTATCAAGCTGATCCTGGAGAGAGTCACTGGACAGCTGTGAAGAGCATTCTCAAGTACTTGCGAAGGACTAGAGATATGTTCTTGGTGTATGGTAACGGAGAGCTCCAAGTGGAGTTCTTTACCGATTCGAGCTTCCAGAGTGATAAGGACGACTCTAAGTCGCAGTCGGGCTTTGTCTTTACCCTTTACGGAGGGGCGGTTAGCTGGAAGAGTTCCAAGCAGGAAACCGTGGCAGACTCGACGATGGAGGCTGAATACATCGCTGCCAACGATGCTGCTAAAGAAACTGTCTGGATCAAGAAGTTCATTACTGAACTTGGAGTGGTTCCATCTATTGAGCGTCCAATACCTTTGTATTGCGATAACAATGGAGCGGTGGTTTTGGCCAAGGAACCCAGGTCCCATCAGCGATCCAGGCATATTCTGAGGCGGTATCACTTGATCCGGGAGATAGTTGATCGCCGGGAGATCGAGGTCAGGAGAGTTGACACGAAGAACAACACGGCGGATCCACTCACGAAGGCCATTCCCCAGATACAGTTTGAGAGACTCTTCGGGATGCTCGGTATGAGATACTACAGCAGCTGGCCCTAGTGCAAGTGGGAGATTGTTAGTTGTATGTATGCCCTAGAGGCCAGTATTGTACAGATTATGTATATTATATTGGATGCTTGGACATACATAGAGATGACTTTCTTGCTCGACATGATAGTATGCTATCTGGTTGATCTTTATCTTAACATGTACACTTGTCTCTATATACTGTCTTATAGTTACATGTTGGTAAAGCCCTTAGGATGTGTACTTGACTACCTGGACTATGATGCAGATCATACTAGTGGGGACATGGTAGTCCATAAGTACATCCTTCAAGGTCCCTAGTCGTGGGTGTATCGAGACGGGGCATCGATATACCAGAGTAGACTAGCGTATACGCTTCTCGACCCATGTGATGGGCGATGGATGATCCCATATCCATTGGTGTTTGACATCAGAGATGGTATACGGGTGCTCAGTGGAGACAGGGTACACTGGACGGACTCGCCGAGAACTCCCAGATGGTATTATACCTCACGTCAGATGGCAGTTCTCAGGTGACATTTGTACAGGTTAGTCTGTAGACCCGAGATCGTCATAGAGTCTTGTGTGATTCCCACTGTGCTTTGATCTCCACCTTACCACGTCTATGAGGGCGTGCAAAACGGTGGTCTTTGGGTACAGTCCCGAGTCACATGGAGGCAATGAGCGATAGGAGGGGTTTCGTCTCTCCCGGTATTGGGGGTTGATGTTGCGCTGTGCTCGATTGGCCGTAACAGGGAAGTCCCTGGCCAGGGCTGATCAGAGATTTGCTGGTAAGTGTTACCAGTAGTTTCTCGACCCGTTATGAGCCTCACATCGGCACGACTTATCGAGTATTGGGGTCTGACGTTTACCACCCCTAGACTTGATATGCGACGTATCAGACGAACAGACCGGACTGTACGGTAAGTGTTACTGGTTGGATTCACAGGAGTGTGAGCGGGCTAGCTCGTCGATCTTCTGATCGCTCAATACCCGGATGGCCGTTACGTTTAGCAGACCGCTTGTGGCTTGTGGGTGCTTGATATGATCATCATCTGCTACCGGCGTATTGACGAGTCTTTAGAGTCCTACACAGAGGTTTCCTGGCTTAAGCGAAACGAAATAGGAGCGCATATGAGATATGTGCAGGACCGAGAATAATGCGTGTATGTGATACCGCATTTCATTCTCGCGATATATGTTTCGATTGGTTATATTCGATATGACCCAGTTATCGAATCATTGATTCGATAAATCGATACATTGAATACTAGTCGGTTATGTGCGACATGACCGGATCATTGAATCAAATGTTGATTTAATGATTAGATGTATAATTATATATTTGATATATTACTTTGCATTAACTAGTATTGGTTCACTTTATATGGATTTTCTCACTTGATGTGCAAATTGTATATGTGATATACTTTTGTGCACATAGATGTATCATGTTTGATGATACTTGATTATTTAGTTAAGTATATAGAATTAAACCATGGTTAATTTGATAATTAGGGTTTTGCGTATTTATTTATTTATTTCTTCATTTATTTATTTGAGAAAGGTTGAGATAAGAATGGTGGAGAAGTTTGTCTTTCGTTGAAGCTTCATGAAGCTTTGACTTCTTAACCATCCTTGTCTTCATGCTTAACCCTAACCTATCCAACTAACCATGGTCTATTCTCTACACTAAACTATGGTTTGTAAATGATAAGTATTGATTTATTTTATCATTTACAATAAGACTTATCATATATTCTTTCTTCATCTTCATCTTCTTCTTCAAGAAAAGCTCAAGGTCCATCAATGGCAACTTGAGCTAAAGTGAGATAAATCCAATTCTAAAGTGAACCCACCTCCTATTTCTTCACCCTCTACCTCTTGCCAAGTTGTTTTGGGTGTTTACTTCACAAGTTTCACAACTTTGTGAAGTCGGAGCTTGAACTTGTGATGCCTCGACGTAGATCGTCTTTGACACGAAGCCGACGACCAATTCTGCTCGTTTCTCCGATGAAGCCGTCGCGAGAGTCCAAGATTCACGATGGACAGCGAGAGGATGCCCACGTGGAGCTTAGGAAGTGTATATCTGGATCTACAAAGGTTGTAGCATCCTAACTTTTAGTTAAGTAGTTAACTAGTTTATCTTTTCGCCTAGACTTCTAGCCGACGATTCCGTAGTCTAGGGTTTCTCGGCACCATTTTTTTGAAATTGGCATGTTCGATGCCTTGTGAGACCTCACTAGAGTGCCTAGGAACCTTTCACGTACACCTTCCTTGATGTCAAACACCGATGGATATGGGATCATCCATCGCCCATCATATGGGTCAAGATGTGTATACGCTAGTCTACTCTGGTGTATCGATGCCCTGTCTTGATATAACCTCGACTAGGAACAATTATAGGATGTACTCGTCGACTACCGTGGCCCCACTAGTATGATCTCATCATAGTCCCAGTATTCGAGTACATATCCTAAGGGATTTATCAACATGTAACATAGAGACAATCAGAGTACATGTTAAGATAAAGAGTAACCAGATAGCGTACTATCATGTCGAGCAGGAAAGTCCTCCCTATATATTTCCAAGCATCCATTACAATATACATCGTATGTACAGTAATGTCCTCTAAGGCATACATATAACTAACATGTCGACCCGGATTTTACCTATCTTGATGTCATGACAGTATCCGGAGACATATAAGGGGCGGTTGTGCTCGCATGTCCCAAGGAGGAGATCTTCATCGTCGAAGGTGATGTCGGCTGTGTGTACTTCTTCCAGCTCGTCCTTCATCTTTTCTTCGGCGAGGAAAGCTTGGAATTGCTCGGGATCTTGCAGTGCCTTGATTAAAGAATCCCTCGCCTCTTTGGATAGCAGAAGGGTGTCGAGAATACTGAGCTGCGAGGGTATCTTCCTCAAGTGTGCGAGAACATTGTAGTCCACCTTACTTTTCTTTGGCGGGTCCTTGGCTGTTAGCTTTTCGACGGCTTGGTCATCAAGGACGATATCCTCAGGGAATTTTTCTTTTCCCTTATCTTTTCTATTTGACCCGCTGTTCGAGGGCCCAAGATTCTATTCGGGCAGCGTACGGTTGCACAGCTGAATATTTTCACAGGTCTTCGGTTCTTCCTCTTTTCCCAAGGTGGACTCTTTAAAGAGAGGGTCAAGAATCATTTCTTCGTCAGAGTCGCTCCCGAAGGTGAGAACTTGTTGTTAGTGTATATGCCCTAGGGCCATTATTGTATCATACTAGATTGTATATTACTTAATGGAAGCTTGGGATATTCACAGTTGTATTGACGGTCTTGCTAAATATGGTAGTATGCTACTTGGTTTGTGTCTACTTTAATATGTGCATATGTTTCTTGTAACGTATCACTTATACATATTAGTAGAGCCCATAGGTTCTTTGCTTGATTACCAGCGTTGTGATGGCAGTCACACTAGTGGGGGCTGGGTAGTCTATAAACAACATCCTATACTTGTCCCTAGTCGTAGGATTATCGAGACAGGGCATCGATACTCCGGAGTAGACTAGTGTGTACGCTTCTCATCCCAGTTGGGGAGATGGTCTGTCCCACAGCCATCAGTACGTTGTACTGGAGATAGTATACAGGTGCTCGTTAGGTTACGGGTACACCGGACAGGACTCGCAGGAGAACTGTTGGTTGGTATTATACCCGTCGTCAGTTAACAGTTCCCAGGTGACATGAGTACAACATAGTCCGCAGACTTGACACTGCTACTTCGCCTCGAGTGTGTCCCACTGTTCTTAGATTGCTACCCTACCATGGCTCAAAGGAGTCGTGCAAACAGGTAGCAGTTGGGTGCAGTCCCGAGCACTTGGAGGCAGTGGCGGTTAGACAGGATTCGTCTTTCCCAGTATTGGGAGTTGATATCGCGCTGTGTCAGAGAGCCATTACGCAAAGTCCCTGGCCAGGGCAAGCGAGATTTACTGGTAGGTTCCAGTAGTTTCTCAGGGTGTGATGGGCTACGCTCCGACACGACTTATACCGCTATTAGGGGACTGACGCTTGCCGCCCCCTAGGCTCGATATGCGATAGTCTTAGACGAACAGACCGGACTGTACAAAGATTGTCACATCAGGCTCAGTAGGAGTTCGGATGGGTTTCCTCATCGGCCTTCTTATCGACATCTACCTGGGGACCGTTACGTACAGCTAGTGCCGCTTGCGGTCTGTGGTTAAACCCACAGCCAGCATAGTGTCGAGTCTTTAGAGTCCCACACAGAGAGTTTCCCTGCTCCAGGCGAAACGATATAGAGGTCGTATGGTTTTACGACAAGGGTTCGGACGCATACGTGTTTAAACGCACGTACGACGTTCGGACAGTTTATGCTAGCCGGTTTTGGTTTAAGCCAGATTCTAGTATCGGGTTATTGGATTTATACAGTCTAAAGTTTTTCCATGTTTTCACGGATAGGAGGGGCGTTCTCGTAATTTGTCGGGAAGCTTCTACAAGGATGTTGACATGGAGGGTAAGGTGGCATTAGCATTTAATGAATTTGTGACTCACATAGATGAATCATTCAAGTGAGTTAATGAAGCATTTATTGCTTAATGACTCACTTGATGATTCATTGCATATATTTAATGAAGCATGATGATAATGCATTTTGATTTATTCTTTTTGATTTTCTTATGCTTCATAATATATTAGAAGTGAGAAGCTTTTTCATTCATTCACATGCTCACCTTCTCTCTCCTCAAGCTTTCTCTTGAAACCCTAATCCTCCCCTCTCATGTGTTGAGATCAAGGATTAGATAGACTAATACATCCATAACCTCGCTCTATATCCCCTAGGTAGCTTAGATTAGCACTTTGAGCAACCTAGTTATCTCAAGTTAGAGATCAAGCTTGGAGTAGGAGCTCTCGGATGGATCGTCTTTGAGTCGAGGAGGCCGTTGAGGTGCCGATGTTCCAAGGAGCCTACGAGGAGTGGAGGACAGCGATGAAGACCCGAAGGACAAGTAACTTGAGGTATAACTTCGAATCGGAGTAGTTAAACCTCTCGTAGTTTGCTAGTAACGGTTTAGATACGATTCATGCGCTCAAGTCCGTGTTACGAAGCTTTGATAATCGTTTTTTATATATTCCGCCTCCCCGCAAGTTCGTAGGATGCGTGACATGGACTTACAGTGGTATCAAAGCCAACTAAACCCTTACTAGCTTGTTAGCAACTAATTAGAACTTCGATCGTCGGAAAACACGAAAACGAAACCCCAGAAACCCCTAAGTTTCTGTTAATTTTAAACATGTCTAACAAATTATATGATATGCCTTAAAATTCACAGCAGGGAAATATAAGAATACTGGGAAAATACAAGCCCCTAACTCGGCAAGACGGCCGTGGATCCGCGGCAAGATGGTGCTTTTGGCCGCGGATCCGCTGCCGAGTCAACCCCGAGTTGACTCGGATTTGCACAGTAATTCATATTTTGTGGAGTTTTGTTTTCCTGTATATTCTGTTTCTGCCCAGGTTACTTCTGTGCTGGCTTGAAATTGGGGTAGACACGGAAAATGGTTGTCGATCGATGTTCTAAGATATTTGCTAATTGGGTTTTTATTTGTAATGTTTAATGTGTTCGTAAACCTCCCTTAACTGCTAGTATGTCGGTTGGCAGGGGGTTACATATTTCTGTAATGTTTACTGTTTTTGTATATGGACTTGATTGGAGTATTGTGATGATTATCCGGGGTTTGAGATGGGTTTAATATTCATTCATTCGATGTAAATGTAATATGATGTAATATTCTTTTGCGGGACGCATCCAGGTTGCGGTTGTAGCCACCGTTGTATTATTTCTTTTTACTGTTTTGCTCCTAGGATAGACCCAAGGCGGGGTACACAAACTACCGGGTACGTTGAAGTGTTTAGTGGCCTACTCACGTTGTTGAGGGAGACAGCTTCACTTCGGGTACTTGGCGGGTAGTTTGCCGTACCCGTAGGGGTCTAGGGGTGGGGTAATGGCTATTCATCACAACTGTGTAAATCCGTCTTTTATTGCAGGCTCAAAACAAATGCGGATTGCTAGTATATCCAATAAAGTTCATCTGTGATCTGGAATGCTTATTATTGCGTCTGATGAATGTACAATATCTATATATCATAGCTATTAGACGTCACTTATGTTTTACACCCGCGCTAGCCCAGCCCCCACTCTGTCGTTAGTTAAGTAACCTAACGGGTGATGACGGGACCCAGTGGCAAATGCAGATGGCATAAGAGGACGTGGTATTTTCGTTGTTTTCTGCAATGATAGGATAAATGATGGGATGCATTATTATAATGCAAAGAAAATAAACCAAAGTTCAATCGTTGGAACAAATTTAAAAGAAACCACTCGGTTATTTTAAAAGATCAGAATTTTTAATTGCGGAGCTTTAACCACTCCTTTTAAAAAGTATCAGGTTTCTTCGATTATATCAAGTTCACCACGTTTACGGTTTTGCCAAAACCATTCGTAGCCCTCCGTCATTTCATTTGGGTATTCAGTAGTATTCAAGCTATGTATTTTGACTTAACGCCAAGGCATAGTGTTTGGTAGCTGCTGGGTATTCATTTGTTGCATAGATAGATGTGTTAGTTTGGGACAGTCGTATTATCATTTTGGCCTAACGTCAAGGATATGTACGGATGGGTTCAAATTAACAAGGATAATGATGGGTAGAATTTGACATGTGACTTATGACATTTTGACCTAACGCCAAGGTCATAAAAGCATGGGGCAAAAATTTATATCGGGAATTTCTAAAGAAACTGAAATTTGCAGACAGAGCATACCATTTTGGAGTTTGATGAATGTTGGTAGGATTCCTTCGACATTATCATACGATGATATTTTGGATCCTGATCCTACTGTGAGTATATACTACTTATCAGGAGATTCGTCACTTAACGATCAATGCTATAAACTAAGTAGGTGCCAAGAAAGGTGTCAGCGGGGCTACGCCCCCAGAGAAAAGAGGTTCTTTAATTAAGGAACTTCGCGAAAGCGTTGGAAAACCTCCCTCGAAGTATCGACACTAGCCTGGCTGAACGGTTAATCAAGTATTGTACGGTGAGAATAGTCCTGGCTAATTCTTCTTTTATGGTTTGAAGAGGGATTTGAGAAACAGTGGGAGCCATCCTGTTTAGATAAATTAAAAAACCAATCTAAACTTGCAAGAGCATCATGCTAAAGTGTTTTCTTCTCTTTCTCTCATTGCAGCGACCTTGTGACCACACATAGGTTACATCTAGATAACAATTTGACTGAATCTGACTTATATGACAGGCAAAGGTCTGTCCAGATGTCCATTGCCTATGACAAGCTGGACCACCCTATTACTACTCAAGATCCCGCCGTCCCAGGTCCAGTTTCCACTGTCGCGGATATGGATATCCGTCAGACAAGGGAAAAAGATAAAACGAAAACCAAGTGCCTTGCGTTGGCTTCAGTTGATGGTGTATACCAGAAGCAGCACGAGAAGATGGACACAGTTTCCATCTTTCTCCATAAGAAAGATTTATATGGAGAGCATTCTCATATCACAATATATGAGACCTCGAACGAATTAATTCAAGCGAGATTGGCTTTCGGGTCATCTGTAGGGGACAACGTCCTTACAATGACTAGCTATATTGATGAGCTCCAGGACCTGGAGACCACGTTGGGAAACGGGTCAGATATTGACTTAATTCTAAAGTCGCTGCCTTCTACCCTGAAGGAAACCAGGGAAGAAGAAGGAAAGAGAAAGGCAAAAGTTTCAGGACTGAATGTAGTAAAAGAGGGACGTTCCTATTGTTATGGGATTGGGCGTTGGCAGAAGGATTGCAGGGCTTTTGAAGCCAGTAGCCAGGATACGAAGCATGTTGTGGTTTCAGCCTCAAGTGTATTTGTAATTGAGAACTTTTTGTTAATTAACTCTACATCCTGGGTACTAGATACCGGAGCAGGATCTCATATCTGTAATTCATTACATGCTTTGAGAAACCGTAGAGTTATGAAGGTAGGTGATTTGTCTCTCAGAGTTGCAAACGGAATGAGCGTGGACGCTGAATCCGTAGGAGAATATCGCCTAGGTTTGGCAAGTGGGAAGATATTGATTCTACGTAACTGTTTGTATGTACCTAGTATGACTTGCAATATCATATCAGTGTCCTCACTTTCAAGAGAGGGATATGATTTTACATTCGTAAGTGATGTAGTTAATATCCACCTAAATCAAGTTCTGATTGGGTCTGGTACATTAGATAACGGTATATATGTATTGAGTCAAGCTCAGGTTTTCAATGTCCAGAACACACTTAAAAGAAAGTCTCCGGAATTAAATCAGGCTTTCTTATGGCATTGTAGACTAGGTCACATCAATGAGAGAAGGTTGACTAAGTTACATAGAGAAGGATATTTGAATCTGTTCGAATATCAATCTTATGCTACTTGTGAATCTCGTCTCATAGGAAAGATGACAAAGACTCCGTTTACTGGACACGGAGTAAGAGCAAACGAGCTTTTGGGACTCGTACACAGTGACGTGTGCGGTCCAATGTCTACACATGCGCGAGGTGGTTATTCCTACTTCATTACTTTTACGGATGATTTCTCTAGGTATGGATATGTCTTCGTAATGAAGCATAAATCCGAGGCCTTTGAGAAATTCCATAAATCCGAGGCCTTTGAGAAATTCCAAGAATACAGGAATGAAGTAGAAAAACAAACAGGCAAGAGTATAAAGACACTGAGATCTGATCGAGGTGGTGAATACTTAAGTGCCGAGTTCCTGGGTTACTTAAAAGAGAATGGGATTCTCTCTCATCTTACTCCTCCATACACACCACAACACAACGGTGTATCAGAAAGGAGGAATCGAACCCTATTGGATATGGTTCGTTCCATGATGAGTAAGGCTGAGTTACCGCGATCTTTCTGGGGTTATGCGCTAGAATTAGCAGCGTATCTTTTGAACATAGTTCCTACCAAGACTATGCCTACCACACCATATCAGATGTGGAGTGGGAAGAAACCCTATCTTCAGTATCTGAAGATTTGGGGATGTCCGGCTTTTGTTAAATAGCAGCATACGGACAAGCTCGAGGCACGATCAGTACAGTGTAAGTTTGTGGGATATCCAAAGAACTCCAGGGGATATCTATTCTATTACGCAGAGGAACAAAAAGTTTTTTTTTCTCGTAATGCCCATTTTCTAGAACATCAGTTTTTAGAAAAGGAAATAAGTGGGAGCGAAATAGAACTGGAAGAAATTCCAGAACCACAAACTACCACTGAAAGTTTGGTATAACAAGAGGTTCAAGAAGAAAGGGACATACCAGCACCTATCCGCAGAAGTAGTAGGCAGTCTCATCCGCCCGAGAGATACTATGGATTTCTCATAGACGGGGATCGAGAAGATTGCATCATTAATGATGATGACCCTACTAGCTTCCAGCAAGCCATTCAGAGCGGTGACTCGGTAAAATGGCTGGATGCAATGCGGACCGAAATGGAGTCCATGTACACTAACAAAGTATGGACTTTGGACATTGCTCCAGATGGGGTAAAACCCGTAGGATGCAAAGGGATCTTCAGAAAGAAGATTGGTGTAGATGGACAGGTTGAAACCTATAAGGCTCGACTTGTTGCAAAGGGTTTTCGTCAAAGACCCGGTTTGGACTATGACGAGACCTTTTCTCCAGTGGCCATGCTTAAATCCATTCGGGTCCTTCTTGCTATTGCTGCCTTCCACGATTATGAGATCTGGCAGATGGACGTAAAGACGGCCTTTCTAAATGGTAATTTGGAAGAGTGCGTCTATATGGATCAGCCAGAGGGATTCATTCAGAGTGGGAGCAGCAGTAAAGTATGCAAGCTGCTTAAGTCCATTTATGGACTAAAGCAGGCATCACGGAGTTGGAACATCTGTTTTGATGATGCTGTCAAAGAATTTGACTTTATCAAAAATCCAGATGAACCATGCATATACAGAAAGATTGTAGGGAGAGCTGTAGTATTCCTCGTCTTGTACGTGGATGACATTCTCCTAATAGAAAATGATATTCCTATGTTACAGTCAGTCAAAAGATTCTTATCACAGAAATTCTCCATGAAAGACCTGGGTGATGCCACCTACATTCTGGGGATCCGGATCTATCGTGATAGATCAAAAAGGATGTTGGGACTTTCGCAGTCTAGGTACATAGACACCATAGTGAAGAGATTCAGTTTGGATGATTCTAAGCGCGGTAACCTACCGGCTTGTCACGGAATCACCCTTTCCAAAGAGATGTCTCCCAAGACTGATTTGGAAAGGGATCGCATGTCGATTATACCCTACGCTTCTGCGGTAGGCTCTATAATGTATGCAATATTATGTACCAGACCAGGTGTAGCATACGTATTGAGCGTAGTAAGCCGGTATCAAGCAAACCCAGGGGAGAAGCACTAGATAGCCGTAAAGAACATTCTCAAGTACCTGAGGAGGACTAAGGAGATGTTCTTGGTGTATGGCGGAAAAGACCTCCAGATTGAGGCCTTTGCCGACTCCGGCTTCCAGAGTGACAAGGATGACTCCAAATCCATGTCGGGTTATGTCTTTACCCTCAATGGCGGGGCGGTATGTTGGAAGAGTTCCAAGCAGGAGACCGTTGCTGACTCAACAATGGAAGCGGAGTACATAGCTGCTTGCGATGCCGCAAAAGAAGCTGTCTGGATGAAGAAGTTCCTCACAGAACTTCAGGTGGTTCCTACCAGTGTTGATCCAATACCTTTGTATTGTGACAACAACGGCGCTATAGCTTTAGCGAAGGAACCCAGGTCCCATCAGAAGTCCAGACACATCCTAAGGCGGTATCACCTGATCAGGGAGATCGTAGATCGCCGGGAGATCGAGATAAAGAGAGTAGAGACAGAGAATAACATTGCTGATCCATTCAGAAAGACCATTCCTCAGACGCAGTTCGAGAGGCTATTCGAGATCATAGGTCTACGATATGCCAGCTCATGGCCCTAGTGCAAGTGGGAGATTGTTAGTGTATATGCCCTAGGGGCCATTATTGTATCATACTAGATTGTATATTACTTAATGGAAGCTTGGGATATTCACAGTTGTATTGACAGTCTTGCTAAATATGGTAGTATGCTACTTGGTTTGTGTCTACTTTAATATGTGCATATGTTTCTTGTAACGTATCACTTATACATATTAGTAGAGCCCATGGGTTTTTTGCTTGATTACCAGCGTTGTGATGGTAGTCACACTAATGGGGGCTGGGTAGTCTATAAGCAACATCCTATACTTGTCCCTAGTCGTAGGATTATCGAGACAGGGCATCGATACTCCAGAGTAGACTAGTGTGTACACTTCTCATCCCAGTTGGGGAGATGGTCTGTCCCATAGCCATCAGTACGTTGTACTGGAGATAGTATACAGGTGCTCGTTAGGTTACGGGTACACCGGACAGGACTCGCAGGGGAACTGTTGGTTGGTATTATACCCGTCGTCAGTTAACAGTTCCCAGGTGACATGAGTACAGCATAGTTCGCAGACTTGACACTGCTACTTCGCCTCGAGTGTGTCCTACTGTTCTTAGATTGCTACCCTACCACGGCTCAAAGGAGTCGTGCAAACAGGTAGCAGTTGGGTGCAGTCCCGAGCACTTGGAGGCAGTGGCAGTTAGACAGGATTCGTCTCTCCCGGTATTGGGAGTTGATATCGCACTGTGTCAGAGAGACATTACGCAAAGTCCCTGGCCAGGGTAAGCGAGATTTACTGGTAGGTTCCAGTAGTTTCACTGGGTGTAATGGGCTACGCTCCGACACGACTTATACCGCTATTAGGGGACTGACGCTTGCCGCCCCCTAGGCTCGATATGCGATAGTCTTAGATGAACAGACCGGACTGTACGGAGATTGTCACATCAGGCTCAATAGGAGTTCGGATGGGTTTCCTCATCGGCCTTCTTATCGACATCTACCTTGGGACCGTTACGTACAGCTAGTGCCGCTTGCGGTCTGTGGTTAAACCCACTGCCAGCGTAGTGTCGAGTCTTTAGAGTCCCACACAGAGAGTTTCCCTGCTCCAGGCGAAACGATATAGAGGTCGTATGGTTTTACGACAAGGGTTCGGACGCATACGTGTTTAAACGCACGTACAACGTTCAGACAGTTTATGCTAGCCGGTTTTGGTTTAAGCCAGATTCTAGTATCGGGTTATTGGATTTATACAGTCTAAAGTTTTTCCGTGTTTTCACGGATAGGAGGGGCGTTCTCGTAATTTGTCGGGAAGCTTCTAGAAGGATGTTGACATGGAGGGTAAGGTGGCATTAGCATTTAATGAATTTGTGACTCACCTAGATGAATCATTCAAGTGAGTTAATGAAGTATTTATTGCTTAATGACTCACTTGATGATTCATTGCATATATTTAATGAAGCATGATGATAATGCATTTTGATTTATTCTTTTTGATTTTCTTATGCCTCATAATATATTAGAAGTGAGAAGATTTTTCATTCATTCACATGCTCACCTTCTCTCTCCTCAAGCTCTCTCTTGAAACCCTAATCCTCCCCTCTCATGTGTTGAGATCAAGGATTAGATAGACTAATACATCCATAACCTCACTCTATATCCCCTAAGTAGCTTAGATTAGCACTTTGAGCAACCTAGTTATCTCAAGTTAGAGATCAAGCTTGGAGTAGGAGCTCTCGGGTAGATCGTCTTTGACTCGAGGAGGCCATTGAGGTGCCGATGTTCCAAGGGGCTTACGAGGAGTGGAGGACAGCGATGAAGACCCGAAGGACAAGTAACGTGAGGTATAACTTCGAATCCGAGTAGTTAAACCTCTCGTAGTTTGCTAGTAACGGTTTAGATACGATTCATGTGCTCAAGTCCGTGTTTCGAAGCTTTAATAATCGTTTTTCATATATTCCGCCTCCCCGCAAGTTCGTGGGGTGCATGACATGGACTTACACTTATGATCCCCCGGCGTTGACCATGCGACAGTCGCCGGTAGTTCTTTTACGCTCCTCGGTCGTATTTCTTTGTTCCCGACGAGTTTTGCGTTTCATCCGCTTGAAATGTTGCCGGTGGGCAACATATCCCTGCCACCATCTTTTAAAAGCGTTGCACTCTTCGGTGGGGTGCGCAATCTTTCGATGATATAAACAGTAGCAAGGATGTGTTTCTGCTTCACCAAGAGCGTTTCCTTCGGAGGGTGGCAGCTTCATTCCCATTGATATGGCTTTGGCGAACCTCTTCCTTGTCTTGAACCTGTTTTTATTTGCAACGGATGTACTTTGATCTGGCGGGAGTGTTTCAACCCTTTCGTCCAGTCGCCGGTGTTTGGCCTTTTCAAATATAGCCATCTCACGCTCCCGATCAGCTTTACTTTTCAGAAGAGCTTCGTTCAAGAATGCATCAATCATTTCGTCTGACGGTTCTAGAAGTTCCGGTTCAGGACTTGCCCCCAGTTTCTCGATGCAAGGAGCTTCTTTATCGTCTATCGACGAGTAAGAGATCACATGGAAACTTGCCACGTAATCTTCAGATTCATCCGACGAGTCTTCTCCATCATCTTCGTCCTCAAGGACGTGG
Organism: Agapanthus africanus; assembly: GCA_030015575.1. Lineage (NCBI taxonomy): Eukaryota > Viridiplantae > Streptophyta > Magnoliopsida > Asparagales > Amaryllidaceae > Agapanthus > Agapanthus africanus. The sequence goes on from CM057349.1 coordinate 310,002,246, forward strand.
CTGAGAAACTCTTGGAGTGTGACTGGAGTCCGCGCCTTCTGGTTATACTCTTCCAACGCATCAATCTGCTTTTGCAGGTCCGTGTGCTTGTCACCAGGCTTCACGGGCTTCTTGGATTTCTTCTTCTTCTTCGAAGATTTCGACGGCTGGGTTTGAGTGCTTTGGCTATCACCCCCGATCTTTGGAGTTGGACGTGATTTTAACATTCCTTCAATGATCTCGGGTTCGAGTGGATTTTTCCACCTGATCGCCGGGCATGTTTAGAGGTCCTTCAGCATTCTTTTCGTCTTGGCTGAAAGAGCGACCTCCTATGGAGCTTCATCTACGAAAGAGCATGATGCCCCCGGTGTATCCGTCTTCTTGGGAGTGTGTGGCCGAGGCGGGTTCACCTTCCAATTCTCGGATAATACGAATTTGCCCTGCTGGTACTGATCTTCTATCCAGCTTTTGAAGATGTAACAATTCTCGATCGGATGGCCCAACATTCGGTGATAAGGGCAATAGTTAGGATTGCTAATGTCGCCTGGTTGCGCTGGGCATCTTGGCTCCGGCAGACTGATGAGCCTGTTGCGCAGTGCAAGCTTGAATAATCTCTTCGTCTTGTCTCGAGGGAACGAGTAAGGGCGTCTCATTTTATCTTCGAGAGATCGAGTCCTATTATTTTGACGATCAGCTGGTTTCAGACCACTGGGTTGTTGTTGAGCTTTGGCGACGACGATCGGTTTCCCCTTTCCCTTTTCGTTCCGAGGCTCCGGCTTTGGAGGAGACGGTCTATGACCCATCTGATCCATTTGGGCCAGTTTGTCGATCAAGGCTTGGAACGTGGTCGGCTTGAAGAACATCATGAATTGGGAAATTGTTGCATGAGGGTCCAGAGTGCCCATGAACATGCCCACCGCCGGCGCTTCTTCGATGCGCTGTTCGCAGTTCGACCACAGATTCCGCCATCGTATTGCATAATGAACCTATGTTTCACCGGGTTTCACCCTAACGTTAATCAATGCTGTAATCGGGGTGCGTTCACTAGCACTCGCGAATCGCTGGGTGAATAATAGCTCCATTTCCGCAAAAGTCTTGACGGAGTCGTTCGGGAGTTCAGAGTACCATTCGAAGGCCGTTTCTGACAAGCTGCCGGCGAATTGATGGAGCAAAAGTTTATCATCACCCCCAGTGTTGTCGCAAAGAGCCCTGAACTGGGCGACATGCTGGTGGGGATTGCCCGTCCCTTTGTATACATGAAATTTAGGGATCGTATATCCCGGCGGATACTTTATTTGGTCATACCAGCCTGGATATGGTCGCCCAGTTTTAACGACTTGGCCGGCCGCTTCATTCACCTGGTGAGCTCGTATTTGCTGATCAATATAGTCATCTAGAGCGGCCTTGGAAATGGTTTCCTCTTTGGCTGCTGAAAGAGCCGGAGGAGGGTTCGATGTCTCCCCTCTGTCGTCTTCAATGATGATAGGAGGGTCTTCAGCTGAAGGTTCTGGCTGTAACATCATCCTGACCATGTCTTGGAAGAGAAGCGTCATTCGTTTTATATTAGCCGCTTGTTCTACTACTTCTCTGTCCTTCTTTTCGAGGGCTCTGCGGAGGAAGTCAGCATCGGTTTCTTGTTCATGACGCTGCTCTGATGACGCCTCCGGGCTTTCTTTTGGCCCGGTGAGTGCGGCCATTTGTGTTAGCATTTCTTGAAGCTTCTGTTGCTGCTCCTGGGCTTTTGTCACGGATCGAGTGAGCGGTCGGTGACTCGTCGAAGCGCGGCTTTCCTCCTTTCCGGAAGCCATATAAACAGTATGCACCATTATGCCCCCAGACTTGGAGCGTTTAGGCTCAGCGTCTTTGTGGTCTGCCGTAGTCACAGGGGCCTTCTCTGGCCTCCTTCTCTTTTGAGCAGTTGACGTTGAGGGGGCCGTTGCAGCGGGCACCCAGGTAGTTTTCGTCCTTTGTAGCTTGACAGGATGGTTCTCTTCCTGTTGAACCTTCACCTTTTTCTGTTGGTGAGGGTAATCTTGATCAATCACCGACTCCTGGACCTGTCGCCAGACTTTGTAGATTTTGGAGGATAGCCACTGAGGGGGCTGTTCCGGCTTCGCCTTCGGTGCATTCTCCACGGGTAGAGGAGATCTTTTCAGTACGGCGGTAGGAGAGTTCCTGCGCACCTTGTTCAGCAATTCAAAGCTGTTCCCGGTTGGAACAGCAGCATTGACTTCCATCGTTGGGGCTGGTGGAGTTAGCCCAGAGGGGGAGTTGCTCCCAGCTTTCCTTACTCGGCGCCAGTGGCGACGTCGAGCGTGTCAAGCTGCTGGAATTGTTTCAGCTTGAGGGGTGACTTCGTCATGCCCTCTGTTCTGGTGAGACGCCGTTGGTACCAGCCTCTTGAAGACCGACGCCCGTCGAGTAGCAATGTCTAATTGGTCAAAGACAGACCTCTGGGCGGGGGAAGTAGCTTTGAGGACTTCGACTGGAGCGAGAGCCGGAACAGTCAGTCTTGTGAAGACCGACCTTTTGGCAGGAGAAGCCGCCTTGACGACTTCGGGAGCAGGGATGGCTATCCTCTTCGGAATAACCTTTTCTGGAATTGCAGGCTTCATCATGGGCCCACATGAACTTTGGCCCAATCTGTAAGTCCATATTGCGACCCCCGGTGCTTACGGGGAGGCGGAAACGGTATAAAAAACGAATTTTTATCGCAAGAGGCAACATGGACTAAACAAGGTCGGGATCGTTGTCTAAACTAAAACTAGTATTCTTGCTAAAGAGAGTTAGCTACTATGGAAGATGGTTATACCTAAACTTGAACTCCTTCTTCTTCAAACCTTGTAGAGGTTGATGGTTCTCTTTTCGTCGCCTTCTCCCGTCGAAGATGGATCCACCTCGAAGGTTCGACCTTTGGGCTCTTCCTCGATCTTTGAGTGAACTAGGGTTTCCGGCTTGCTAAACCTTCATCCTAGAATGAGTAGAGAGTGATTAGGGTTTGCTTTTCTTTCTAAAGAGAATGATTCTCAACACATGAGAAGGTTTCTCTTTTCTAGAGGAAGAAGAAGATGAAGTGAGGAGAGAGAGAGGTTATGATAGAATGAGCTCAATTATTTCTTTCTTGCAACCATATTGCAAAAGAAAAGAATTATCTAAATGATAATAATTGAAATAAGAATAGTTGATGGTTATATTTGGAATGACCACTATCATGCTTCTTTAAATGAAGTGTAAGCATGAATCAAGGAGGATCTTTCAAAGCATGATGGTAGTCAATGGTCAACAAGTCAACCATGGTCAACAAGTCAACAAAAAAACAACCATAACATAATTCTCATTTAATTACTATTATTAATAGATAATATACAAATCCATTAGGGTTTGGAAAATGATAACTGTCAACTGTGCATACGCACCTGATCCGAAACCCTAATGAAAAACCTCATTCTCCGCCTCAAGCAACTGTGCATACACACCTGCATTCTCGTTCCGAGGAACAAGAATACCAAGAGATAAAAGCAACCCCCAAAACATATACCAGTATCTGGCTCAAACCAGAGCCTGCCAGTATAATCCGTCCGGACTCCAAACGTGCACAAGTGCGCGGATGAGAACGAACCCTGTCGCAAAACCATGCGACCTCTACTCTGTTTTGCCCAGAGGCGAATACCCTCTGTGTGGGACTCTAAAGACTCGACACTACGCTGGCAGTGGGTTTAACCACAGACCGCAAGCGGCACTAGCTGTGCGTAACGGTCCCCAGGTAGATGCCGACAAGAAGGCTGACGAGGTGAAACCCCATCTGAACTCCTACTGAGTCTGAATGTGACATTCTCCGTACAGTCCGGTCTGTTCGTCTGATACATCGCATGGCGGGCCTAGGGGGCGGTAAAACGTCAGTCCCCCAATAGCGGTACAAGTCGTGTCGGAGTGAAGCCCAAAACACCCTGAGATAACACTGGAAACCTACCAGTATATCTCGCTTGCCCTGGCCAGGGACTACTCGTGTAATGGCTCTCCTAGACACAGCGCGATGTCAACCCCCAATACCGGGAGAGACGAATCCTGTCTAACCATCACTGCCTCCAAGTGCTTCGGGACTGCACCCAACCACCACCTGTTTGCACGACTCCTTTTGAGCCGTGGTAGGGTAGTGATCAAAGTGCAGTGGGAACACACTCGAGGCGAAGTGTCAGTGTCAAGTCAGCGGACTAAGCTGTACTCATGTCACCTGGGAACTGATAACTGACGATAGGTATAATACCAACCTGTCAGTTCCCGACGAGTCCTGTCCAGTGTACTCGTAACCCAACGAGCACCCGTATACTATCTCCAGTACGACGTACTGATGGCTGTGGGACAGACCATCTCCCACACTGGGATGAGAAGCGCATACGCTAGTCTACTCCGGAGTATCGATGCCCTGTCTCGATAGTCCTACGACTAGGGACCTGTATAAGGATGTGCCTATAGATTACCCAGCCCCCACTAGTGTGACTGCCATCACAACGCTGGTAATCAAGTAAAGATCCCAAGGGCTCCACTAATGCGTATAAGTGATATACTGAAATAAACACAAGTACACATTGAAGTAGAAACAAACCAAGTAGCATACTACTATATTGAGCAAGATTGTTTATACAAGGTGAATATCCCAAGCTTCCATCAAGTAATATACAAACTAGTATGATACAGTAATGGCCTCTAGGGCATATACACTAACAATCTCCCACTTGCACTAAGGCCATGTACTGGCGTATCGAAGACCTATCATCTCGATCAGCCGCTCGAACTGAGTCTGGGGTAGGGCCTTGGTGAATGGATCTGCAGTGTTCTCTTCTGAAGCAACCCTCCGAACCTCGATCTCCTTGCGATCCACGATCTCCCTGATCAGGTGATACCGCCTCAAGATGTGCCTGGATCTCTGATGGGACCTGGGTTCCTTTGCTAAAGCTATAGCCCCGTTGTTGTCGCAATACAGAGGTACTGGGTCAACAATGGACGGAACCACCTGAAGTTCTTTTAAGAACTTCCTTATCCAGACAGCTTCTTTTGTGGCATCAGATGCAGCGATGTATTCCGCTTCCATAGTCGAGTCTGCAACGGTTTCCTGTTTGGAACTCTTCCAACACACCGCCCCTCCATTGAGGGTAAAGACAAAACCCGACATGGACTTGGAATCATCCTTGTCACTCTGGAAGCTGGAGTCAGCAAAGGCCTCAATCTGGAGGTCTTTTCCGCCATACACCAAGAACATCTCCTTAGTCCTCCTCAGGTACTTGAGAATGTTCTTTACCGCTATCCAATGTTTCTCCCCAGGGTTTGACTGATACCGGCTTACTACACTCAGTGCATAAGCTACATCCGGTCTGGTACACAACATCGCATACATTATAGAGCCTACCGCAGAAGCGTAGGGTATAATAGACATGCGATCCCTCTCCAAATCAGTCTTGGGAGACATCTCTTTAGAGAGGGTGATCCCGTGACAAGCCGGTAAGTTACCGCGCTTAGAATCTTCCATACTGAATCTTTTCAGTACGGTGTCGATGTACCTGGACTGTGAAAGTCCTAATATCCTCTTGGATCTATCACGATGGATCCGGATCCCCAGGATGTAAGAGGCATCACCCAGGTCTTTCATGGAGAACCTGTGTGACAAGAAACCCTTGACAGATTGTAGCATAGGAATGTCATTTCCTATCAAGAGAATGTCATCCACGTATAAAACAAGGAATACCACAGTTCTCGCTACAAATCTACTATAGATGCATGGTTCATCTGGATTTTTGATAAAGTCAAATTCCTTGACCGTCTCATCAAAACAGATGTTCCAACTCCGCGATGCCTGCTTTAGTCCATAGATGGACTTAAGCAACTTGCACACCTTTCCGCTGCTCCCACTCTGAATGAAACCCTCTGGCTGATTCATATAGACACACTCCTCTAAATTTCCATTTAGAAAAGCGGTCTTTACGTCCATCTGCCAAATCTCATAATCGTGGAAGGCAGCAATGGCAAGAAGGATCCGAATGGATTTCAGCATAGCCACTGGAGAAAAGGTTTCGTCATAGTCCAAGCCAGGTCTTTGACGGAAACCCTTTGCTACAAGTCTAGCTTTATAGGTCTCAACCTGTCCATCTACACCAATCTTCCTTTTGAAGATCCACTTGCATCCTACGGGTTTTACCCCGTCTGGAGCAATGTCCAACGTCCATACTTTGTTGGTGTACATGGACTCCATTTCGGTCCGCATTGCATCCAGCCATTTTACCGAGTCAATGCTCTGAACGGCCTGCTGGAAGCTAGTAGGCTCATCATAGTCTATGATGCAATCCTCTCTATCCCCGTCTATGAGAAAACCGTAGTATCTCTCGGGCGGATGAGACTGCCTACTACTCCTGCGGAGCGGCGTAGGAATGTCCTGTTCATTTGAACCCTCTGGTTCCACTACGCTTTCAGTAATAGTCTGTGGTTCTGGAATTTCTTCCAGTTCTACTGCGCTCCCACTTAATTCTTTTTCTAAGAACTGATGTTCTAGAAAGTGGGCATGACGAGAAACAAGAACTTTTTGTTCCTCTTCGTAGTAGAAGAGATATCCCTTGGAATTCTTTGGATATCCCACAAACTTACACAGTACTGAGCGTGCCTCGAGCTTGTCCACATGCTGCTTTTTAACAAAAGCTGGACTTCCCCAAGTCTTAATGTGACTGAGATGGGGTCTCTTCCCACACCACATCTCATATGGTGTAGTAGGCACAGTCTTAGTAGGAACTCGGTTCAAAAGGTACGCAGCTGATTCTAGCGCATACCCCCAGAATGATCGCGGTAACTCAGCGTTACTCATCATGGACCGTACCATATCCAATAGGGTCCGGTTCCGTCTTTCCGATACACCGTTGTGTTGCGGAGTGTATGGAGGAGTAAGCTGAGAGAGAATCCCATTCTCTTTTAAATAATTCAGGAACTCGGCACTTAAGTATTCTCCACCTCGATCCGATCTTAGAATCTTGATACTTTTGCCGGTTTGTTTTTCTACTTCATTCTTAAATTCCTGGAATTTTTCAAAAGCTTCGGACTTATGTTTCATTAAGAAGACATAACCGTATCTTGAAAAATCATCCGTAAAAGTAATGAAGTAAGAATAACCGCTTCGCGCATGTGTAGACATTGGACCGCACACGTCGCTGTGTACGAGTCCCAAGAGCTCGCTCGCTCTTACTCCGTGTCCAGTGAACGGAGTCTTTGTCATCTTTCCTTTGAGACAGGATTGACAAGTGGCATACGATTGATATTCGAACGGATCCAAATATCCTTCTGTATGTAACTTAGTCAACCTTCTCTCATTGATGTGACCCAGTCTACAATGCCATAAGAAAGTCTGATTAATATCTGGTGACTTTCTTTTGTGTGTATTCTGGACATTGAAAATCTGTGGTTGGTTTAATACGTATATACCATTGCTCAATGTACCTGACCCAATCAGAACTTGATTAAGGTGAATGTTAACAACATTACTTACAAACGCAAATTCATAACCTTCTTTAGAAACCAAAGATACAGAAATGATATTACAAGTTGCGTTGGGTACAAAAAAGCAATTACGCAAAACCAAAACATGCCCATCTGACATTCCCAGGTGATAGTCCCCCACGGCTTTAGCATCCATGCTAGCTTCGTTCGCAACTCTGAGGGTCATGTCACCTGCCTTCAAAACCCTACGGTTTCTCAACGCCTGCAAAGAATTACAGATATGAGATCCTGATCCGGTATCCAATACCCAGGAAGTAGAGTTTATAGAAAGACAGTTTTCAATAACATACACACCTGAAGCTGAAGCCGCAACCTGCTTCAGTTCCTGTGTCCTGGCTTTCCAAGCCCTGCAATCTTTCTTCCAGTGTCCACTCTTGTGACAATAGAAGCATTCCTCTTTACCAACAAGCTTCCCCGCTATCTTTGTTGCCTTTTCCTTTCCCTTCGCACCCACTTTACTAACACCGCCTCTTGGTTTGGCGGGGGCTTTCTTCTTCTTTCCCTTGGCTTTCGCCTTGGACCTAGAAGAAGAAGATCCTCCTACAAACAAAGTGGATGTATCCCTACCCTTCTGTAGGGTGCCCTCTGCGCTCCTCAGCAGGTTGAGGAGTTCTGAAAGTTCAACTTCCTTTTCTTGCAAGTTGAAATTCAGTATGAACTGGGCGTAAGTGGATGGAAGGGACTGGAGAATTATATCTGTATAAAGTTCACTGTCCAACGTGGTCCCAAGTTCCGCGAGCTCCTCAGTGTAGCCAATCATCTTAAGCACGTGGTCCGCTACCGATGATCCGACGGCCAACTTAGTCGAAAATAACTTCTTCGACACTTCGTATCTTGCGATACGAGACTGCTCTCCATACAGTTCTTTTGTATGAAGAAATATGGATTCCAAATCCATATTCTCGTGCCTCCTCTGATGGTCATTGTCCATCGAGGCAAGTACGAGGCATCTGGCCTTCGCGCTGTCAATCTCCCAAGTCTTACGGATTTCCTTATCCGCGACGCTGGAGGTGGGACCTGGGACGGGGGGAGCTTTGGTGGTAAGAAGATACCCCAGCTTGTCGTAAGAGATTGCCAATTTGACATTCCTGAGCCAATCTTTGTAGTTTGGCCCTGTCAATATGTTTTTATCTAGAAGTAACTTAAGTCCAGTCATTTCGATTTGGTCGCTGCAGGGGGAGAGAAGAAACACTTAGCACGATGCTCTTGCAAGTTTAGAATGGTTTTTAATTTGTCTAAACAGGATGGCTCCCACTGTCTCTCGAATCCCTCCTCAAACCACAAAGGAAGAATTAGCCGGGATCAATCCCACCGTACAATACTTGCTTAACCGTTCAGCCAGGCCAGTGTCGGTACTTCGAGGGAGGTTTTCCAACGCTTTCGCGAAGTTCCTTAATTTAAGAACCTCTTTTCCCTGGGAGCGTAGCCCCGCTAACACCTTTCTAGGCACCTACTAGGTTTATAGCATTGATCGTTTAGTGAGAAATTTCCCGAGGAGTAGCATATACTCACAGTAGGATCGGGATCCAAATATCATCGCATGATGAAAATGAAGGAATCCTACCATAATCATCACACTCCAAATGGTATGCAAATCTAGCAAGTTTCAGTACTTATGAAACTCCCGATGTGGATTTTTGCCCCATGCTCTTATGACCTTGACTTTGGCCAAAATATCATAAGTCACATGTCAAGTTCTTCCCGTCACTTTCCAGGTTAATTTGGATCCACCCGTACATACCCTTGACTTTGGCCAAAATGGCAGCACGACTGTCCCAAACCAACGCATCTATCTATGCTACACATGAACACCCAATAGCTACCAATCACTGTGCCTTGACTTTGGCCAAAATACACAGCTTGAATACTATTGCCTATTCATGCGAAACGACGGAGGGCTACGAATGGTTTTGGTAAAACCGTGAACGTAGTGAACTTGATATAATCGATGGAACGAGATAGCTTTTATAAGGAGTGGCTCAAGCTCCGCATTTAAAAGTTAGTTTTGAAAAGAACCGAGTGGTTTTTCGAAAGTGTTCCATCGACTTAAACTTGGTTTATTATCTTGCATTAGTTCTTTTAATGCGTGATATTCTTGCATTAGTTCTTTTAATGCGTCCCATCATTTAGTTCCTACCATTGCAGAAAACAACCAAAATATGACGTACGCTTATGCCATTCGCATTCGCCACGGGGTCCCGTCATCACCCGTTAGGTTACTTAACTAACGACAGAGCGGGGGCTGGGCTAGCGCGGCTGTAAAACATAAGCAACGCCTAAATAGAAAGCAATGATAGACATTACAGATCACAGATGAATACATTGGATATACTAGCAATCCGCAATCCTTTCGAGCCTGAAACGAAAAGCGGATAACACGGTCGCGGTGAATAGCCAAATACCCCACCCAAGACCCCTACGGGTGCGGCAAACTACCCGCCAAGAACCCGGTAGTTTGTGCACCCCTCCATGGGTCTATCCTAGGAGCAAAAACAGTAAAAAGAATTATACAATGACGGCTACAACCCCGACCCGGTTGTGCGGCCAAACAAATAATATTATTACATCAATTTACATTTACAATGAATGAAAGAAAAATAAAAGCTCATCTCACATCCACCCCGGCTATTCACCCGCGACAGTCCAACACATTCATATACACATTCCAGCACATCACAGATCATGTATAACCCCGACTAATCGACTTATAGCGATTAGCCGACGTTCAATACATGCAAACATCACAGATATAACCAACATAGCCAAAGTGCAGTGAAGTTCGGAAAAAATACGGAATTATAGGACCCCAAAAGTGAATTTCAGTTCTGGAAAATCTGGGTACATATAATATATTTTAAAAATCCCAAAACCAACACAGAAGAACACTGCACGAAAAATGATGCAAAGATGACACCAAACAGCGGCGGTTCCGCGGCCAGATGAATAGGTGAGGCCGCGGAAGGGCGGCGCTTTTGATGAATCATGCTATCGTTTTTCTTGGGTGTTCTTAGAAAACCCTGAGACGAATTTACAAGTATAAAGTTTTTCATTTTGAGCAGAAAAAATTTCAACAGAAACTTAGGGTTTTGGTTTTCCGGTTTTGTGATTTTTCGGTTCCGAACTTCGTTACACTTCACTACCAAGCTAGTTTAAGTTTAGTTAGGCTCTGATACCACTGTAAGTCCATATTGCGACCCCCGGTGCTTACGGGGAGGTGGAAACGGTATAAAAAACGAATTTTTATCGCAAGAGGCAACATGGACTAAACAAGGTCGGGATCGTTGTCTAAACTAAAACTAGTATTCTTGCTAAAGAGAGTTAGCTACTATGGAAGATGGTTATACCTAAACTTGAACTCCTTCTTCTTCAAACCTTGTAGAGGTTGATGGTTCTCTTTTCGTCGCCTTCTCCCGTCGAAGATGGATCCACCTCGAAGGTTCGACCTTTGGGCTCTTCCTCGATCTTTGAGTGAACTAGGGTTTCCGGCTTGCTAAACCTTCATCCTAGAATGAGTAGAGAGTGATTAGGGTTTGCTTTTCTTTCTAAAGAGAATGATTCTCAACACATGAGAAGGTTTCTCTTTTCTAGAGGAAGAAGAAGATGAAGTGAGGAGAGAGAGAGGTTATGATAGAATGAGCTCAATTATTTCTTTCTTGCAACCATATTGCAAAAGAAAAGAATTATCTAAATGATAATAATTGAAATAAGAATAGTTGATGGTTATATTTGGAATGACCACTATCATGCTTCTTTAAATGAAGTGTAAGCATGAATCAAGGAGGATCTTTCAAAGCATGATGGTGGTCAATGGTCAACAAGTCAACCATGGTCAACAAGTCAACAAAAAAACAACCATAACATAATTCTCATTTAATTACTATTATTAATAGATAATATACAAATCCATTAGGGTTTGGAAAATGATAACTGTCAACTGTGCATACGCACCCGATCCGAAACCCTAATGAAAAACCTCATTCTCCGCCTCAAGCAACTGTGCATACACACCTGCATTCTCGTTCCGAGGAACAAGAATACCAAGAGATAAAAGCAACCCCCAAAACATATACCAGTATCTGGCTCAAACCAGAGCCTGCCAGTATAATCCGTCCGGACTCCAAACGTGCACAAGTGCGCGGATGAGAACGAACCCTGTCGCAAAACCATGCGACCTCTACTCTGTTTTGCCCAGAGGCGAATACCCTCTGTGTGGGACTCTAAAGACTCGACACTACGCTGGCAGTGGGTTTAACCACAGACCGCAAGCGGCACTAGCTGTGCGTAACGGTCCCCAGGTAGATGCCGACAAGAAGGCTGACGAGGTGAAACCCCATCTGAACTCCTACTGAGTCTGAATGTGACATTCTCCGTACAGTCCGGTCTGTTCGTCTGATACATCGCATGGCGGGCCTAGGGGGCGGTAAAACGTCAGTCCCCCAATAGCGGTACAAGTCGTGTCGGAGTGAAGCCCAAAACACCCTGAGATAACACTGGAAACCTACCAGTATATCTCGCTTGCCCTGGCCAGGGACTACTCGTGTAATGGCTCTCCTAGACACAGCGCGATGTCAACCCCCAATACCGGGAGAGACGAATCCTGTCTAACCGTCACTGCCTCCAAGTGCTTCGGGACTGCACCCAACCACCACCTGTTTGCACGACTCCTTTTGAGCCGTGGTAGGGTAGTGATCAAAGTGCAGTGGGAACACACTCGAGGCGAAGTGTCAGTGTCAAGTCAGCGGACTAAGCTGTACTCATGTCACCTGGGAACTGATAACTGACGATAGGTATAATACCAACCTGTCAGTTCCCGACGAGTCCTGTCCAGTGTACTCGTAACCCAACGAGCACCCGTATACTATCTCCAGTACGACGTACTGATGGCTGTGGGACAGACCATCTCCCACACTGGGATGAGAAGCGCATACGCTAGTCTACTCCGGAGTATCGATGCCCTGTCTCGATAGTCCTACGACTAGGGACCTGTATAAGGATGTGCCTATAGATTACCCAGCCCCCACTAGTGTGACTGCCATCACAACGCTGGTAATCAAGTAAAGATCCCAAGGGCTCCACTAATGCGTATAAGTGATATACTGAAATAAACACAAGTACACATTGAAGTAGAAACAAACCAAGTAGCATACTACTATATTGAGCAAGATTGTTTATACAAGGTGAATATCCCAAGCTTCCATCAAGTAATATACAAACTAGTATGATACAGTAATGGCCTCTAGGGCATATACACTAACACAATCTGGCGAAAACTGAGGCGCCGGAGCTGGACGACCCGTTGAGAGGGGTCACAGTAGTGGTAAGTCGATCGAAGACCGACTTCTTTGGGGCTTCTTGCGGCAACATCGGGGCATTGAAGGTCATGGGTGGGATCATAGTCCCAAAAAACAGCCCAGTGGTGTCCTGAGTTACTTGGTCAACCGGCATCGTGAACAGGGAGGCCGCTTGAGGTCCGTAAGCTATGCCTCCAGATGAGGCGGAACGCGAGTTGCAGTTGCAGCTGGAACACTTCGCGCAAGTAGACGCCATTGATGTTTCGTTTTCTGCGCCAAGAAAGAAACCAAATCTTAGTACCTCGAACACAAGGGCAACCATATCAAACCGTGATTCGTTCACGAACATGACACACGAAGTGTGGAGTGGAAAGAGGAAAAGGTCCCACCGGGCATGCCAGAATCTGTTCCCCGCCGAAAGACGCGGACGAAGACGCGGTAGGCGTCTCGCCTGAATTTCGGGGCAGATGCTAATTGGTGCTATCCGTCCACCTCTCCGGAGATGCCAAGTTGATTTATGGCACCGTGTATCGAAGGTTTAAACGGATGCGGCCGATGTAGAAGACTTCATCAGATTCCCCCTCGTTCGAGGGGTTTTTGATTATGAGGACTCTCTTCCCTGCAGGAGCAAGCCCCTGTAGTTAATTATGCTACCGCATCGCGGTAACCACTTTCTCCTTCTCCAGATGGTCACTTCGTGTCGTGGGTGTTTGTTTTGTTTGTGGTTGCCCGTGGATTGTATACGGAGACTAATTTATGTTGTCGCCCGTAGGGCGTGGATTAGTCCAAATCCGTATCTTCTTAGATTTGGGTTTGGGGGTTGGGTTTAAGGATACGTTAGCCTCATTTGAGACTAAGATCAACTTAAACGTTTGTTAAGGATACGTTAGCCTAATTTTAGACTAAGATCAACTTAACAGGATCGTTTAGATCCAACAAAAGAGCATTTGGGCTCTATTGTTTTAGTTTAGGGACTTTGCGGTCAATTACCAATTTAAGGATATGGCGGTCCAGGTTAAGGACATCGTAGTCCGTGAGTTTAACGACCTCACAGTCAAGGTTAAGGACATCGTAGTCCGTGGGTTTAAAAGGACCCCACAGTCCGAGGTTAGGGACATCGTAGTCCAAGAGTTTAAGGACCCCACAGTCCGTAGTTTAAAGACGTCATAGTCTATAAAGTTTAAGGACATCGTAGGCCATGAGTTTAAGGACCCCACAGTCCGTGAAATGTGTGGTTGTCGGGACCCGTCACCTCTCTGAAGACGTTGAAGGATTACAACGATAGATATCAGAGGAGTAAAGAGATGTACCCTCGAACCGGTATGAGTTGGTTGAAAGATCTGTAGTCCAATTTAGAACTAAGATCTGTTAAATATTTATGAGCAGACGGGCTCAATTAAATATAAGTTGAGGACTTATGGCCAATATTGGGCCAAGTCCAATGAATGTTTAATATTTTATTGTTCTGGTTATTGAGCCTTTATTTGGGCTTGGCCCTTTTAATAATGCTGATCATTAGATCTTGACATTTTTTTGTCTTGTATTGAATGCAGAGCATTCATCAGAACAATTTATGTTCTGTCAGCACAACACGTGGCGCACCAGGTGCTTTGCGCCAGTTAAAGAGCGCAGTGCGCTTCTGTCAAGTAGCACACACGAGAAGGACACGTGTCGCGCTTGGCGCTAAGCGCCAGGTGGTGGGCGCATTGCGCCAGTTTATGAGCGCTAAGTGCTAGTCCATGAGCGCATTGCGCTATCAATTTAGTGGCGCACACGTGAGTGACACGAGGCGCGCTTGGCGCAGAGCGCCGGCCCATGAGCGCAGTGCGCTATTTCAGAAGCGCAAAGCGCAAGTTGCATACGTGATTGACACGTGGCGCATTTTGGCGCAGAGCGCCGGTCCAGAGAGCGCAGAAGCGTAGTTCAAGAGTGCAAGGCACATTTCAATAGCGCAAAGCGCATTTCAATAGTGCAAAGCGCATTTGATCAATTTTTATGATCTGTGAACAAATTTATGTTCTTTTAAAAGAGACTTTGTCTCAAGATTCAAGAACAACAGTTCTTATTTTTGAAAGGCTTTGCCTTTATAGATTAATGATCTGTGAATGAAGTAAGTACTTCTTTGTTTTTATGATGAGATCTTTTGATCCTTTTATAAAAGACCTTGGTCTTTGTAGATCTATGATCTTTTAAGAAGATAATTCTTCTTTTTATGAGATGATTTCATCTCTGTGTTCATCGTTCATGATCTTTACCTTGAAGAAATAATCTTCTTTCAAGAGCTGGCTCTTCTTTCTTTGAATTTCTCAAAGTTTACAGGGGGGTTTCTCGATTTTAGACTTGAAGTCTTGGGGCCTTTATATAGGGCAAGTTGATTTGTTGAATCAGTTAAAGAGATCTTTCTTTGATTGATTTGGGGATGTTTCTCCACCATTGGATCTTCGATCGTAGGGCTTTTGTTTTACAGAAGGCAATCTTTTTGTTTTTAACAAGATTGGAAAATCTTTCCATAACAGAATTTTAATTCTGATTAATATTAGATCTTTTGATCTAACGGTGGGGAATTTTATAATTCCAGCGTTGGCGCACCCGTGCTTTGCACGTGGTACGCTGCTCAGAGCACAGCGCACCTTGCGCTAGCGCACCTGCGTTTGACACGTGGTGCGCTGCTCAAAGCGCAGCGCAGCCTGCGCTAGCGCACTCGTGTCTGACACGTGGCGCGCAGCGTGCCTAGCGCTAGCGTACACATGGTGCACTGCCTAGGGCGCAGCGCACCTGGCGCTAGCGCATCCGTGTTTGACACGTGGCGCGCAGCGCGACTAGCGCTGGATCTGAATCGTTGCTTCAATTTTTGAATTTTGAATTTCAAAACAGAGCTTTGCTCTGATTAGGGGTGCACTGCCTAGGGCGCAGCGCACCTGGCGCTAGCACATCCGTGTTTGACACGTGGCGCTTGCGCGCGCCTAGCACTGGATCTGAAGCGTTACTTCAATTTTTGAATTTTGAATTTCAAAATAGAGCTTTGCTCTGATTAGGGGAAACAATCATATCAAACACTCACAAGCCTCAAGCGGTCTGCTAAACGTAACGGCCACCCGAGTATTGAGCGATCAGAAGATCAACAAGAAAGCCTGCCCGTACTCTTGCGAATCCAATCAGTAACACTACCGTACAGTCTGGTCTTTTCGTCTGATATGTCGCATATCACAGCCTGGGGGTGGTATAACGTCAGAACCCAATAGCCTGATAAGTCGTGCCGATGCAAGGTCCATAACGGTTCGAGAAACTACTAATAACACTTACCAGTAGATCTCAGCAACCCTGGCCAGGGATTTCCTGTTATGGCCAATCGAGCATAGCGCAACATCAACTCCCAATACCGGGAGAGACGAAACCCCTCCTATCGCTTATTGCCTCCATGTGACTCGGGACTGTACCCCAAAACCACCTTTTTGCATGATCTCTTGACCGTGGTATGGTGAAAATCAAAGCACAGTGGGAATCACACAAGACTCTATGACGATCTTAGGTCTACAGACTAATCTGTACCAGTGTCACCAGAGAACTTCTATCCGACGATAGGTATAATACCATCTAAGAGTTCTCGGTGAGTTCGCCCAGTGTACCCAGTCTCCACTGAGCACCCGTATACCTTCTCTGATGTCAAACACCAATGGATATGGGATCATCCATCGCCCATCACATGGGTCGAGAAGCGTATACACTAGTCTACTCTGGAGTATCAATGCCCTGTCTTGATACTCCCACGACTAAGAACGTTTGAAGGATGTACTTATCGACTACACTGTCCCCACTAGTATGATCTGCGTCATAATCCTGGTAGTCAAGTACTCATCCTAAGGGCTTTATCAACATGTAATAGAGAGACAATAAGTGTACATGTTAAGATAAAGTGCAACCAGATAGCATACTATCATATCGAGCAAGAAAGTCCTCCCTATATATGTCCAAGCATCCACTACAATATACATCACATGTACAGTAATGGCCTCTAGGGCATATGTAAAACTAACAATATTAGCTCACTTAAGAATTTCTTTTCTCTAAATACATTTAAATATATATGTGATATATATTAATGTATTTAATTATTGTGTCATGCTTGATGATACATTGGACATGGGTGTATGAGACTCATACCAAACTAAAGATAATTTAGGGATTTAATTATTAATGGAAAAACAAAATTAGGCGAAAATTAGCATGGCTAAGATGTTTGTGGAAGCATGTAGAAGTCTTGACTTAAGTCCACTAATTTTGTTTTACTCTAGATATTTATTAACCCAACCATTATGTTTAGCCATGGTTAAGTCTCTACAAGTGATATATGAGATATGTTTCACACCATGACTTGATAACTTGATCTTCTTCTTCACCTCATTTGAGCTCTCTAGGTTTTGATGAGTGAAGAAAAGAAAGAGAGAGAAATAATTCTAAAGTGAGCAAAATTCCTACTTCACCAATCTATACCAAACTAGCCATTTAGTATAGGTTGTTTCTTATACTAATTCTCAATTAGTGAAGAGATCACTTGAGTTGGAGATTCCTCGACATAGATCATCTTCGGCCTCGAAGATCTTTAAGCAAGCTCATTTCTTTCGCCTAGTGGAGCCTAAGGAGAGTCCGGGATACCACTACTTGGAGCTAAGGGACTTCTACATGGAGCTTTAGAAGTGAAGGACCGGTTTATAAAGGTTGTATTCCTATTTCACTTAGTGTAAAATTTATTTACATGCTATACAAACCCTAATTCTCTAGTTAGATCCTTGGCCGGGCTCACTTGGCACACTAGATTTTTTGAAATTGCATACTTGATGCGTGCTGAAACATAGCGGGGGTGCTAAGCAAATCCAGCACATAGTAGACTAGTGTATACGTTTCTTGACCTCGACGAGGGACGGTGGCCGGTCTCACAGCCATTGGTGTTAGTTAGTCACCAAAGATTGTAGGTGCTCATTGGATTATGAGTTACACTGTACGGACTTGCCGGGAACATGCTAGATGTTATTATACCTATTGTTAGGTAGCAGTTCTCTGGTAACATGAGTACAGGTTAGTCTATCGACCTGAGATCGTCATTTGTCTCGTGTGAGTTCCCAGTGTGCTTTGATTACTGCCCTACCACGACTCTACTGAGTCATGCAAACATGTTTTAGTTGGTACAGTCCCGAGCCATATGGAGGGAGTGAGCAGATCGTCAGGGATTCGTTTCTCCCAATATTGGGGGTAGATGTCGCGCAATGCACGGGTGCCCATCACTAAAAATCTTTGGCCAAGGTGGATGATATTTACTGATTTAGATCAGTAATTTCTCAGTGGGTGATTGGCTTCACACTGACACAACTTATCACGTTATTAGGGGTCTGACTTTATCTAACAGCCTTGACCTGATATACGATACTCTTAGACGAACAGACCGGACTGTATGAAGACTATCACTTTCAGGCTCAGTAGGGATACACACGAGTTTTCTTATCGACCTTCTTTTCGTTCAATACCTGGGTAGCCGTTACGTACAGTTAGTACCGCCGGCGTGCTTGTGGTTAAACCCATAGCCAGTGTATTATCGAGTCTTTAGAGTCCCACACAGAGGGTTTCTCAGCTCAGGCGAAACAATATAGTTTATGTATTTTGATACGCACCTAAATTCGATTAAAACACGTGTTTTTGTACACGTACTTTTAATCGGACATTTTGTTAATACTAGCCGGTTTGAAAGATAGCCAGATTATCACATTTGGATAAAATGTGAGCTATTATTATATATCTCTTTTTGGTATCTCTCTTTTCGATATTTGTATTTTGACAGAATACGGTATTTATACGAATACGGGTATTTGTATAAATACGTGTATTTATGTCTTGATATAAATACAGGTATTTGTATCTTAATGCAAATACGGGTATTCGTATTTTGGTATGAATACGGGTGCATGTATTTGTAGCATATACTTGTTTTAGTGTATGTATATGTGTGTGTACTTGAGGTGGTACTCTTATCTTCTCATCTCTTCTTGCATATGTTGGAATGGTGTGGACTTGTGACCCACCATAGTGAGTCATAATTCCACCCATTCACAATATAAAAGAAAAGAAAACAATTTGAAGAAATAAGGATTTTTCTTTAGCCATGCTTCCTCACTTAGTGACACTCACCCTTGAGCTTCTTCTTCTCTTGTAATTTTCTTGGATGAGAAAGAAGAAAAGAAATGAGAGAACATTTAGAGATTAGCCACTACTACATCCTAGTGATCAATTCTTAGCAAGTTTTGATCACCAGTTACTTCGCTTTTCATTTTGTGTGAAGCTAGAGCCTAAGTTAGGGTTCCTTCAGGTGGATCATCTTTGACGAGAAAGACCGATTCCCAAACTCGTTCCCGATGATCTAGGAGCTAAAAAAGTGGCATAGAAGACTAAGAACACGACTACAAAGATTGTAATTACTAACCTAGAAGCTAAACCCATTCTAGTATTTACTAGTTTAGTGTTTTGATTCGATTCTAGGTCTCGGAGTTCGTGCTCTTGATTCGAAAATTTTCATTTTGTATTCCGCATTGGCAGCAAGTTAACGACACAAGCACGAACGTCTACTAACATGGTATTAGAGCAACCCAAACACTAAAACTAGTATTAAACGGTATTTACGTTTCGAAACTAAAAATTTTCGTTTTTCTAAAACTCAAAATCAAGTTTTTGTCGATTTTTTAATGATCTCTGAAATTTTTTTAAACAAGTGCAGAGATCTTGTTATGAGATATAAGAACTCGGAAAGAAATTCGAGGACGTAACTCAAATGTAAAACCGCCAGAAATCCCAGTTTTCTCGACTTGGTCGGTTTTTCATTATCCTCTAGTCTCAAATTTTTTCCACGTGTTTTATCTCATTAAAACTTGGTTTTTGGTTATGTTTTATTTGGCCCAGATTTCATTTAATGTTATCTTTGCATTCGGGCAACATGGAAAGTTTTAAATCTAAACTTTTGCATCGTTTATATCTTTTTGATTTGTATTTGTGTTTGTATACGTCGTCTAATAGCTATAGGTCGATTATATGGGATTGCAAATACTTGCTTCCGCTGTGATGATGTATATCTTTTGATGGTTTATCTGATAGTCGTTGTGGATAACCCACTCATCGTAGAATGTTTGTATATTCGTTTATTCGGGACGAGCGACCAGATTGTGGCCATCGTTACCGCTTGATATATATTCTTTTATTGGAACACGACCGGGTTGAGGTCGACATTACCATTGTATATTCATTCATTCTTTTATTAGGATAACCTATGGATAAGTGCTTGAATAGCCGGGTTATGTGATTAGGTGGTCATCTCGCAGTGGCGAGTTCAAGCTGCCTTGCTCTATAATTGACTGGCTATTTTCCGCACTTGTAGGGGTTTAGGATAGACCCACGGTGGAGTGTACAAGTTACCAGATTCCTTGAAATGTGTCACAACCCGAAAGTACAGAACGCGACTGGCACTTAAATTACGAAACGTCTCAAGGCGTAGCGTAATCTAAGTAATCCAAAGCACAGACATCTAAACCAATTAAAGAAATAGAGTGCAGGAAAAACTTATTTAAATAAAGTGATTTAAAACAAATAAGCCGCATTAAACATTTTAAAAACATCAAAATCTCCCGAAAATTTCGGCAGAGTCTCCTTTGTAAATACTGGCCCCCAAACGGGTACAACACAAGAAAATACAAATAATCAAGAATAAAGGCATCCCTAAGCGGGAGCTAGCTCTTCACCAATGGCGGAACAAAACCACATGCAATATGAATATCAAAGTGCACAATAAGTATATAAAAGCACGTAAGTAAGAAAACAACTCGTCGGCTCAAGTGAGCATCGACACAAAAAGCCACAAATACAAGTCTCACAAGTCTCACCGTCTAGTACAAAATACAAGGGTAGATGGAGTGTACTAGATACAAAATAATATACAAAGTGAAAACAAGATATCCTCGCAACCCACCTATGAGCAAGCCGCAAATCCAAGCAAACGAAGCAAAGGAAGAAGTACACCCGGCTCTACTATGCTAACGGGTCGGACCTGCAAGATACTGTGGCACAACGGGGGTAAGTTGCCAACTCGTGAGTAGTAAGTAACATTTAATAAGGCTATCGTAAGTATGCACGCAAATGCGTCACAACCTATATATACCAATATGATGTGATGCACTAGTATGTGTGCAACATGAATGCAAAATCACATGAAACCTGAATATGTTTGGTACGAGAAAATCTGTATTCTTATTGTTGGGTCCCGGCAGCGCCCCGGCCGTCGAAACACGGCCAAAATGCAGAACAAAAATTTTCTAAACCGGCGCTACCGCGACCCGATTTCCGGATCGACCTTAAACCCTAAACTAGCAAATAAAACTAAGAGTTAGGAAGGTTATACCAAGATGATCCAAGTCCTTCGGTCTTCATTCCAAGCTCCTAGTGGCTCCTTGATGTGGTTTGGTTGTCGGTCTTCCTTCGTCTCCGATGATCCACCCGAGGGAAACGGTGCAAGCTCCAGCTCGACGAACGAGGCTACCGACACTCCAAAGTTGCTAACGATGGAGAGTCGATGTTAGTTATATGTATGCCCTAGAGGCCATTACTGTACATATGATGTATATTGTAGTGGATGCTAGGACGTATATAGGGAGGACTTTCTTGCTCGACATGATAGTATGCTATCTGGTTGAACTTTACCTTAATGTGTATACTGATTGTCTCTCTGTTACATGTTGGTAAAGCCCTTAGGATGTGTGCTTGACTACCTGGACTATGATGCGGATCATACTAATGGGGACATGGTAGTCCATAAGTACATCCTTCAAAGTCCCTAGTCGAGGGTGTATCGAGACGGGGCATCGATATACCAGAGTAGACTAGCGTATACCTTCTCGACCCATACAGATGGGCGATGGATGATCCCATATCCATTGGTGTTTGACATCAGGGATGATATACGGGTGCTCAGTAGAGACTGGGTACACTGGACGGACTCGCCGAGAACTCCCAGATGGTATTATACCTCACGTCAGATGGCAGTTCTCTGGTGACACTGGTACAGGTTAGTCTGTAGACCCGAGATCGTCATAGAGTCTTGTGTGGTTCCCACTGTGCTTTGATTTCCATCTTACCACGTCCAAGAGGGCGTGCAAAACGGTGGTTTTTGGGTACAGTCCCGAGTCACATGGAGGCAATGAGCGATAGGAGGGGATTCGTCTCTCCCGGTATAGGGGGTTGATGTTGCGCTGTGTTCGATTGGCTATAACAGGAAATCCCTGGCCAGGGTTGCTGAGATTTACTGGTAAGTGTTACCAGTAGTTTCTCGAACAGTTATAGACCTCATATCGACACGACTTATCGAGCTATTGGGGTCTGACGTATACCACCCCTAGGCGAGATATGCGACAGATCAGACGATCAGACCGGACTGTACGGTAGTGTTACTGGTCGGATTCACTGGAGTGTGAGCGGGCTTGCTCGTCGATCTTCAGATCGCTCAATACCCGGGTGGCCGTTACGTTTAGCAGACCGCTTGCGGCTTATGGATGTTTGATATGATCATCATCTGCTGCCGGCGTATTGACGAGTCTTTAGAGTCCTACACAGAGGTTTCCTGGCTCAAGCGAAACGAAATAGGAGCGCATATGAGATATGTGCGGGACCGAGAATAATGCGTGTATGTGATACCGTATTCCATTCTCGCGATGAATGTATCGATTAGGTTATATGCGATATACCCTAGTTATCGAATCAAAGGTTGATTCGATAACCCGATACATAGGATACTAGTCGGTTATATGCGATATGACCGGATCGTTAAATCAAGTGTTGATTTAATGATTTAATGCATAATTGTATATTTGATATATTACTTTGCATTAACTAGTATCGGTTCACTTTAAAATGGATTTTCTCACTCGGGTGTGCGCATTGCATATGCGATATGATTTTGTGCACTTGCTTGTATCATGTTTGATGATGCATGCCAAACTTGGTTAAGTGTAAAGAATGAACCATGGTAATGAATGGGTTAGGGTTTTGATTTTTATTTATTCATTTATCTTTCTTATTTATTCTTTTTGGAAATTAAGAAAGGTAAATGAATGGTTTGTTTTATGTTGAAGTTTCTTGAAACTTTGACTAAGTCTTCCTTCTTGTCTTATACTTAACCCTAACCATTTTAACTAACCTAAGTTAATTCTCTACACTTAACTAGAGTTAAAAGTATGATAAGTATTGTTTGATTTTCTATTTTTAATTCAAGACTTATCATATCTTCTTCTTCTTCTTCCTTTCTTCAAGTGAAGAAACCTTCACTCCATCAATGGTGATTGTTGGAAAAGAGTGAGAAATCCAATTCTAAATTGAACCCACTTCCTATTTCTTCATCCTCTACCTCTTGCCAGGTAGTAGAGTGTGTTTCCTTCACAAGTTTTCAAAGCTAGGTGAAGGTGGAGCTTGATTTAGCGATGCCTCGACGTAGATCATCTTCGGCACGTCGTCGATGACCTAGCCCGCTTCTTCTCCGATGAAGCCGACGCAAGAGCCCGGATTTCGGATTTGTACAGCGGAGATGACTTCTTCATGGAGCTATGGAGGTGGACAAACGGATCTACAAAGGTTGTATATCCGTATCCCTTAGTTAACTGTTAACTAGATTACTTTTTCGCCTAGAAATCTAGCAAACAATCCGTAGTCGGGTCTCTCGGCACTTGTAGATTTTGAAATTGGCATGTTCGATGCCTTGTGAGACCTCACTAGAGTGCCTAGGAACCCTACAGTGGTATCAGAGCCTAGCTAGAGCCTTAGGCGAAGTCTAGACGGAATTTGAAGTCCGAACGAACCGAAAACCCGACCCGGATCATGCTCTCTGTACTTTTTTGAAAACAGTGAGTTTTTCCAAATTAAAAATTGCTAAAAAATTCAGCAGGGAAAAATAAGAATTACGGTGCAAAAAGTTTCTGGTGAACAGAAATTTTCGCGGCGGATCCGCGGTAGAAGCATGGCTTCTGCGGCGGATCAGCGGCCCAATCATGACGTCATCCCTTACTGTTTGCACAGTAATACCTGATAAATTCTTCTGGATTTTCTGGGAATTTTTAAAATTTATTCAAGAGTTGAATTTTCTGGGTTGTTTTGGGGATTCGAATGTTCGATCGGATTATCGAATTTTGTCTGTGTGGCTTTCCGGATAAATTTTAGAATATGTTAAAAAGTTCGACCGGATATAAATACCCAACTTTTCCCCTGTCGGAAAATTTCCAAGTGTTGGATTTTTCCGTAGTTTAACGACGTTCTAAGTAGTGCAAGTAACGCGATGGTCCCTCTAGAAGACAACAAACCTTAACTCGATTATGTGACCGTCTTGAACTGCCCTTTGAACCTTCGGGTTTGGGGCAGTACGGCGTGCCACATGTGAGGCGTTGGCTTGACCCTTCTACGGCTGGACCGTTGCTACTGAGGCACGAACTGAATGTTGTTAGACTTATTTCATGTGTTGAGCTGTATCGGGAAAACTTGGGTGTTCGATTGTTCGATCGAAAAGTTTAGCATTTTCTATTTATCCGGAATTTGATACAATAATTGGAATTCGCAAATAGTTATGAGATAACTGAATGAATATTATAAACGTAGCAGTTTAGTCTCACTTGATCGGTTGCCACGGAATTTTGATGTGATCAAAAGTCCGTCGCAATCACGTAGCGTACGCGGATACTCACCGGGTAAACTTAATAGACAGCCTCACTCTATAGCCCCGACCAAGTGACTGTAGGAGAACCCCGTCGCCGAAAGCATCCGTTCGGGTGCTCGCGGTGGCGGTGTTCCGCCTTGGTGTACTTCGTCGACGGTATCGGGGGTGCGGCCGCCTATTGAAGTTTGCGACGAGCATTCGATCAGTATATCGGGAATCTTGTTGAATTGCCCGACTTGATATTGAAAAGAGTTTTCGATAATGAGACTAAAATGCGGGGTTTATAATTGTTAGGCATGCGATGTCTAAGTAATTCATTTGGTCAGGCATGCGATGTCTGAGGTGGTTGCGGATTCCAACTGTTGTAGTTTTACACTTTCTTTTCTGTGACCGTAAGTGTAATATGTGATATCGCCGGTTTCGTTGCTATATGTCAACGACAATTGGGATGGACATATTTACATACGTTGATGACATGTGATGTTATGTGTTGCTGGATATGTTATATTGGATCGTCGTGTTTGAATAGCCGGGGTTTTTTATGTGAGATGAGTGTTTTTCATTTTCATTCAAACTTGTATGTAATATTCTTTTATTGGGGCGCTTCCAGGTTGCGGAAGTTGTCACCCTTTGTATATTATTTACTTTTCCGCACTAGGATAGACCCAAGGAGGAGGGCACAAGTAACCGGGTTCTGGAGTCCAGTGGGAGACCAACTCGAGGAGTCGAGTCCGGGTCTCCTAACTCTAGAATTGGTAGGGTTGCTTGCCGCTCTCGTAGGGGTCTAGGGGTGTGGGTTTGGCTATTCATCACGACCGTGGAATCCGTGTTTTATACTGGCTCGTATTGAAAACACGGACGTCCTAGTATATCCAATATTTCATATGATTCTTCTGCTGCGATATCTGTGATGTGATCATGTGATGTTCTGTGATAGATACAGTATATAGTATATATGATATATTATATAGGCGTTACTTATGTTTTACACCCGCGCTAGCCCTGCCCCGCTCTGCCGTTAGTTACCAAACCTAACGGTGCACGAGGGGACATCGAGGCGAAGGCGGATGGCATAAGTGTACGTCGTATTTATCTGTGATGTTT
The DNA here is from genome assembly GCA_030015575.1 of Agapanthus africanus. NCBI lineage: Eukaryota > Viridiplantae > Streptophyta > Magnoliopsida > Asparagales > Amaryllidaceae > Agapanthus > Agapanthus africanus. The sequence continues at coordinate 310,027,878 of CM057349.1, forward strand.
AGGTACCTAAATGATGGGACTTCATTAATGTGATTAATGAAATAAAAGAAACCTAAGATGTTGTAGAATCGAATTTCAAAATTAAAAAAAAAACACGGGTAGCTACAGTTCTTGCTTTGCATAGCGGTATATGTGATATATCCTGCACCTTATTCGATGAGGAAAGGACCGAGATCCCTTCACCGGGAGTGACTCCTTTAGCAATAACTGGTCGATGCTACGCCCTCGGTTTGTCTTTTGATTGCTTTTAAGAGTTTCGCTTTGCACAGTGATATATGTGATATATCCCGCACCTCATTCGACGAGGAAAGGACCGACGATCCCTTCACCGGGAGTGACTCCTTTAGCAAAACTAGAAAAGCCTCAAAAACACTCCATTTCAAAAATCATTTGATTCTACAACGATATCAAGTTCATTACGCAATAGGTTTTCAGAAAAACCTGTCGTAGCCCTCCGTCATTTCAGATAAATCCTGTTTAGTATTCGTGCTGCGTTTGTTGACCTTGTCAAGGCGCAGTGTGCGGTAGCTAACCAGTATTTATCTGCTTATGCATATGATGCAGATTGGGTTAGGGTAGTCGTGCGGCCTTGTTGACCTTGTCAAGGGTCGTGCGGGTGGGTTTGATTCAATCAAGAAATGACGGGTAGAACTTGACTTGCGGTCTGTGGTTTGTTGACCTTGTCAAGGTCATAGATCGTTCGGGGCAAAATATTATCGGGAATTTCAAGTGTTGAAATTTGCAATGAGATTGCATACCTTCTATGAGATAGTTGGATCCCGATACCCGCTGCGAGTAAGAGTTACTCCTGGGAGAGTTTTATACATTACAATTAGCCGATCAAGTAGGTGTCTAGAAAGGTGTCAACGGGGTTACGCCTCTGGGAAAACGAGGTTTACATTAATTAGGTTCGTGCGAAAGCACGGGGGACCTCCCTCAAAGTACCGACACTGGCCTGGCTGAAAGATTGGCGAACTTGTAGTGTGTAATTAATCCTGGCTAGTCTTTCCTTTTAGGGTTTGAAGTAAGATTTGATAAAAAGCAGTGGGAGCCATCCTGATTAGATAAAATAATAACCAATCTATTCTTGCAAGAGCGCACGCTGAGTGTTTTCTTCTCTCTCTCTCCAGGTAGCGACCATATCACGCCTTAATCAAGTTAATAATACGGATTTTTGACCGAACCCGCTTGTTATACTGAGCTGGGGAACGTTGGTCCCGCTCCAACTTATAATTGTTATAAGACAGAGCAGGAAATTGGGGAATACCAGATTTCCCGTGCCGCCCAAACGAGGAGAGTGCATGATGATGCATCATCTTCGGGTGTGTTCATTACAGAGAACTGAGAACGGGTGATAAGTTTCATGAGGCAGAAAACGGGGCAAGTGTTGCAGCCAAGTCTGTTGGTCACTGTCACCCTGTATTACCAATACATTGATTCTGAACGAATGTTGTTAGATACCGAACCTGATATACAAAATCATATCAGTCTCTTTATTAGTAAAGAAATGATAAAATTTTTGTATTGTTAGATAATGTTTTGAACATTTCCTATATCAAAAGTTGATCGGTTCAGGCACGTTATCTAAAAGCATTAATGTTCTAAATCAAACTACAGTTCTTTAGTATACAGAACACACACAAGAGGAAGAGTTCAGAAATGAACGAATCCTTCTTGAGGCATTGTAGACTGGGTCATATCAATGTGACCCGACTAGCTAGAGTTACATAAAGATGCATATTTAAATTAGTTTGAATTTACATCTTGTGAAACTCGCCAGTCATGTCACAAAGATAAGATGACCACAGCTCTGTTTATTGAAAACAGAGAAAGAGTTAGTGAACTTTTGGGATGATGCATGTTGATGTATGTAGGTCCCCAGTCTACACTTGCCAAGACTGGTTCTTTATACTTCATTACATTCTCTGATGATCTTTCGAGATTCAGACCTATGTTCCTGTTGAAACACAAGTCCGAACCTTTTGAGATATTCACAGAATATAAGCGAGAAGTAGAGAACCAAAATACGGGTAAAAGTATTATGTCCTTTGATGTGATCAGGGAGGAGAATACTTGAGCACGGAATTCCTGGACTATTCTAAAGGAGAATGAGATTCTCTCTCAGCATTACTCCTCTGTATACACCATAGCACGATGGTATATCAGGGCGGAGCAATCACACCCTATATGATAAGGTGTGCTCTATGATGAGTACTACTGAGTTACCTGTTTCCTTTTTGGGGGTTATGCACTTATGAAGTTGCATACCTATTCAATAGGGTTCCAATCAAATCAGTTGCCTACCGTTTCATATGTGATATGGAAAGGAAAGAGCCCATGTCTTAAGCTAGTTAAGATTTGGGGTTGTCCGGCCTATGTCTAAAAGCAAAATCCGGACAAACTCGAGGCAAGGTTAGTTATGTAGAACTGGAAAGGTTCCAGCTATGCAAACTACAGAAGATGATTTGACAGAACCAAAGGATTCAGTAGATACCAACGAACCTCAGCCTCTCCGCCGATCTAGTAGGATTCCTCACCCACCTGAGAGATACTTCGGTTCCTCTATGACAGTGGGAGCGAGGATTGCATCATGAGATGATGACCCAACTAGCCTCGAGCTGGCCATCGAGAGTAAGACTCTGTAAGAATGGCTGGATGTTTATCGATCTGAGATGGAATCCTTATACACCAACAAAGTATGGACTTTGGTTGCTATATCTGAAGGGTTAAATCCCCATCAGGAGCAAGTAAATCTTGAGAAGATTACTTGGTGTAGATGGAAAAGTTGAGACTTTCAAAGCTAGACTTGTTAAAAGTTTTCGTCATCGACCGGGCGTGGATTATGATGAAACCTTTTCAAGTGACTATGCTTAAGTCCATCCAGATCTTACTTGCCACGGCTACATACCATGACTACGATATCTGGTGGTTGGGTGTCTTGACTGCTTTTCTAAATGATGATTTGGAAGAAAGCGTCTATAAGAACACAGCCAGAGGGCTTCGTAGACAGTGGGAGCAGCGGAAACGTGTGCAAGATGCTTTATAGGATAAAGCAGGCATCGCGGAGTTGGAACATCTATTTTGATGGATTAATCAAAGAAGTTGACATCATCAAAATGGTAGATGAACCTTGTATAAACAAAAAGGTAGTAGGGAGTATTGTGACGATTCTCGTAGAGTACGTGGATGACATACTCTTGATAGGGAAGGAGTTTCCTATGCTACGCTCAGTCAATCTCCGCTTATCACAATGATTCTCCATATAGGATCAAAATGATACCTCCTAAATCCTGAATTTTGGATCTATGAGATAGATTTAATTGGATGTTAGGATTCTCACTAGTTATAGTGAGATGGTATCAATCGACCCTGGGGAGAATCACTGGAAGTGTTCCAGGGTGATAAAGACGACTGAATGTCAGTCGCAGGCATTGTCTTTACCCTCCGTAAAGGGACGGTATGTTGGAAGAGTTCCAAGCTAGATACCGTGACATACTAGACGATAAAGGCAGCATACATCGCTACTTAAGATGCTACCAAAGTGGCTGTCTGGGTGTATATTGGTTCATGAGATGAACTTAGTTCCTCCCATTGTGTGACAATGGGGTTGTGGCTTATGCCAAGGAACGTCCGTCCCATCAGTGATCCAGACATATTCTAAGGCAGTATCACTTGATCATGGAGATGGTTGATCTCCAGGGAGATCGAGGTTGGGAGAGTAGACTCAGAGGACAACACAGCGGATCCACTCACAAAGGCCTGTTCCCTGAGAGAGACTTTTATGGGATGGTTGAGTATGAGATACTTCAAACCACTGCTACAGATGGCCCTAGTGCAAGTGGGAGATTGTTAGTTATATGTATGCCCTAGAGGCCATTACTGTACATATGATGTATATTGTAGTGGATGCTAGGACGTATATAGGGAGGACTTTCTTGCTCGACATGATAGTATGCTATCTGGTTGAACTTTACCTTAATGTGTATACTGATTGTCTCTCTGTTACATGTTGGTAAAGCCCTTAGGATGTGTGCTTGACTACCTGGACTATGATGCGGATCATACTAATGGGGACATGGTAGTCCATAAGTACATCCTTCAAAGTCCCTAGTCGAGGGTGTATCGAGACGGGGCATCGATATACCAGAGTAGACTAGCGTATACCTTCTCGACCCATACAGATGGGCGATGGATGATCCCATATCCATTGGTGTTTGACATCAGGGATGATATACGGGTGCTCAGTAGAGACTGGGTACACTGGACGGACTCGCCGAGAACTCCCAGATGGTATTATACCTCACGTCAGATGGCAGTTCTCTGGTGACACTGGTACAGGTTAGTCTGTAGACCCGAGATCGTCATAGAGTCTTGTGTGGTTCCCACTGTGCTTTGATTTCCATCTTACCACGTCCAAGAGGGCGTGCAAAACGGTGGTTTTTGGGTACAGTCCCGAGTCACATGGAGGCAATGAGCGATAGGAGGGGATTCGTCTCTCCCGGTATAGGGGGTTGATGTTGCGCTGTGTTCGATTGGCTATAACAGGAAATCCCTGGCCAGGGTTGCTGAGATTTACTGGTAAGTGTTACCAGTAGTTTCTCGAACAGTTATAGACCTCATATCGACACGAATTATCGAGCTATTGGGGTCTGACGTATACCACCCCTAGGCGAGATATGCGACAGATCAGACGATCAGACCGGACTGTACGGTAGTGTTACTGGTCGGATTCACTGGAGTGTGAGCGGGCTTGCTCGTCGATCTTCAGATCGCTCAATACCCGGATGGCCGTTACGTTTAGCAGACCGCTTGCGGCTTATGGATGTTTGATATGATCATCATCTGCTGCCGGCGTATTGACGAGTCTTTAGAGTCCTACACAGAGGTTTCCTGGCTCAAGCGAAACGAAATAGGAGCGCATATGAGATATGTGCGGGACCGAGAATAATGCGTGTATGTGATACCGTATTCCATTCTCGCGATGAATGTATCGATTAGGTTATATGCGATATACCCTAGTTATCGAATCAAAGGTTGATTCGATAACCCGATACATAGGATACTAGTCGGTTATATGCGATATGACCGGATCGTTAAATCAAGTGTTGATTTAATGATTTAATGTATAATTGTATATTTGATATATTACTTTGCATTAACTAGTATCGGTTCACTTTAAAATGGATTTTCTCACTCGGGTGTGCGCATTGCATATGCGATATGATTTTGTGCACTTGCTTGTATCATGTTTGATGATGCATGCCAAACTTGGTTAAGTGTAAAGAATGAACCATGGTAATGAATGGGTTAGGGTTTTGATTTTTATTTATTCATTTATCTTTCTTATTTATTCTTTTTGGAAATTAAGAAAGGTAAATGAATGGTTTGTTTTATGTTGAAGTTTCTTGAAACTTTGACTAAGTCTTCCTTCTTGTCTTATACTTAACCCTAACCATTTTAACTAACCTAAGTTAATTCTCTACACTTAACTAGAGTTAAAAGTATGATAAGTATTGTTTGATTTTCTATTTTTAATTCAAGACTTATCATATCTTCTTCTTCTTCTTCCTTTCTTCAAGTGAAGAAACCTTCACTCCATCAATGGTGATTGTTGGAAAAGAGTGAGAAATCCAATTCTAAATTGAACCCACTTCCTATTTCTTCATCCTCTACCTCTTGCCAGGTAGTAGAGTGTGTTTCCTTCACAAGTTTTCAAAGCTAGGTGAAGGTGGAGCTTGATTTAGCGATGCCTCGACGTAGATCATCTTCGGCACGTCGTCGATGACCTAGCCCGCTTCTTCTCCGATGAAGCCGACGCAAGAGCCCGGATTTCGGATTTGTACAGCGGAGATGACTTCTTCATGGAGCTATAGAGGTGGACAAACGGATCTACAAAGGTTGTATATCCGTATCCCTTAGTTAACTGTTAACTAGATTACTTTTTCGCCTAGAAATCTAGCAAACGATCCGTAGTCGGGTCTCTCGGCACTTGTAGATTTTGAAATTGGCATGTTCGATGCCTTGTGAGACCTCACTAGAGTGCCTAGGAACCCTACAGTCGAGGTGTAGTAGTGTGTCACTATATTTTCTCTCATAGCCCAAAGCTCAAATGGGCAACCATAGAAGATTAATGAAGTGAGGAGACCTTGGCATGAATCAATAATGAAAATGGCTAACTCTTTTTCTTTTTGTGAATGAGAGTGAGAGAGAGATAGTATTGTGATAATCAAATGAAATGAACCCCTTGCCCACCATCATGTGGCCGGCCCCCTCTCTCCCTCAATCACAAAAAGTATCATTTCCAAATAAACAAAGCAAATAAATCACAACCATACCATACACTATGCATAACTCATGCCCATGCCTTTGACTCACCTTTTCCACCTCATTAAAGAAAAACAAATGAATTTCCATAAATGGAAAATTACATAATGAGGTGGCAAAACTTCTAGAAGCTATTCCGTATAAAATACGGAATACTTCCGGTACATGTATCGAAATACATATACGCGTATTCGTACAAAAATACGAATAGCCGAGAGAGAAAATAAATAGCGAACAATAATACTAGAATAAGTATATACTAATACATATATCAATTATTAAATCAAAACCTGATTTAATAAACTGGCTTAATCCTAAGCCGCTAGTATTATCAACCGTCCAATTAAAGTCTGCGCAGCAAGTGCACATATTTAATCGGACATCTGTATGTATCAACATACCTCATGTACACCATATCGCCTGAACCGTGAAAACCCTCTGTGTGGGACTCTAAAGACTCGTCAATACGCTGGCAGTGGGTTTAACCACAAGCACGTCAGCGGCACTAGCTGTACGTAACGGCTACCCAGGTATTGAGCGAAAAGGAGGCCGACGAGCAAACTCATCCTGAACCCCTACCGAGCCTGACAGTGACAATATTCGTACAGTCCGGTCTGTTCGTCTAAGAGTATCGCATATCGAGTCTAGGGGGGTGGATAAAGTCAGACCCCTAACAACGCGATATTTAGTGTTGGCATGTAACCCATCACCTCCTGAGAAACTATCGATCATGGATCGGTAATCCTCATCTACCATGGCTATGGATTTGTGGTGATGGCCATCCGTACACAATGCGACATCAACCCCCAATACCGGGAGAGACGAATCCCCGACGATCTGATTACTGCCTCCATGTGGCTCGGGACTGTACCCAACTAAAACCTGTTTGCACGACTCCTTTGAGCCGTGGTAGGGTAGTAATCAAAGCACAGTGGGAACTCACACGAGACAAATGACGATCTCAGGTCGGCAGACTAACCTGCACACATGTCACCTGGGAACTGCTATCTGACAATAGGTATAATACCAACTAGCAGGTTCCCGGCGAGTCCGTCCAGTGTACTCATAACCCAATGAGCACCTTTATACTATCTTAGGTGAACAAACTAACACCAATGGCTTGTGAGACCTGGCCACCGCCCCTCGTCGGGGTCTCGATCAGTATACACTAGTCTACACTGGAGTATCGATGCCCGGTCTCGATACTCCTACGACTAGGGACATTTAAGGATGTGCATATAGACCCCAGCTCCCACATATATGATCGCCATCATATTGCTGGCAGTCAAGCAAGAATCCTAAGGGCTCTATCAACACGTACATGATGATAAAGACGAACCAGATAGCATACTATCATCTTGAGTAAGACTGTTTTATCGGTATAGGTCCTACCTCAATCATCACAATCATCAGTCCGCGACTATGATAATTGCCTTGAGGGCACTATATCCAACACTTATCTTAGTAAAACTTTTGTGAAATAACTGAAGTATCATCAATGAAATCAACTGAAATCCATGTCAAGTATCGACACTAAATATGTATGTCTCAATGTCTCAATATCTCAATATCTCTGTATCTCAAAGTCTCAACATCTCAATATCTCTGTATCTCGAATCTCAATATTTCAATATCTCGGGCTCCGGCAGTCCGGATCGGCCCAAATCATCAACTCTCATGGCTACGGTCGGTATCCTCCGGTTATCCTCCGTGCTAGACATTATAAATAACTGTCCGGTAGTGCTCCCCTGCCGGGCTCAACACCATCTGTGCGATCTTCTTGCCCCAAGGTACCGCACCGGTCCACCATGTACCCGCAGACGGTGCATCTTCCCTTCCTCGAATCGGGTATGTGATACAGCTCAAGAACCGAGAAAACACATGGTGGACGCCACACACATCATATAACGATAAAACCGTAACTTGAATTTTAAAAAAAAAATAAGTTTATAAAATTCTTGCGGTTTTCTCCAAAATCCAGAATTCTCATAAATACTGAATTCCTCGAGAAGAATCATAATATATAAACATACTAGTGATGATGGAAATCTATGATACGGTAGTATATACCATGCAAAATACGGCCAGAAACTATGCATGAATCATGATGCAATGCGGTATGTACATATGAATAACAATCCTACGTACCCATCTTAATGAAATGAATATACCGGTATAAGCCTACGGATCATATATGATGCAAATGCATAATTAACGATCCTAATCAAGTTCTATAATGTTCGTGACATAGCAATTACTAAAGGCGTGTGTGTTCACGTAAATAGTGCACGTGCGGCAGGAACCAATGGTAATGGTGCAAGTGTCCTATGAGATGATGTCACAAATATACATATATATATATATAACGATGCGATGCAATGAGATGGCTAACTAGGAAACTACGCATATAATGCAAGTACTACAATAATACTAAACCATCGGGCGCCTCGCGCCATCCAGACGATCCCCCCATAGATGTATACATCTACTCACCGGGACGCCTCGGCTAATCTGATCCAATCTTAGCTTTATCTTTCCGCGCCACGTCCGACGCCTCTGCACCCGATCCTAGAATTGCACACAAGCAATTAAGAGAATGAATATACGAATAGTCGCGGAACAAACTGTAAGTCAACGGTAGCGCCTCGGCCGTCGATCCGAGGCCAAACGCGGAACAAAAACTTTTTACGAAATCGGCGCTAACGCAGACTTTCACCCAGATCGAACCATTAACGCTAAACTAGCTAACTACTAAGAAGTGAGAGTGGCTATACCGTTCGATCCGTGTCGTTCGGTCTTTGGCCACCATCCCAAGCTCCTCGCGGCATCTCCGATCTCCGATCTCCTCGTCGGAAGGGCACCACATCAATGAGTCTTTTTACGGGCTCCCGCTTCATCCGAAGCAACTCGAACATGAAGTTTGCTAGCCGACATATCCAAGGTGAAGTAGAGAATGTGTGTGATTGTAACGTTTTGAAAATCGTTTCGGTGAAATTTCGGAAAAATCGGTAAAATAAAGGAGTTTTCTGTAAAAAGTCAAAATACAAATATCTTTATTATAAAATTAAATATACATATTCTAGCTATGAAATTGCTAGTATTTGGTGTTTATTGAGCCACTGGTGAAATTTCAAATTTTCTGAAATTTTTTCCGAAATTAATTATTTTAATATTATTTTAAGCCGTCACTAATATATTTAATTAGGGAAAATTACAAATTGGAATGAGTTGAAACAAATTTTGTGCATCATAACACATTAAATGAAATTTTATCATGTGGTTTTTGAAATGAAATGATTTGCCAAAACGGTTTAGAAAATATCGAAGAAAAAAGGTTTTTTTTGGTGAAATTAGTGTAAATAGATATTGGGGTATAACATTTATCATTTTTCCTCACCCACACTTACCCACACCCTCTCTCCTCTCCCAAAATCAGTAGCCCAAGTTTCCCCCTCCTCATTTCCCCACTTGTTTTGCCCAAAAGAAATGAAAAAAAAAGGAAATGAAAGAATAAAAGAATATATAAGTATGGGCTTTGACCTTGGGTTGACTTGATATCATTTTCCCCACTTGACTCTCTCTCTTCTCTCCCTCAAATTCCTGGCCAAAATCAGCACCCTACTGTAAGTCCACGTTGCTCACCCCGGTTCTTACGGAGAGGCGGAAACGGAGAAAAACAATAATTTGGCACAAGGCAACATGGACTCAAAAGCAAGGATCTTGGCTAAACTAGAAACTAGCAAACAAGTAGAGGCTTTAACTACTATGCTGTAGAAAATATACCTCACGGAACCGGTCCTTCGGGTCTTCTCTCCGCTGTCCGGCTCGTCCATCCACGCTCCGAGGGTCGATCCGGATCTTGGTCACCTCCGCGGCCTTCTTGAGTCGAAGACGATCCACCCGAGAGTTGTACACTAAGCTGCACCTCAAGCCGAGGCAACTAGGGCAACGGGATCGCTAATCTAGATGCTCTAGGTTGTGTAGAAGAGAAAGATGGAAGTGTTTGTCTATGTGGATTCTTTTTCTCTCAACACATGAGATCAAAAGAATTATCAAGAGGAGGAAGATGAAGGAGAAACTTTAGCAACCATGGAGCTTTTCTTTTCTTCTCACTTCAAGAGAGAGAATCAAAAGAGAATAATGAAAAGATTAACTAAGGAAAATGAACCATGGTTGCAATAATACACCATAAACCATCATTACTAATCCTATCATGATAAAGTTGATGGAACAAATGACTTGACCATTTTCATAACTCAAGAATTAAAAAGAAAATCAAAGAAGAGTGTAGACCTCTCTTGAAGGTCAATGGTCAACACGGTCAACGGGTCAACAAAGTCAAGAGAGGTCTAAGTGGTCAAATGGTCAATGCAATTAGCCATCACAAATCTATCACTAAAAGGATTAGAAAACAATGTCTCCGGTTTATAATGGTTTTGACCAAACGAATTGTCAAAACCCTAATGAGCCTGCCACATTACGGTTTTGGCCAAACCAACTGCCAAAACCCTAATGGGGCACCTCCTCCTTCATCTCTCCTCAAAACTGTGCATACACACCCGCATCCGCATTCCGTAGAATGCGAATGTACAGAAGACAAAACAAATCCATCTGTGCAATACTAGGATCTGGCTTAAACCAAAGCCCACTAGTATTGCCTGCCCGAACAGCATACGTACACAAGTGCACGTAAGTGATCGTAGCCCTGCCGTAAAACCATACGGCCTCTACACGTTTCGCTCAGTGCAGGGAAACTCTCTGTGTGGGACTTGTTGGAGATAGTGCCCTCAGAGTCAATTATTAGGTCACAGGTACGTGATTGTAATGATTGAGGGAGGACCTATCCCGGTAGGACAGTCTTACTCGAGATGATAGTATGCTATCTGGTTTTACCTTTATCATCGTGTGCTGTTTTAGGTGACCTGACACGTCGCTATTACACGTTGATAGAGCCCCTAGGATTCTTGCTTGACCACCAGCAGTATGAGGGCGATCATATAAGTGGGAGCTGGGGGTCTATAAGCACATCCTTAAAAGGTCCCTAGTCGTAGGAGTTTCGAGACAGGGCATCGATACTCCATCAGTAGACTAGTGTATACAGTCGAGACCCCGACGAGGGGCGGTGGCCGGTCTCACAAGCCACTGGTGTCAGTTGGATCACCTAAGATGTATACAGGTGCTCATTGGGTTATGAGTACACCGGACAGGACTCGCCGGGAACATGCTAGTTGGTCATATACCAGACGTCAGATGGCAGTTCCCTGGTGACATGTGTGCAAGTTAGTTCATCGACCTGGGGATCGTCATTTGTCTCGTGTGAGTTCCCACTGTACTTTGATTACTACCCTACCACGGCTCAAAGGAGTCGTGCAAACAGGTTTTGGTTGGGTACAGTCCCGAGCCACATGGAGGCAGTGAGCGTATCTTCAGGGGTTCGTCTCTCCCGGTATTGGGGGTGAGGTCGTGCTGTGTCTAGGAGAGCCATTACACAAAGTCCTTGGCCAAGGCAAGGAGATTTACTGGTAGGTATTCCAGTAGTATCTCAGGGTGTTCTGGGCTACACTCCGACACGACTTGTACCGCTTTTGGGGGTCTGACTTTTACCAACCCCCTAGGCCCGCCATGCGATACTCATAGACGAACGGACCGGACTGCACGGATATTGTCACTGACAGGCTCAGTAGGGAGTCAGGCTGAGTTCGCTCACAGACGTCCCTTTTAGTCAGTACCTGGTGGCCCGTTACGTATTGGCTTATACCTCTAACGTGCTAGTGGTTAAATCCACAACCAAGGTGTTGATGAGTCTTTAGAGTCCCCCACATTTCAGTTACTCAGCTTTCGGGCGAAAGGTTGTAGAGGCCGTATGGAGATATGGCAAGGTCCGATCAGATACGTGCGGTATTGCACGGATCAGGATCGGACAGTTTGTACTATAGGCCGTATTGGTATATGGCAGGGTTCGATCAGATACGTGCGGTATTGCACGGATCAGGATCGAACAGATATTACTAGCCGGCTTTGGTTTAAGCCGGATCCTAGTATAGTACAGTGTAGATTTTGTCTCATTGCATTTGTATTTCGGTCGGAATACAAATGCGGGTGTGTATGCACAGTATCGGGGTTTTCCTGTAATTTATTACGGGACCAGTTTTTGAAGTTGCCAGTTTGCTTTCCGTTTCGGCCAATTTCCTTTGTTCCGTTCATTGGCCGAAGATTGGTGGAGGAGGGCTTATTTGCATTGTTGCAAATAAGCATTTGTGGAGGGGGTCTTTGCATATTATCATGTCATGATACTTGTCCCATCATTTGACTTCATAAACTCATGATTGCTTGACTTTGTATATCATCATGGTTGTTGATGATGAGGTTGGTGGTAGGTGGTTGAGTGTGGGTTTTGATTTGGTGATCATTTCCTTTTTGCATGATAGTCTTCTCTCTCTCTCCCTTTGGTATTATTGGATGGCTCTCTCATTATCTTGCATATGACACTCTCATTCTCTCCTCTCTTTGATGTCATGGTCGGCCTTCCCCTTGGAAGGGCTGTCCAAGTTTTTTGAGGGTGGAAATCTTGTTCATTTCATGCTCCAAAAGCCTACAAGTTCCTCCACATAATCCTTGTATCATCCCTCCACCAAAAGGCACCTCCATGAACCCCAAATGAGACACAAGTTCTACTACACATTCTACAGCGAATCTTGGGCACGTCGAGTAGCCGGCTTCGTGCCCGAGTTGCCTCGGCATTGAGGTGGGAGCCCGTAAACAAAGTAAGCGATGTGGTGCACTTCCGGCGACGAGGAGGAGACGGGACTATTCCGCAGGAGATCGGGACCATGACGAGAAGACCGGAGGACTTGGATCGTCGGTATATCTCTAACCCATCTTCTAGTTAGCTTAGACTTGTTAATGGTTACGATCCGGGTGTTTAGTGCGCGGTGGTGCCGGTTTGCTAAGTCCGCAAAATTAAAGTTTTTCACCGCTTCCGCATTCCGGCGTCGGATTGACGGCCGGGGCGCCGCCGTGCACTTACAATGGTATCAGAGCCTCGCCATTAATTTAGTCTAGCTTTGTGTAGTGTGTTTTTCTGTTCCGATCGATCGAAATGTTCAAAAACCCGTATTTGCCCACATCAGTTTTCTGTTGGAAATTTTTAGTGTCGAAAAATTTTTCAGGTTGTAAAATATTGATGTACTGGAAAATCTAAGAGCTCTGTAAAAATTCGACGAAGTAACTCCACAGTGGGAGCGCGGAACCGCCGCGAAAACCACCTTTCCGCCGCCCTTCCGCCGCGCACTGTGGAGATCACTTCACCAATTTTTTACAGAGGCCTTCTGGGCTTAAAATATGGGTTTTGGAATAATAACATTGGGCCCAGAATTTCTTTATCTGCTGCAGTAATACTTTGGGGCCCACTTGTTAAAGTTTGATTGATCGGATATTTTAAACACATATTTCACAGTATTTACATTATATCTGCGACCGTGAATGTCACTTGATCGGTAAATCCGGTCTAACTGCTATAGCCCGGTTAGACGGATTTGCGAACGTGACTTTCACGTTGATGTTTTGTTTTTGCTGTGATGTTGCGGATCGGTCGTGGGGGATAGCCTGGATGCAATGCTAGTACAGTTCTGTTGTATTATGTACATTTGATATTGCGGGGCGAGCGTCCGACATGTGGACTGCCGTCACTGCCTGTTTGTATTATTATTTTGGGGCACGACCTGGTTGCGGTCAATGTACCCGTTGTATGTATATTTTACTTTCTGTACTAGGATTGCCCCGCGGAGGGGTGCACGGATAGCCGGGTTCTGGAGGGCAACAAGCCCGCATCTCATGGCATTGAGACGGAAGGGGCTTCACTCTAGGATTGGCGGGCTATTCGCCGCACTCGTAGGGGGTACAGGTTGACCCAGGAGGGGTGCCCAAGTTGCCGGATTCCGTGGAGTGCTGGGTGGTCCATTCACGGAGCTGAAGGGGGCTGCCTCGCTTCAGGTTTTGGCGGGTGACTTGCCGCGCCCGTAGGGGTCTAGGATTTCATTGCACAGGCTATCCACACGACCAGGGGAACGTCGGGTTTCAGTAATGGCTCTGTGAAACCCGGGGATCCCAGATATCTGTATTGTTTCTGTGATGCTGTTCATTCTCTGTGATGTTGCATTTTATTCACGCCTTGAGCGAAATATAATATATTGGTATATATATTAGTAGATGTTGTATATGTTTTGCATCCGCGCTAGTCCAGTCCCCGCTCTGTCGTTAGTTAGCTAACCTAACGGGTAATGACGGGACCCAGTGGCGAATGCGGATGGCATATACGTACATCAGTATATTTTCGTTCTTTTTGGTGTGATCAATTGATGGGACTGCATTGATTCGGATCAATGCAAGTTAAAACAAACCTAATCTGATGTTGTTGGAACACTTTTCAAAAAGCTGTTATTGTAAGGACGTTCACTTTTGTTTTGCATCGCGGTATTCATTGGAATATCCTGCTCCTCAGTCGACGAGGCAAGGGCCGAGATCCCTTCACCGGGAGTGACCCCTTGGACAGAAGTTTGCGTCAGGGCATTAACTTCACTATAGCCGATTACTTTTGCTTTGCATCGCGGTATTCATTTGGAATATCCTGCACCCCATTCTACGGGGAAAGAGCCGAGATCCCCTCACAGGGAGTGACCTCTTTAGCAACGGTTTTCGTCACTATATTTTTAAAAGCTATCCGTTCCTTCGACGATATCAAGTTCATTACGTTAAAGGTTTTCGCCAGAAACCATTCGTAGCCCTCCGTCATTTCAGTTAAATATTCGGTAGTATTCAAGCTATGTATTTTGACCTCACGCCAAGGCATAGTGTTTGGTAGCTGCCGGTTATTTATCTGTTGCATAGATAGATGCGTTGGTTTGGGACAGTCGTACTACTATTTTGGCCTACGTCAAGGGTATGTACGGGTGGGTTCAAATTAACCTGGATAATGACGGGCAGAACTTGACATGTGACTTATGATATTTTGACCTCACGCCAAGGTCATAAGAGCATGGGGCAGAAATCACATCGGGAGTTTCAAAAGAACTGAAACTTGCCAGATATGCGCATACCTTCTGGAGTGTGATACCGTGAGCGGATTCTGTCACGTTATCATGCGATGATAGTTGGATCCCGATTCCCACTGATGAGTTAGTTTACTCCTCGGGTGACCCCGACTAATTCTTCTTTCAGGTTTGGAGGAGAATTTGAGGTACAGTGGGAGGATTCCAGATTAGATAAATTGGTGACCATTCTGATCTAGGTTAGAGTGCACGCTGAGTGTTTCTTTTCTCTCTCTCTTTGGCAGCGACCATTGACCCGACCCTAAGACTATGACTCAGTGACCAAGTTGACCGAACCTTCTTAAACACCGGCTTTTTGGATTGTCAGAGTTGCAGACCTCATTGCCACTCCTACTTTTACCCTTTTCTCCAGGACACCCCGTATTACTACGAACGTCCACTTCCATTGGACAAAACCATCGTATGGTTAGATACGAACTCGAAAGAATTTATTCGAGGATGGTTTCCGGTTCTGGAGAAAACGGATAGGATTATTCAGTTGTCTTTTCCTTTTACCCTCTCTCAGGCTACGAGTACTCCTTGGTTTAGGGGTAGTACACCTATTACGCAAATTGGATTGTCTTCTTCCAAACCTTAGGCTGGTGCCGACCGGTAGGGAATGAAGAAAACCAATTAGCATAACGATGGTGTGCAGAAGGTATTAAGTTCAGACAAACCAAGGGATTAGTAAGAGGGCAAAGTAAATTGCAACAGATTTTCACGACCAAACCAAATATTTCTTTACCACTCCCACATCACCTTTGTATTTCTCCAGGACACTCCGTATCACTACGAAGATCCACAGTTTATTTGGATACTCCATCGTATGGTTATATACGAACTCGAATGGAACTTGTTCCAGTTCGGGGATGGATTCTGGTTCAGGAGAAATAGGAATAAGGTTTATTCGGTTGTCTTTTATCTTCACCCTCTCTCATTGCGAGTGTTCCTAGGATTGGGACAGTACACCCATTATGCTTATTGGATAGTCTTCTTCCAAACCATAGGCTGGTGCCGAACGGTAGGGAAGGAAGAAAACCATTTGGCCTAAAGGGGTGTGCAGAAGGTAAAGACTAAAGACATATGAAGGGATTTGGAGAGGTGGCAAAGAATTATACGGTTACAGTCGTGAATCTGGAAGAGGCATTACTAGGAATACCGGGATACCCCATCGAAATATTTCGATGTTTCAGTCTCACTGTGTAATGTTAAAGGAAAACTGATTTCCCGATTAGATACTTACTCCAGGGTATGTATTTACCAGGTACGATTCTCACATCTGTATGGTTTTACAGATGATGAGTGGGAGTAAGTTATTGGGAATTGGGTGATTATCCTCATTATATCGGGATTCGTTGTAATCAGTGATATTTGAGGAAATCACCTGGGCTGTTTGCCGGTCGGCAATATTTGGTTTTGAATATCCGCTGTTACGCACCAATTTCAAAATGATATATCTGTACGTCTATTTTCATAGAGTGAGATATACCTTTCTGAAATTATGTCTACGACATTTACCTATATCAATGGATGGTTAGGTAAGGAGCATTAAACAGCGGTGTAATTCTTCTTAACCATAAGTACAGTTTTCAACCTACGACACACAGTGAAAGAGTTATCAGACTCAAGGGACTTATACAGAGTATTGTATGTTGTCCAGTGTCCATTAGGACAGAGGGGTTGGTCCTCATACTATATTCTGTTTACTTTTAACTTCTCTAGTTCTTAGACATGTGTTTCGTAGAAACACAGGGTCTAAGTTTTGAGGAGTTATAGGTATTTGAATAGAGTAGAGAACCAGGTGTAGCAAGTATCGGGATTCTTCAAAGTGATCGAAGATGTAGATACTTGTGTATGGTATTCAGTTGATAGTAATGATAAAGAGATCTTGCTTCTCTTTCAGGTTACTCATAATTGGAAGTATTCCTAAGTTGAGTAACGCTGATCGGCCTCCTTCCATTTAGTTGACATGCGCTGGGGACAGCTGCATGATTTGAATCTGGTTCAATTAAATCAGTGCCTCTGTTTCTATATTGGATATAGAACAGTTCATATCTTAACGATGTTAAGGTACGGGGAGTTGTCCGGTTTATGATTAAAACCAGACACTGGACAACTCAAGGCACGTTTCTGTAATGGCTGTTTGTGGGTTGACCCAGGCTATGACGAGGGTTGACTTTCTACCATCTGGATGAACAATAGCGATATTGTTCTAGACTCGCCACAGTTTTATTAAAAATGGATTTTTTCAGAAAACAATAGTGGGAGTATGGTAGAACTGGAAGTGATTCCAGAACCACAAACGATTACTGAAGATTTGATAAGGAACCTAAAGATTCAATCTGGATTGACATTCCATTGGCCACTCCGCAGATAAGGTGGGTAACTTCAGGCACCCGAGAGGAACTCCGGTAGCCTCAAGGACGGTGACAGGGAAGTTCTTGTTTACCCACAATTGCCATTGTTGTTGTTCCAGGTTACGAGACCCGGCGGGAGGATGAGTATAGCGTCGTTCTAAACCAGTTTTAGAAGTGTACGTCTATATGACTCTGCCAGAGGGTTGTCGTAGTCAGTGGGAGCAGCGGAAGCATTGGTGGAAAGGTTGCTTATGTCTATTTATAGACTAGAGCAGATGTAGCGGAGATAGATCATCTATTTCTGACGTGACAGTCATGGGTTTGACTTCATCAGAATAAGGGATGGATCTGTTGAGAAGGTAGTAGGGTGTGATATCCTGGTATTTGGATGATATACACAGAGTAGGAAAAGAAACTCCTACACTACGATCGGTTATACTTTGGTCGTCACACAGTTGTTTCTCCACAAAGGAAATGGATATTATATCAGACATACTGGTTACTAGATCTATGGTTTTAGCTCTAGATTTGGGTGGTTTCCCAATCAGGGTACTTGACAGCATTCTAAGAGCATTTAGGATGGACGACTCCTGGCACGGTAGTGTACCTGCAGGTAATGGAGTCACCCTCTCCAAAGGTGTCTTACAGACTAAAGGGGAGAGGGACGGGCATGATTGGCAGATCACTTGCTCAGGCAATTGAGTCAATCGTGAGATGTCAAGTACCACACCAGATGTTGTTCTTGCACTAGATGCAATAAGTTGACATAAATCCAATCCTGGAGAAACAGTCGGAAGCAGTTTTAGAACATAAGTGGATGTTCTAGGGATATAATAACGACAGCCTCATTCAGGAGACAGTTATCATTCCAGGCTTCCAAGGTGACATGGACGACAAGGAGGTTGTCAGAGTTATAGTTTTCCTTCTGATGAGGGGCAGTATTTTGGACAGGTGGTCCAAGGCAATACTGAGGGAGGCATGGCGCAGGATACTGATTAAGTTCAGTTGACGATACAGTCTAAGAAGTTTGGATTTGGAGTTCATTTATGAGCTAGGTCCCATCAGACATCCAGACATATTCTGAGACAGGTATTGCTCTTTTCGGGAGATGGCTTTCTCCGCGAACTTGAGATTTAGAGAGACATAGAAAGAAACAACTAAGCGGATCCACTCACTGAGGCTATTTCTCGAACGCAATAGTTCCGCAAACGAGCTTTGTGAGACTGACTAGTAGAGGAGTTGGATGTTCGGTATCACACGGGCTGTAAGTATGCGACATCGCAATAATTAGCCTTGAGTGCAAGTGGGAGATTGTTGGAGATAGTGCCCTCAGAGTCAATTATTAGGTCACAGGTACGTGATTGTAATGATTGAGGGAGGACCTATCCCGGTAGGACAGTCTTACTCGAGATGATAGTATGCTATCTGGTTTTACCTTTATCATCGTGTGCTGTTTTAGGTGACCTGACACGTCGCTATTACACGTTGATAGAGCCCCTAGGATTCTTGCTTGAGCACCAGCAGTATGAGGGCGATCATATAAGTGGGAGCTGGGGGTCTAGAAGCACATCCTTAAAAGGTCCCTAGTCGTAGGAGTTTCGAGACAGGGCATCGATACTCCATCAGTAGACTAGTGTATACAGTCGAGACCCCGACGAGGGGCGGTGGCCGGTCTCACAAGCCACTGGTGTCAGTTGGATCACCTAAGATGTATACAGGTGCTCATTGGGTTATGAGTACACCGGACAGGACTCGCCGGGAACATGCTAGTTGGTCATATACCAGACGTCAGATGGCAGTTTCCTGGTGACATGTGTGCAGGTTAGTTCATCGACCTGGGGATCGTCATTTGTCTCGTGTGAGTTCCCACTGTACTTTGATTACTACCCTACCACGGCTCAAAGGAGTCGTGCAAACAGGTTTTGGTTGGGTACAGTCCCGAGCCACATGGAGGCAGTGAGCGTATCTTCAGGGGTTCGTCTCTCCCGGTATTGGGGGTGAGGTCGTGCTGTGTCTAGGAGAGCCATTACACAAAGTCCTTGGCCAAGGCAAGGAGATTTACTGGTAGGTATTCCAGTAGTAACTCAGGGTGTTCTGGGCTACACTCCGACACGACTTGTACCGCTTTTGGGGGTCTGACTTTTACCAACCCCCTAGGCCCGCCATGCGATACTCATAGACGAACGGACCGGACTGCACGGATATTGTCACTGACAGGCTCAGTAGGGAGTCAGGCTGAGTTCGCTCACAGACGTCCCTTTTAGTCAGTACCTGGTGGCCCGTTACGTATTGGCTTATACCTCTAACATGCTAGTGGTTAAATCCATAACCAAGGTGTTGATGAGTCTTTAGAGTCCCCCACATTTCAGTTACTCAGCTTTCGGGCGAAAGGTTGTAGAGGCCGTATGGAGATATGGCAAGGTCCGATCAGATACGTGCGGTATTGCACGGATCAGGATCGGACAGTTTGTACTATAGGCCGTATTGGTATATGGCAGGGTTCGATCAGATACGTGCGGTATTGCACGGATCAGGATCGAACAGATATTACTAGCCGGCTTTGGTTTAAGCCGGATCCTAGTATAGTACAGTGTAGATTTTGTCTCATTGCATTTGTATTTCGGTCGGAATACAAATGCGGGTGTGTATGCACAGTATCGGGGTTTTCCTGTAATTTATTACGGGACCAGTTTTTGAAGTTGCCAGTTTGCTTTCCGTTTCGGCCAATTTCCTTTGTTCCGTTCATTGGCCGAAGATTGGTGGAGGAGGGCTTATTTGCATTGTTGCAAATAAGCATTTGTGGAGGGGGTCTTTGCATATTATCATGTCATGATACTTGTCCCATCATTTGACTTCATAAACTCATGATTTCTTGACTTTGTATATCATCATGGTTGTTGATGATGAGGTTGGTGGTAGGTGGTTGAGTGTGGGTTTTGATTTGGTGATCATTTCCTTTTTGCATGATAGTCTTCTCTCTCTCTCTCCCTTTGGTATTATTGGATGGCTCTCTCATTATCTTGCATATGACACTCTCATTCTCTCCTCTCTTTGATGTCATGGCCGGCCTTCCCCTTGGAAGGGCTGTCCAAGTTTTTTGAGGGTGGAAATCTTGTTCATTTCATGCTCCAAAAGCCTACAAGTTCCTCCACATAATCCTTGTATCATCCCTCCACCAAAAGGCACCTCCATGAACCCCAAATGAGACACAAGTTCTACTACACATTCTACAGCGAATCTTGGGCACGTCGAGTAGCCGGCTTCGTGCCCGAGTTGCCTCGGCATTGAGGTGGGAGCCCGTAAACAAAGTAAGCGATGTGGTGCACTTCCGGCGACGAGGAGGAGACGGGACTATTCCGCAGGAGATCGGGACCATGACGAGAAGACCGGAGGACTTGGATCGTCGGTATATCTCTAACCCATCTTCTAGTTAGCTTAGACTTGTTAATGGTTACGATCCGGGTGTTTAGTGCGCGGTGGTGCCGGTTTGCTAAGTCCGCAAAATTAAAGTTTTTCACCGCTTCCGCATTCCGGCGTCGGATTGACGGCCGGGGCGCCGCCGTGCACTTACAGGACTCTAAAGACTCGACACTACGCTGGCAGTGGGTTTAACCACAGACCGCAAGCGGCACTAGCTGTACGTAACGGTCCCCAGGTAGATGTCGATAAGAAGGCCGATGAGGTAAACCCATCTGAACTCCTACTGAGCCTGTATGTGACAATCTCCGTACAGTCCGGTCTGTTCGTCTGATACATCGCATGGCGGGCCTAGGGGGCGGTGAACGTCAGTCCCCTAATAGCGGTACAATTCGTGTTGGAGTGTAGCCCAGAACACCCTGAGATAACACTGGAAGCCTACCAGTATATCTCGCTTGCCCTGGCCAGGGACTACTCGTGTAATGGCTCTCCTAGACACAGCGCGATGTCAACCCCTAATACCGGGAGAGACGAATCCTGTCTAATCGTCACGGTCTCTAAGTGCTTCGGGACTACACCCAACTACTACCTGTTTGCACGACTCCTTTGAGCCGTGGTAGGGTAGTAATCTAAGTACAGTGGGAACACACTCGAGGCGAAGTGACAGTGTCAAGTCAGCGGACTAAGCTGTACTCATGTCACCTGGGAACTGATAACTGACGATAGGTATAATACCAACCAACAGTCCCCGACGAGTCCTGTCCAGTGTACTCGTAACCTAACGAGCACCCGCATACTATCTCCAGTACGACGTACTGATGGCTGTAGGACAGACCATCTCCCCTGCTGGGATGAGAAGCGCATACGCTAGTCTACTCCGGAGTATCGATGCCCTGTCTCGATAGTCCAACGACTAGGGACCTGTATAAGGATGTGCTTATAGATTACCCAGCGCCCACAAGTGTGACTGCCATCACAACGCTGGTAATCAAGCAAAGATCCTAAGGGCTCCACTAATATGTATATAAGCGATATGCTAAAAGAAACACATGCACATATTGAAGTAGAGACAAACCAAGTAGCATACTACCATTTTGAGCAAGACTGTTAATACAACTGTGAATATCCCAAGCTTCCATTAAGTAATATACAAGCTAGTATGATACAGTAATGGCCTCTAGGGCATATACACTAACACCTACTGCAGCAGCCCTCCCTCAAAAAAAATCCCACCCAATTTGCATCAAAAATCCACAAAAATGCTTCAAAATCCATACAATTTCAAAGCTAATTCCAAATCCAACTCCTACCCATTTTTCCTTAGCCTCTCAAGCATGGTTTTTGGTGAAAAGTTTTCAAATTGGAGGTCAAGATTTTCATGCTAGATCTCAAATCTTGTGAGGTAAAAATCTTGAGCTTTTTGTTAAATTGTTGGTTATTGTTTTAATCTAACTTAATTAGGATATGAATTGTGGTTCTAATTGAAAGATTTAGGTTTTCAAGAGAAGGATTAAATTATAGTTAGGGTTTTTGTTGTGTGATTATGGTTGCAAAGTGGAATTCATCATTTTGTGATATGTGAAACATAATCAAATTGTTAGTTTGCAAATTGTTAAGTGGAATTGTAATATTTAAGCTATATTGCTAACTAGGTTTTTGTAAACCATGAATTGGTTTAAGAGAAAATGTAATTAGGTTTTTGATGACTTTATTATCATTATAAAATGCAGTTTAATACTTTAGATCATGAAAATCCAAGCTAGATTGTTGTATGTGCATTTTTGCTATAAAATTATTAAAATTGGTTAAATTGTAAACTAGAATTTTGGGGCTATGAAATTTAATGAGATTAAATTATGGAAATGGTTTTTATGACTTATTTAAGATATTTAATAAGTATTATGGCCATTAGAATTGTTAAAACATCAAGTTTTGTACTAAAACGGTAAATTTTTGCTTGCTAGATTTTCGGAAAAATGGCTTTTAAGGTGAATTTGGGGTTTTGGT
The DNA here is from genome assembly GCA_030015575.1 of Agapanthus africanus. Lineage (NCBI taxonomy): Eukaryota > Viridiplantae > Streptophyta > Magnoliopsida > Asparagales > Amaryllidaceae > Agapanthus > Agapanthus africanus. The sequence goes on from CM057349.1 coordinate 310,051,069, forward strand.
GAATTTTAACCTATTTTATATTATAGTTAGTGTTCGTGGATGCGCAAATGAGTGTGTTTGGGTTTCCTCGATGGTTTAACGTTTGTACATCGACATCGAGGGTTGGTTTGGCTATTCTTGCATGCGTAGGCGATAGGTTTTGACCTATGCGTGATACGCGTGCCGATTTGATTTTCGTATGCCGTTTCGATATCGAATTTGGTTTTAATGCGATACGGTGCGTTATGATATGTGTTAGTTATATGTATGCCCTAGAGGCCATTACTGTACATAGGATGTATATTGTAGTGGATGCTGGGACGTATATAGGGAGGACTTTCTTGCTCGACATGATAGTATGCTATCTGGTTGAACTTTACCTTAACGTGTATACTGATTGTCTCTCTGTTACATGTTGGTAAAGCCCTTAGGATGTGTACTTGACTACCTGGACTGTGATGCGGATCATACTAGTGGGGACATGGTAGTCCATAAGTACATCCTTCAAAGTCCCTAGTCGTGGGTGTATCGAGACGGGGCATCGATATACCAGAGTAGACTAGCGTATAGCTTCTCGACCCATACAGATGGGCGATGGATGATCCCATATCCATTGGTGTTTGACATCGGAGATGATATACGGGTGCTCAGTAGAGACTGGGTACACTGGACGGACTCGCCGAGAACTCCCAGATGGTATTATACCTCACGTCAGATGGCAGTTCTCTGGTGACACTGGTACAGAGTAGTCTGTTGACCCGAGATCATCATAGAGTCTTGTGTGGTTCCCACTGTGCTTTGATTTCCATCTTACCACGTCCAAGAGGGCGTGCAAAATGGTGGTTTTTGGGTACAGTCCCGAGTCACATGGAGGCAATGAGCGATAGGAGGGGATTCGTCTCTCCCGGTATAGGGGGTTGATGTTGCGCTGTGTTCGATTGGCTATAACAGGAAGTCCCTGGCCAGGGCTGATCAGAGAATTGCTGGTAAGTGTTACCAGTAGTTTCTCGACCCGTTATGAGCCTCATATCGACACGACTTATCGAACTATTAGGGTCTGACGTTTACCACCCCTAGACGAGATATGCGACATATCAGACGATCAGACCAGACTGTACGGTAGTGTTACTGGTCGGATTCACTGGAGTGTGAGCGGGCTTGCTCGTCGATCTTCAGATCGCTCAATACCCGGGTGGCCGTTACGTTTAGCAGACCGCTTGCGGCTTGTGGGTGTTTGATATGATCATCACCTGCTGCCGGAGTATTGACGAGTCTTTAGAGTCCTACACAGAGGTTTCCTGGCTCAAGCGAAACGAAATAGGAGCGCATATGAGATATATGCGGGACCGAGAATAATGCGTGTATGTGATACCGTATTTCATTCTCGCGATGAATGTATCGATTAGGTTATATGCGATATACCCTAGTTATCGAATCAAGGGTTTATTCGATAAACCGATGCATTGCATACTAGTCGGTTATATACGATATGATCGGATCGTTAAATCAAGTGTTGATTTAATGATTTGATGCATAATTATATATTTGATATATTACTTTGCATTAACTAGTATCGGTTCACTTTAAATGGATTTTCTCACTCGGGTGTGCGCATTATATATGTGATATGATTTTGTGCACTAGCTTGTATCATGTTTGATGATACATGCTTTTTGGTTAAGTGTAAAGTGTTAAACCTTGGTTAATGAATAGGTTAGGGTTTATTATTTGTTATTCATTTATCTTATTTAATTATCCATTTATTTATGATAAATGAATAAAAGAAAATGAAATGAAATGGTTGCTAATTTTGGATTCTAGTTGAAGCTTCTTGATCTTTTGACTAAGTGACCATTTTGTCTCTAGCTTGACCCTAACCATTCCTTTAACCATGATTAGCTCTCTACACTTTACCATGGTTCACTTATGATAAGAATGGATTATTCTTTTCATTTTAAATAATTCTTATTATAATACTTATCTTCTTCTTCTTCCTTTCTTCAAGTGAAGAAAGCAAGCTCCATCAATGGTGATTGATGGAAACAAGTGAGAAATCCAATTCTAAAGTCTACCCACTTCCTATTTCTTCATCCTCTACCTCTTGCCAAGTAGTAGAGTGTGTTTCCTTCACAAGTTTTCAAGACTAGGTGAAGGTGGAGCTTGATCTAGTGATGCTTCGACGTAGATCATCTTCGGCATGGACATCGACGACCTAGCTTACCCATTCTCCGACGAAGCCGACGCTAGAGCCCGGATTTGATTTGGACAGCGGAGAGGACCTCATCTCGGAGCCGTGGAGGTGGAGGACCGGATCTACAAAGGTTGTATTTCCGTATCTCTTAGTTAATTGTTAACTAGTTAGCTTTTTCGCCTAAACTTCTAGCCGACGATCCGTATTAGGGTTTCTCGGCACCTAGATTTTTTGAAATTGGCATGGTTGATGCCTTGTGAGACCTCTTTAGGGTGCCTAGGAACCCTACAGTGGTATCAGAGCCTAGCTAGAGCCTTAGGCGAAGTCTAGACGGAGAAACCCGAACGAACCCGAAAACCCAAACCCAAAATGCTCTCTGTCCTTTTTTCAAAAACTGGGATTTTTCCAGATTAAAAATTGCTAAAAAAATCAGCAGGGAAATCTAAGAGTTACGGTGAATTTTGATGATGTAACTCCATAGTCAAGGCGCGGATCCGCGGCACGAGCACGGCTCGTGCGGCGGATCCGCGGCGGTTTTGTCCTATTGTTCATCAAAATTTGCACCATAATCAATAATAGTCAATGCTGGTTTTTCTGGGAATTTTTAATATTTAATACAGAGTTGAATTTTCTGGAGTTGTTTTGGGGATTCGGTGTTTCGATCGGGGTATCAAATTTTGTCTATTTGGCTTTCCGGATAAATTTTAGAATATGTTAAAAAGTTCGACCGGATATAAATACCCAATTTTTCCCCTGTCGGGAAATTTCCAAGTGTTGGATTTTTCCGTAGTTTAACGACGTTCTAAGTAGTGCAAGTAACGCGATGGACCCTCTAGAAGACAACAAACCTTAACTCGATTATGTGACCGTATTGAACTGCCCTTTGAACCTTCGGGTTTGGGGCAGTACGGCGTGCCACATGTGAGGCGTTGGCTTGACCCTTCTACGGCTGGACCGTTGGTACTGAGGCACGAACTGAATGTTGTTGACTTATTTCATGTGTTGATCTGTATCGGGAAAACTTGGGTGTTCGATTGTTCGATCGGAAAGTTTAACATTTTCTATTTATCTGGAATGGGATACAATAATTGGAATTCACAAAAAGTTATGAGATAATTGAATGAATGTTATAAACGTAGCACTTTAGTCTCACTTGATCGGTTGCCACGGAATTTTGATGTGATCAAAAGTCCGTCACAATCACGTAGCGTACGCGGATACTCGCCGGGTAAACTTAATAGACAGCCTCACTCCATAGCCCCGACCAAGTGACTGTAGGAGAACCCCGTCGCCGAAAGCATCCGTTCGGGTGCTCCCGGCAGCGGTGTTCCGCCTTGGTGCACTTCGTCGACGGTATCAGGGGTGCGGCCGTCTACTGAAGTTTGCGACGAGCATTCGATCAGGATGTCGGGAATCTTGTTGAATTACCCGACTTGATATTGAAAAGTGTTTTCGATAATGAGACTAAAATGCGGGGTTTATAATTGTTAGGCATGCGATGTCTAAGTAATTCATTTGGTCAGGCATGCGATGTCTGAGGTGGTTGCGGATTCCAACTGTTGTAGTTTTACACTTTCTTTTCTGTGACCGTAAGTGTAATATGTGATATCGCCGGTTTCGTTGCTATATGTCAATGACAATTGGGATACGCATATTTACTTACGTTGATGACATGTGATGTTATGTATTGCTGGATATGTTATATTGGATCGTCGTGTTTGAATAGCCGGGGTTTTTTATGTGAGATGAGTGTTTTTCATTTTCATTCTTGTAAAAACTTGTATGTAATATTCTTTTATTGGGGCGCTTCCAGGTTGCGGAAGTTGTCACCGTTTGTATATTATTTACTTTTCCGCACTAGGATAGACCCAAGGAGGAGGGCACAAGTAACCGGGTTCTGGAGTCCAGTGGGAGACCAACTCGAGGAGTCGAGTCCGGGTCTCCTAACTCCAGAATTGGTAGGGTTGCTTGCCGCTCTCGTAGGGGTCTAGGGGTGTGGGTTTGGCTATTCATCACGACCGTGGAATCCGTGTTTTATACTGGCTCGTATTGAAAACACGGACGTCCTAGTATATCCAATATTTCATATGATTCTTCTGCTGCGATATCTGTGATGTGTTTCTGTGATGGATATAATATATAGTATATATGATATATTATATAGACGTTACTTATGTTTTACACCCCGCTAGCCCTGCCCTGCTCTGCCGTTAGTTACCTAACCTAACGGTGCACGAGGGGACATCGAGGCGAATGCGGATGGCATAAGTGTACGTCGTATTTATCTGTGATGTTTAGGTACTTAAATGATGGGACTTCATTAATGTGATTAATGAAATAAAAGAAACCTAAGATGTTGTAGAATCGAATTTCAAAATAAAACAGGTAGCTACAGTTCTTGCTTTGCATAGTGGTATATGAGATATATCCTGCACCTTATTCGATGAGGGAAGGACCGAGATCCCTTCACCGGGAGTGACTCCTTTAGCAATAACTGGCAGATGCTACACACTCGGTTTGTCTTTTGATTGCTTTTAAGAGTTTTTGCTTTGCACAGCGGTATATGAGATATATCCTGCACCTTATTCGATGAGGAAAGGACCGACGATCCCTTCACCGGGAGTGACTCCTTTAGCAAAACTAGAAAAGCCTAAAAAACACTCCATTTAAAAAATTCATTCGATCCTGCAACGATATCAAGTTCATTACGCATTAGGTTTTCAGAAAAACCTGTCGTAGCCCTCCATCATTTCAGATAAGTACTAGTTAGTATTCGTGCTACGTTTGTTGACTATGTTAAGGCGTAGTGTGCGGTAGCTAATTAGTGCTTATCTGCATAAGCATATGATGCGATTGGATTAGGGTAGTCGTGCGACTTTGTTGACTATGTTAAGGGTCGTGCGGGTGGGTTTAATTCAATCGGGAAATGACGGGTTGAACTTGACTAGCACTTATGATTTGTTGACTATGTTAAGGTCATATAGCTTCTAGGGGTAAAACATTATCGGGAATTTCAAGTGTTGAAATTTGCGATGAGATTGCATACCTTCTATGAGATAGTTGGATCCCGATACCCGCTGCGAGTAAGAGTTACTCCTGGGAGAGTTTTATACATTACAATTAGCCGATCAAGTAGGTGTCTAGAAAGGTGTTAACGAGGTTACGCCTCTGGGAAAACGAGGTTTACATTAATTAGGTTCGTGCGAAAGCACGGGGGACCTCCCTCAAAGTACCGACACTGGCCTGGCTGAAAGATTGGCGAACTTGTAGTGTGTAATTAATCCCGGCTAGTCTTTCCTTTTAGGGTTTGAAGGAAGATTTGATAAAAAGCAGTGGGAGCCATCCTGATTAGATAAAATAATAACCAATCTATTCTTGACAGAGCGCACGCTGAGTGTTTTCTTCTCTCTCTCTCCTGGTAGCGACCATATCACGCCTTAATCAAGATAATAAAACGGATTATTGACCGAACCCGCTTGTTATACTGAGCTGGGGAACGTTGGTCCCGCTCCAACTTATAAATGTTATAAGACAGAGCAGGAAATTGGGGAATACCAGATTTCCCGTGCCGCCCAAACGAAGATAGTGCATGCTGATGCATCATCTTCGGGTGTGTTCATTATATAGAACTGTTTCTCAGTGTCCTTTACGTCCTGGGTATGTGATACCAGATCAGGATCCCAGATATGTAATATGTTACATGGGCTACAGATAGGTAAAGAACTGAGAACGGGTGATAAGTTTCATGAGGCAGAAAACGGGGCAAGTGTTGCAACCAAGTCTGTTGGTCACTGTCACCCTGTATTGCAAATACATTGATTCCGAACGAATGTTATTAGATACCGAACCTGATATACAAAATCGTATCTATCTCTTTATTAGTAAAGAAATGATAAAATTTTGTATTGTTGGATAATGTTTTGAACATTTCCTATATCAAAAGTTGATCGGTTCAGGCACGTTATCTAAAAGCATTGATGTTCTAAATCAAACTACAGTTCTTAGTATACAGAACACACACAAGAGGAAGAGTTCAGAACTGAACGAATTCTTCTTGAGGCATTGTAGACTAGGTCAGATCAATGTGACCCGACTAGCTGGAGTTACATATAGATGCATATTTAAATCAGTTTGAATTTACATCTTGTGAAACTCGCCAGTCATGTCACAAAGATAAGATGACCATAGCTCCGTTTACTGGAAACAGAGAAAGAGTTAGTAAACTCTTGGGATGATACATGTTGATGTATGTAGGTCCCCAGTCTACAAATGCCAAGACTGGTTCTTTATACTTCATTACGTTCTCTGATCATCTCTTTAGATTCAGACCTATGTTCCTGTTGAAACACAAGTCCGAACCTTTTGAGATATTCACAGAATATAAGCGAGAAGTAGAGAACCAGAATACGGGTATAAGTATTATGTCCTTTGATGAGATCAAGGAGGAGAATACTTGAGCATGGAAATACTGGACTATTCTAAAGGAGAATGAGATTCTCTCTCAGCATTACTCCTCTGTATACACCATAGCACGATGGTATATCAGGGTGGAGCAATCACACCCTATATGATAAGGTGTGCTCTATGATGAGTACTACTGAGTTACCTATTTCCTTTTTGGGAGTTATGCACTTGAGAAGCTGCATACCTATTGAATAGGGTTCAAATCAAATCAGTCGCCTACCATTTCATATGTGATATGGAAAGGGAAGAACCCATGTCTTAAGCTAGTTAAGATTTGGGGTTGTCCGAGCTATGTTTAAAAGCATAATCCGGACAAGCTCGAGGCAAGGTCAGTTATGTACAACTGGAAAGGTTCCAGCTATACAAACTACAGCTGATGATTTGATAGAACCAAAGGATTCAGTAGATTTCAACGAACCTCAGCCTCTCCGCCGATCTAGTAGGGTTCCTCACCCACCTGAGAGATACTTCGGTTTCTCTATGACAGTGGGAGCGAGGATTGCATCATGAGATGATGACCCAACTAGTTTCGAGCTGGCCATCAGGAGTAGGACTCTGTAAGAATGGCTGGATGTTTATCGATCTGAGATGGAATCCTTATACACCAACAAAGTATGGACTTTAGTTGCTATATCTGAATGGTTAAATCCCCATCAGGAGTAAGTATATCTTGAGAAGATTACTTGGTGTACATGGAAAAGTTGAGACTTTCAAAGCTAGACTTGTTAAAAGTTTGCATCATTGACCAGGTTTGGATAATGATGAAACCTTTTCAAGTAGCTATGCTTAAGTCCATCCAGATCCTACTTATCACGGCTACATACCATGACTGCGATATCTGGTGGTTGGGTGTCTTGACTGCTTTTCTAAATGATGATTTAGAAGAGTGCGTCTATAAGTACACAGCCAGAGGGCTTCGTAGACAGTGGGAGCAGCGGAAACGTGTGCAAGATGCTTTATAGGATAAAGCAGGCATCGCGGAGATGGAACATCTGTTTTGATGAATTAGTCAAAGAGTTTAACATCATCAAAATGGTAGATGAACCTTGTATAAACAAAAAGGTAGTAGGGAGTATGGTGATGATCCTCGTAGAGTACGTGGATGACATACTCCTGATAGGGAAGGAGTTTCCTATGCTACGCTCGATCAATCTCCGCTTATCACAATGATTCTCCATATAGGATCAAAGTGATACCTCCTAAATCCTGGATTTTGGATCTATGAGATAGATCTAATTGGATTTAGGATTCTCACTAGTTGTAGTGAGACGGTATCAATCGATCCTGGGGAGAATCACTGGAATGGTTCCAGGGTGATAAAGACGACTGAATGTCAGTCACAGGCATTGTCTTTACCCTCAGTATAGGGACGGTATGTTGGAAGAGTTCCAAGCTAGATACCGTGACATACTAGACGATAAAGGCTAGATACATCGCTACTTAAGATGCTACCAAAGAGGCTGTTTAGGTGTATATTGGTTCATGAGATGAACTATGTTCCTCCTATTGTGTGACAATGGAGTTGTGGCTTATGCCAAGGAACGCAGGTCCCATCAGTGATCCAGACATATTCTAAGGCAGTATCACTTGATCATGGAGATGGTTGATCTCCAGGGAGATCGAGGTTAGGAGAGTAGACTCAGAGGACAACACAGCGGATCCACTCACAAAGGCCTGTTCCCAGAGAGAGACTTTTATGGGATGGTTCAGTATGAGATACTGCAACCACTGCTATCAGATGGCCCTAGTGCAAGTGGGAGATTGTTAGTTATATGTATGCCCTAGAGGCCATTACTGTACATAGGATGTATATTGTAGTGGATGCTGGGACGTATATAGGGAGGACTTTCTTGCTCGACATGATAGTATGCTATCTGGTTGAACTTTACCTTAACGTGTATACTGATTGTCTCTCTGTTACATGTTGGTAAAGCCCTTAGGATGTGTACTTGACTACCTGGACTGTGATGCGGATCATACTAGTGGGGACATGGTAGTCCATAAGTACATCCTTCAAAGTCCCTAGTCGTGGGTGTATCGAGACGGGGCATCGATATACCAGAGTAGACTAGCGTATAGCTTCTCGACCCATACAGATGGGCGATGGATGATCCCATATCCATTGGTGTTTGACATCGGAGATGATATACGGGTGCTCAGTAGAGACTGGGTACACTGGACGGACTCGCCGAGAACTCCCAGATGGTATTATACCTCACGTCAGATGGCAGTTCTCTGGTGACACTGGTACAGAGTAGTCTGTTGACCCGAGATCGTCATAGAGTCTTGTGTGGTTCCCACTGTGCTTTGATTTCCATCTTACCACGTCCAAGAGGGAGTGCAAAACGGTGGTTTTTGGGTACAGTCCCGAGTCACATGGAGGCAATGAGCGATAGGAGGGGATTCGTCTCTCCCGGTATAGGGGGGTGATGTTGCGCTGTGTTCGATTGGCTATTACAGGAAGTCCCTGGCCAGGGCTGATCAGAGAATTGCTGGTAAGTGTTACCAGTAGTTTCTCGACCCGTTATGAGCCTCCTATCGACACGACTTATCGAACTATTGGGGTCTGACGTTTACCACCCCTAGGCGAGATATGCGACATATCAGACGATCAGACCGGACTGTACGGTAGTGTTACTGGTCGGATTCACTGGAGTGTAAGCGGGCTTGCTCGTCGATCTTCAGATCGCTCAATACCCGGGTGGCCGTTACGTTTAGCAGACCGCTTGCGGCTTGTGGGTGTTTGATATGATCATCACCTGCTGCCGGAGTATTGACGAGTCTTTAGAGTCCTACACAGAGGTTTCCTGGCTCAAGCGAAACGAAATAGGAGCGCATATGAGATATGTGCGGGACCGAGAATAATGCGTGTATGTGATACCGTATTTCATTCTCGCGATGAATGTATCGATTAGGTTATATGCGATATACCCTAGTTATCGAATCAAGGGTTGATTCGATAAACCGATGCATTGCATACTAGTCGGTTATATACGATATGACCGGATCGTTAAATCAAGTGTTGATTTAATGATTTGATGCATAATTATATATTTGATATATTACTTTGCATTAACTAGTATCGGTTCACTTTAAATGGATTTTCTCACTCGGGTGTGCGCATTATATATGTGATATGATTTTGTGCACTAGCTTGTATCATGTTTGATGATACATGCTTTTTGGTTAAGTGTAAAGTGTTAAACCTTGGTTAATGAATAGGTTAGGGTTTATTATTTGTTATTCATTTATCTTATTTAATTATCCATTTATTTATGATAAATGAATAAAAGAAAATGAAATGAAATGGTTGCTAATTTTGGATTCTAGTTGAAGCTTCTTGATCTTTTAACTAAGTGACCATTTTGTCTCTAGCTTGACCCTAACCATTCCTTTAACCATGATTAGCTCTCTACACTTTACCATGGTTCACTTATGATAAGAATGGATTATTCTTTTCATTTTAAATAATTCTTATCATAATACTTATATTCTTCTTGCTCTTCTTCTTCTTCCTTTCTTCAAGTGAAGAAAGCAAGCTCCATCAATGGTGATTGATGGAAACAAGTGAGAAATCCAATTCTAAAGTCTACTCACTTCCTATTTCTTCATCCTCTACCTCTTGCCAAGTAGTAGAGTGTGTTTCCTTCACAAGTTTTCAAGAATAGGTGAAGGTGGAGCTTGATCTAGTGATGCTTCGACGTAGATCATCTTCGGCATGGACATCGACGACCTAGCTTACCCATTCTCCGACGAAGCCGACGCTAGAGCCCGGATTTGATTTGGACAGCGGAGAGGATCTCATCTCGGAGCCGTGGAGGTGGAGGACCGGATCTACAAAGGTTGTATTTCCGTATCTCTTAGTTAATTGTTAACTAGTTAGCTTTTTCGCCTAAACTTCTAGCCGACGATCCGTATTAGGGTTTCTCGGCACCTAGATTTTTTGAAATTGGCATGGTTGATGCCTTGTGAGACCTCTTTAGGGTGCCTAGGAACCCTACAATATGTAGGTACCCCATGTGGACTTCGAGACGACAAGCAAGCGCGTGGCGACGTCGGCACCGGCGAGCGAGGACCAGGTGAGTAGATTTATATCTACAGGGAGAAGTCGAGTGGATGGCGTATAGCACCCCCGCAGTTCGCAGTGATGTATACGAATACGTATACACTTAAATATATATTATATTAATATAAGGCTTTGAGGATAAAGGTAGATGCTAGGTGTTCATGGATTAGTTTAGTGTTAGTTGCGAAACCCTAGATTAGTTGTTACACCCACACACGCGCGCACACACATGCATACATCTATGTTATTACCTATGCGTATATGGGGATATGTGTTTATGTGTTCACATGGGTATGGGACTATGTGTTCACATACGGGATTTGAGAATAATGTTTGGGATTTGAGGTGAGTAGATGAAATTGATTTGAGGCCATGAGATCGGTGATATGGCAGGGTTCGTATTTGAGATACGACATGACGTTGTAGCGGGTCCTTGACGTAGTGTTTCACACACGTGCATGCATACTTAGATGGTATCAGTATTGTACTAGACGTAGATCAGTACCCCAATCATGATATTTGATAAAGAGGATACCAGATGAATAGTATGATGAATGTGATATTGACCCGTACCCAGATTTGGGATGCCGTACGACGGATTTACGTATGAGCTATATATTGATGATTGATCCGCACTCTTGACTTGGGATGTCTGATTATAGATATGGTATCGGATATGATATTATTGAGGCGGGATCACCGACTATAAATATACAGGTATGTATATGTATCGACTCAGATGAATGGCGGTTTCCTTACCTGTAGTTCAGCTTGTTAGTTCAGCCGTATAGTTTAGTGTAGTTGTTAGATTAGTTTAGACTCCTACCTATTTCAAAACTAGCGGATCGTGGGTATTTTAAAATACAGGTCAAGGGATCTACGGATATTTCAAAAGACGTATCCTTTCTTAAAACTACCGTAGCCCTTATTTTCAAAACCCCACGATTCCTGTTATTTCAAATGGCACCATTGTTTAATATTTAGCTCCCGCTCATTATGGTTGCTCGCTCCGCATCGCATACTTACATTGTTATTTCATATTGCATTGTTGATATTATGTTGTTAGGACACCAGCACCATTACCGATGATGCGTATGTACCACGTACACTTACTTGCCGGCTCACACACATCTTCATCGGTAATTGCCATGTCACGTACACCTTAGAAAATATTATGGCTTAACTTAGCTAGATAGCTAGTAGTTTGACATGATATTAGTGCTTACCTTATATGCCAGCTTAGATATTGTAGTTATTACTTGTCACTTCATGCATACTGTTATTCATTGTTATGCCGTATTCATGGTTTTACATGCTATTGATGATTTGGATTCGGATTTCCATGAGATTTTCTTGATTTGGGGGAAAACCGCAAAACTTGTATAAGCTTCTCTCCTCTCTTTTAAATAAAAAGTCCTATTTTCCCATGATGTATGAGTCGTCCACCATGAGTTTGCTGATGGATTTCGAGACCCGATTCGAGGAGATGGATGAACCGTTTCGGGTACATGGTGGGCCCGGTGCGGTACCCCGGGGCAAGAAGATCGTGTTGTTGACGTTGAGCCTGTGCAGGGGAGCACGACCGACCGGTGATATTACCCGACGCGTCGGATATCCGGAGGATACCGTCGTAGTCATGAGATGGATGGTAGGGGCCGGCCTGGACTGACGGCGCCCTACTCATTGTGATTGAGACATTGAGATTTCGAGATATTGAGGTACAGAGACTGTGATACAGAGATATCGAGATATTGGGATTACGTTTTGTGCCGATGCTAGGCACTGTTTTATGCTGATTTCATTATGATACCTCATTTTAAAAATACAGAAATCTCACTAATTTATTAAAGCAGTTTTCTTCAGTGCATGCATTCTGTTTCATGCATTCATACATCATCCATATGATATATTGCTACCTGAGGCACTGACACGGGCATATGGGATTACACTTGGGTTAGATATTTACCCTAGTCATTGTTATAGACTGCTGGTTATATTTGAGGATATATTATGATCATATGACCTAGGATTGCGTTGTTCATGCGGTTTCTGTTCGTAGATGTTTTTCTATTCACGAGTTGGCAACTCACCCCCGTTGTGCCCCAGTTTCTTGCAGGTTTGCCGTACAGGTTTCATTACGGCTTTGCGGGCACAGTTTCGTTCGGATAACTTGCTAGTAGGTGGGTTTATTGGTATTGTACCCATCATATTACCTTGTATAATATTATTCAGTTGTATCTAGTAAATTCCATCAACCAAACATGTATTTATTTTTGAGATAGAGACCAGTGATGTTATTCCTTCGACCTTAGAGTCGCGCGTTATATTTCTGTGGATTTCTTGTTGTTTTGAGTTTTCTTTTGAGTTTTGATCCTCGCCCTTGGCGTTGTATATTATATTGCTTGTGTGGTTGTGACCGTCGATTGACGAAGAGCTAGCTCCCGCTTGGGGATGCCTTTTATTGATTTCATATACTATTCATGTTGTATCCTGTTTGGGAGCCAGTATTTACAAAGGAGACTCTGCCGAAATTTTCAAGAAATACTTGAAGTTTTTTTTATAAAAAAACGCATAATTCGGCTATGCTTTTAAAACTACTTGTTTTAAGTTGTTTTTCCTTCACTCTACTACTTTTCTTGGTTTGGATTTATGGGTTTTCGGCTTACTTAGATTACGTACGCCTCGAGACGTTTCGTAGTTTAAGTGCCGGTCATGTTCCGTACTTTCGGGACGTGACAAAATTGGTATCAGAGCGTTAGGTTTTACCTTCGAAGCGTAGGATGACCCTTGGTTGATGGAATATGTGACTAAAGTAGAGTGACGTGCCGTGGGTATGTTCCGCGGCATACTTACGATACGCTACTCCACTTAAGAAGCCTTAGGATGCACATTTCTTTGTTCAGTATTATATTCATTCCTGATCTAGCCTCATCGGTACCAGTTATGGTTTTGCTGCCACGATTACGGGCAGGGAGAGCTACGGCTAGAGTTGCGGTCAGCACGAGCTCGTCACAAACGAGGACTGACCAGGGCGTAATTCTGGCGACACGCGATTGCAGAGATGTGTCTTTTTACTGTGTTTTCGCGCCACGAGCGTTTGGCGGATCGCCTTTACGAGATTTCTCGGACGTGCCGATCAGTACCAGAGGATTGAGCCAATGATAGAGGCCAGCCAGACTTTGATGACCGTTGGCGTATTGCTTATTCATGATGATTGAGGCACTGTTCAGCGTGCAGACGAGCGAGCCAGTTATTGCTGTGAACGACGAGATATCGCCCCGGATGTTGGAGCTATTGCAGTACGAGTTATACTAAGAGATGATAGAAGGTTGATAGTCACCCGAGGATGAATGACTAGGACATGTGGTTCGTTCGCCTACCCCGATGCGAGGTCATCAGATAGATTGATTCCAGCTAGAGACGACTTCATGCGGAGACGTTGAGAGTCGACAGAGACGATCGAATATCAGCAACCTATTATTCCAAGTTTAAAGTATTCGGAAAGAGCATGCAGGCAATTCTATGGACCCTCTAGAAGAATGAAACCCTAACTCGACTTAATGACCGTGTGAAAGCCTTTGAACCTTAGGGTTTGCGACAGTTCCGTGGCTCCATTAGTGAGGCTTGGGTTTGCCCTTCTACGGCTGGACCATCGATGCTGTGGTACGTACTTGATACTGTTAAACTGTACCCAAGATGTTGAGCTCTTGGGGGATTATGAGGTTTTGACAAATCGATCGGATGGTTCGACTTCATTCGGATGCCAGGTGGTGAGATGCATTTCTTGGGAGACTCTAAATACGAGGATAGCCGTAGGAGCTCAGTCCATGCAGCCACGACGAGACGAGTCCGAAGCAGTCGACATTAAAGAAAGTGGAGTAAGAGGTTCATACGAGATCTTGATGAGACGACGTTCCACTCCGCCGACATCAGAGATGTGATACGCATGCCGAGACATTGTACTTGGATATACCTTCCAGAAGGAGTCGCGATGAGTATGCAGCCGTTCCGGAACGAGAACAGATCTAGTAAGGGACGATGACTTTCAGACAGTTCGGCAGAGACGAGATTTGGGAGAGATCTTGACAGGAACTTTCTGGAATGAATTACGAGAAGACTTGGACCCAGGAGTGGTAATGTTACGCACACCAGCAGGCCAGAGTTCAGGATCGTCGACGAGACATGCTATGAGTGACCACGACAGTTGGCCAGAGATTCTTGGAGGATGTGCTTGAGCGGGACTATTCCGCCATACTTGATTTTGGTATTTTGAGCGATCTATTCGCATGATTTGGTTTTGATGATTGAGTTTCATGATATCGTTTTCATGCACCATGGTTGCACCTACTGAGTATTTACGATTTTTGCACAGTTGTTGCACTTGAGATAGTTTTCGTGCATTGGTTTCTCATGTTTGTAATTATATGGATTTCATACAGTTGAGTTGATTTATGTGTATATACGCATACGATTTGGTTTTTTCACTCGGTATAGTTCACATATGCTTGCAGTGCAGTGATACACATTTTGTGCACTTAGATGTACTGAACTTCGATTTCGATTGTGATGCTCGATATTGGTTTTGTGCACCTTGTGCACCTGATTGGATTTTGCGCATGTTCGGCGCTTGATATTGGATTTCATGATTTCGTGCATGATGGATGTACCTGGTTTGGATTTTCGCGCATGTTGAGCACATGTTTTGAGAAGCGATTTTGGGGCACACCAGATACACTAAATTGAGATTCTTCGTGCATGTCAGACGCACCTGTCCTTGCTGTCAGGCACCCACGATGCCTATGACAGATGTTGTGTGCACAACCGATGCACTTAGATGTTGTTTCTGTGCGCATGTATGGCACATATATGGATTTTGATTTCCGTGCGCACAAGACGCACATAGCATTTATATGCATATTTTGGGATTGATTTCTTATGGAGCAGTACGTTTTTATGATGATTGCTATGAGTTTTTGTACTGAGCAGGACTAGTCAGAGGACAGTACCTGAATATATTTTGCATGCATTGATAGTTATTGAAGGGATTTCCAAAAAGCGAGCTATAGTCTCAGTATTTACCTACGTGTCTGATATGACACAAAATGTTTAAAAACAAGGAGACCCTTCTAAATTGTTTCCAAAACGGCGGAACGTACATATTAAAAAAAGGATATATATATATATATATGTAGTTATTTTCTTACAATAGACGTCCGCCACTGTGCAGTGCTGCGAGTATCGCACAGCGATTTGAAGAAGATTTGGCATGCATTGCTTCCAGATGTTTTAATGATGTATATCATATTGATTTTCATTTTGGATTTAGACATTGTGTCTTCACCATGACTCCGATGATTGCGGGATGATGGATGGAGTTTTGATTTTGAGTTATATGCACATTTTTTTCATGCGCATGCGCTGCGCTACGATTTGTTTTATGTATTTATGATTTCGGAGCCCCGACGACTTGATGGTTTTGCTTAGATATTTTAGTATTTGGGGGGAGTTTTAATTTAAATTTGGGGACCGAATTTCTTTAAGGGGGGAAGATTGTAACGTTTTGAAAATCGTTTCGGTGAAATTTCGGAAAAATCGGAAAAATAAAGGAGTTTTCTGTAAAAATCAAAATACAAATATCTTTATTATAAAATTAAATATACATATTCTAGCTATGAAATTGCTAGTATTTGGTGTTTATTGAGCCACTGGTGAAATTTTAAATTTTCTGAAAAATTTTCCGAAATTAATTATTTTAATATTATTTTAAGCCGTCACTAATATATTTAATTAGGGAAAATTACAAATTGGAATGAGTTGAAAAAAATTTTGTGTATCATAACACATTAAATAAAATTTTATCATGTGGTTTTTGAAATGAAATGATTTGCCAAAACGGTTTAGAAAATATCGAAGAAAAAAGGCTTTTTTTGGTGAAATTAGTGTAAATAGATATTGGGGTATAACATTTATCATTTTTCCTCACCCACACTCATCCACACCCTCTCTCCTCTCCCCAAATCAGCAGCCCAAGTTTCCCCCTCCTCATTTCCCCACTTGTTTTGCCCAAAAGAAATGAAAAAAAAAGGAAATGAAAGAATAAAAGAATATATAAGTATGGGCTTTGACCTTGGGTTGACTTGATATCATTTTCCCCACTTGACTCTCTCTCCTCTCTCCATCAAATTTCTGGCCAAAATCAGCACCCTACTGCAGCAGCCTTCCCTAAAAAAAAATCCCACCCAATTTGCATCAAAAATCCACAAAAATGCTTCAAAATCCATACAATTTCAAAGCTAATTCCAAATCCAACTCCTACCCATTTTTCCTTAGCCTCTCAAGCATGGTTTTTGGTGAAAAGTTTTCAAATTGGAGATCAAGATTTTCATGCTAGATCTCAAATCTTGTGAGGTAAAAATCTTGAGCTTTTTGTTAAATTGTTGGTTATTGCTTTAATCTAACTTAATTAGGATATGAATTGTGGTTCTAATTGAAAGATTTAGGTTTTCAAGAGAAGGATTAAATTATAGTTAGGGTTTTTGTTGTGTGATTATGCTTGCAAAGTGGAATTCATCATTTTGTGATATGTGAAACATAATCAAATTGTTAGTTTGCAAATTGTTAAGTGGAATTGTAATATTTAAGCTATATTGCTAACTAGGTTTTTGTAAACCATGAATTGGTTTAAGAGAAAATGTAATTAGGTTTTTGATGACTTTATTATCATTATAAAATGCAGTTTAATACTTTAGATCATGAAAATCCAAGTTAGATTGTTGTATGTGCATTTTTGCTATAAAATTGTTAAAATTGGTTAAATTGTAAACTAGAATTTTGGGGCTATGAAATTTAATGAGATTAAATTATGGAAATGGTTTTTATGACTTATTTAAGATATTTAATAAGTATTATGGCCATTAGAATTGTTAAAATATCAAGTTTTGTACTAAAACGGTAAATTTTTGCTTGCTAGATTTTCGGAAAAATGGCTTTTAAGGTGAATTTGGGGTTTTGGTGAATTTTAACCTATTTTATATTATAGTTAGTGTTCGTGGATGCACAAATGAGTGTGTTTGGGTTTTCTCGATGGTTTAACATTTGTACATCGACATCGAGGGTTGGTTTGGCTATTCTTGCATGCGTAGGCGATAGGTTTTGACCTATGCGTGATACGCGTGCCGATTTGATTTTCGTATGCCGTTTCGATATCGAATTTGGTTTTAATGCGATACGGTGCGTTATGATATGTAGGTACCCATATGGACTTCGAGACGACAAGCAAGCGCGTGGCGACGTCGGCACCGGCGAGCGAGGACCAGGTGAGTAGATTTATATCTACGGGGAGAAGTCGGGTGGATGGCGTATAGCACCCCCGCAGTTCGCAGTGATGTATACGAATACGTATACACATAAATATATATTATATTAATATGAGGCTTTGAGGATAAAGGTAGATGCTAGGTGTTTATGGATTAGTTTAGTGTTAGTTGCGAAACCCTAGATTAGTTGTTACACCCACACACGCACGCACACACATGCATACATCTATGTTATTACCTATGCGTATATGGGGATATGTGTTTATGTGTTCACATGGGTATGGGACTATGTGTTCACATACTGGATTTGAGGATAATGTTTGGGATTTGAGGTAAGTCGATGAAATTGATTTGAGGCCGTGAGATCGGTGATATGGCAGGGTTCGTATTTGAGATACGACATGACGTTGTAGCGGGTCCTTAACGTAGTGTTTCACACACGTGCATGCATACTTAGGTGGTATCAGTATTGTAATAGACGTAAATCAGTACCCCGATCATGATATTTGATAAAGAGGATACCGGATGAATAGTATGATGAATGTGATATTGACCCGTGCCCAGATTTGGGATGCCGTACGACGGATTTACGTACGAGCTATATATTGATGATTATCCGCACTCTTGACTTGGGATGTCTGATTATAGATATGGTATCGGATATGATATTATTGAGGCGGGATCACCGACTATAAATATACAGGTATGTATATGTATCGACTCAGATGATAGGCGGTTTCCTTATCTGTAGTTCAGCCGTATAGTTTAGTGTAGTTGTTAGATTAGTTTAGACTCCTACTTATTTCAAAACTAGCGGATCGTGGGTATTTTAAAAGACAGGTCAAGGGATCTACGGATATTTCAAAAGACGTATTCTTTCTTAAAACCACCGTAGCCCTTATTTTCAAAACCCCACGATTCCTGTTATTTCAAATGGCACCATTGTTTAATATTTAGCTCCCGCTCATTATGGTTGCTCGCTTCGCATCGCATACTTACATTGTTATTTCATATTGCATTGTTGATATTATGCTGTTAGGACACCAACACCATTACCGATGATGCGTATGTACCACGTACACTTACTTGCCGGCTCACACACATCTTCATCGGTAATTGCCATGTCACGTACACCTTAGAAAATATTATGGCTTAACTTAGCTTGATAGCTAGTAGTTTGACATGATATTAGTGCTTACCTTATATGCCAGCTTAGATATTGTAGTTATTACTTGTCACTTCATGCATACTGTTATTCATTGTTATGCCGTATTCATGGTTTTACATGCTATTGATGATTTGGATTCGGATTTCCATGAGATTTTCTTGATTTGGGGGAAAACCGCAAAACTTGTATAAGCTTCTTTCCTCTCTTTTAAATAAAAAGTCCGGTTTTCCCATGATGTATGAGTCGTCCACCATGACTTTGCTGATGGATTTCGAGACCCGATTCGAGAAGATGGATGAACCGTTTCGGGTACATGGTGGGCCCGGTGCGGTACCCCGGGGCAAGAAGATCGTGTTGTTGACGTTGAGCCTGTGCAGAGGAGCACGACCGACCGGTGATATTACCCGACGCGTCGGATATCCGGAGGATACCGTCGTAGTCATGAGATAGATGGTAGGGGCCGGCCTGGACTGACGGCGCCCTAGTCATTGTGATTGAGACATTGAGATTTCGAGATATTGAGGTACAGAGACTGTGATACAGAGATATCGAGATATTGGGATTACGTTTTGTGCCGATGCTAGGCACTGTTTTATGCTGATTTCATTATGATACCTCATTTTAAAAATACAGAAATCTCACTAATTTATTAAAGCAGTTTTCTTCAGTACATGCATTCTGTTTCATGCATTCATACATCATCCATATGATATATTGCTACCTGAGGCACTGACACGGGCATATGGGATTACACTTGGGTTAGATATTTACCCTCGTCATTGTTATAGACTGCTGGTTATATTTGAGGATATATTATGATCATATGACCTAGGATTGCGTGTTCATGCGGTTTCTGTTCGTAGATGTTTTTCTATTCACGAGTTGGCAACTCACCCCCGTTGTGCCCCAGTTTCTTGCAGGTTTGCCGTACAGGTTTCATTACGGCTTTGCGGGCATAGTTTCGTTCGGATAACTTGCTAGTAGGTGGGTTTATTGGTATCGTACCCATCATATTACCTTGTATAATATTATTCAGTTATATCTAGTAAATTCCATCAACCAAACATGTATTTATTTTTGAGATAGAGACCAGTGATGTTATTCCTTCGACCTTAGAGTCGCGAGTTGTATTTCTGTGGATTTCTTGTTGTTTTGAGTTTCCTTTTGAGTTTTGATCCTCGCCCTTGGCGTTGTATATTATATTGCTTGTGTGGTTGTGACCGTCGATTGACGAAGAGCTAGCTCCCGCTTGGGGATGCCTTTTATTGATTTCGTATACTATTCATGTTGTATCCCGTTTGGGAGCCAGTATTTACAAAGGAGACTCTGCCGAAATTTTCAAGAAATAGTTGATGTTTTTTTTTTAAAAAACGCATAATTCGGCTATGCTTTTAAAACTACTTGTTTTAAGTTGTTTTTCTTTCACTCTACTACTTTTCTTGGTTTGGATTTCTGGGTTTTCGGCTTACTTAGATTACGTACGCCTCGAGACATTTCGTAGTTTAATTGCCAGTCATGTTCCGTACTTTCGGGACGTGACAGTGATATATTTGTCTCAAGTATCCATTGATTCTCAACACATAAGTGTGTATCGATGGAGGTTGAAAATGATGCCATGGTGGAGATGGTGAGCTAGAGGAAGAAGAAGAAGAAGAGGCATTTTCTATTATTGTGATGAGATGAAAAATGAGAGCACTAATGAATAATCTCAAGAGCAACCTCAAGAGTTGTGGCTGTCCATTCTCTCACCACCTCTCATTTCAACACATTAATCAATCAATTATGTGACATTTGCACCAAAAAAGAGACCATGAGTCACCTAATTGATTGTGCCTCTTCATGATGACTTCCACTCACAATTTCTACCATCCAAACATTAACCCAAATGTTTAGTCCAACAAAAAGATACGGCAACATCTAAAGTAAACTCGTGACGGATCACAAGGATACCCCTCACCTGTATATATATACATACCTGCATCCGCATTTCGACTGAATACAAATGCGATGAGACGAAAGTAATCCAACAAATCTAATACTAGGATCCGGCTTAAACTAAAGCCCACTAGTATGATCCGTCCGATTATGATCCGTGCACAAGTGCACGTATATGATCGAACCCTGCCATAATACCATACGGCCTCTACAACGTTTCGCCCGAACTTGGGAAACTATCTGTGGGGGACTCTAAAGACTCGTCAATACTTTGGCTGTAGATTTAATCACTAGCACGTCAATAGTACTAGCTGTACGTAATGGGCTATCAGGTATTGACCAAAAGGGAGGTCGATGAGCAAACTCATCCTGACATCCTACTGAGCCTGTCAGTGACAATATCCGTACAGTCTGGTCCGTTCGTCTATGAGTATCGCATGTCGGGCCTAGGGGCTGGTAAACGTCAGACCCCCAAAAGCGGTACAAGTCGTGTCGGAGTGTAGCCCAGAACACCCTGAGATACTACTGGAATACCTACCAGTAAATCTCACTTGCCTTGGCCAAGGACTTCGTATAATGGCTCTCCTAGACACAGCGCGATCTCACCCCCAATACCGGGAGAGACGAAACCCCTGCCGATCCGCTCACTGCCTCCATGTGGCTCGGGACTATACCCAACTAAAACCTTTTTGCAAGACTCCTTTGAGCCATGGTAGGGTAGTAATCAAAGCACAGTGGGAACTCACACGAGATAAATGACGATCTCAGGTCGATGAACTAACCTGTACACATGTCACCAGGAAACTGCTATCTGACGCTAGGTATAATACCAACTAGCATGTTCCCGGCGAGTCATGTCCGGTGTACTCATAACCCAATGAGCACCTGTATACATCTTAGGTGAACCAACTGACACCAATGGCTTGTGAGACCGGCCACCGCCCCTCGTCTGGGTCTCGACTGTATACACTAGTCTGCTAGTGGAGTATCGATGCCCAGTTTCGAAACTCCCACGACTAGGGACCACTTTAAGGATGTGCTTATAGACTACCCAACTCTCACGTATATGATCGCCATCATACTGCTGGTAGTCAAGCAAGAATCCTAAGGGCTCTATCAATGTGTAATAGTGATCTGTAACATCACTTAAAGCATGTACACGATGATAAAGATAAACCAGATAGCATACTATCATCCTGAGTAAGACTGTCCTTCCGGCATAGGTCCTCCCTCAATCATTGCAATCACGTGCCTGCGATCCAATAATTGACTTTGAGGGCACTATATCCAACAATCTCCCACTTGCACTCAAGGCTAATTATTGCGATGTCGCATACTCACAGCCCGTGTGATACTGAATACCCAACTCCTCTACTGATCAGTCTCACAAACCCCGTTTACGAAACTATTGCGTTCGAGGAATAGCCTCAGTGAGTGGATCTGCCTTGATGTTTCTTTCTATGTATCTCTTTATCTCAAGTTCGCGGAGAAAGCCATCTCCCGAAATGAGCAATACCTGTCTTAGAATATGTCTGGATATCTGATGGGACCTAGTTCATAAATGAACTCCAAATCCAAACTTCTTAGACTGTATCGTCAACTGAATTCAATCAGTATCCTGCGCCATGCCTCCCTCAGTATCCCCTTGGACCACCTGTCTAAACTACTGCCCCTCTTCAGAGGGAAAACTATAACTCTGACAGTCACTCTGTCATCCAAGTCACCTTGGAAGCCTGGAATGATAACCGTCTCCCGAAAGAGGCTGTCATTATCATATCCCTAGAATATTCACTTATGTTCTAAAACTGCTTCCGAACGTTCCTCCAGTATAGGATTAATATCAACTTTTTGCATCTAGTGCAAAAACAACATCTGGTGTGGTACTTGACATCTCATGATTGACTCAATTGCCTAAGCAAGTGATATATCAATCATGCACATCTCTCTCCCCTTTAGTCTGCAAGACACCTTTAGAGAGGGTGACTCCATCACCTGCAGGTATACTACGGTGTCAGGAGTCGTCCATTCTAAAACACCTATAGAATGCTGTCTAAGTACCCAGATTGGGAAACTATCCAAATCTTGATCTAGTAACCAGAATGTCTGATATTATATCTATATCCTATGTGGAGAAACCACTGTGTGACAACCAAAGTATAACCGATCGTAGTATAGGAATATCACTTCCTACTATGTGTATGTCATCCAAATACCAGGACATCACACCCTACTACGTTCTTAACAGATCCATCCCCTATTCTGATGAAGTCAAACCTATGACTGTTACATCAGAAATAGATGATCTATCTCCGCTATATCTGCTTTAGTCCATAGACATAAGCTACTTGTCCACTATACTTCCGCTGCTCCCACTGACTACGACAACCCTCTGGCAGAGTCATATACGTGCACTTCTAAAGCTAGTTTAGAACGACGCTATACTCATCCTCCTACCGGGTCTCATAGCCTGGAACAACAGTAGTGTCAAGTCTGGGTAAACAAGAACTTCCCTGTCACTGTCCTTGAAGCTATCGGAGTACCTTTCGGGTGCCTGAGGTTACCCACCATATCTGCGGAGTGGCTAATAAAATGTCAATCCTGATTGAATCCTTAGGTCCCTATTAAATTTTCAGTAATCGTCTATGGTTCTGGAATCACTTCCAGTTCTACCATACTCCCACTACTGTTTTCTGAAAAAATCCATTTTTATCAAAACTGTGGTGAGTCTAGAACAATATCACAATTGATCTTCCAGATGGTAGAAAATCAACCCTCGTCATAGCCCGGGTCAACCCACAAACAACCATTACAGAAACGTGCCTTGAGTTATCCAGAGTCTGGTTTTAAGCATAAGCCGGACAACTCCATATACCTTAACATCGTTAAGATATGAGCCATTCTATATTTAATATAGAAACAGAGGCACTGATTTAATTGGAACCAGATTCAAATCATGCAGCTGTCTCCAGTGCATGTCAACTAAATGGAGAAAGGCCGATCAGCATTACTCAACTTAGGAGTGCATCCAAAACATGAGTAACCTAAAAGAGAAACACGTTTCTCAAAAACCATTACTATCAACTGAATACCGGATACAAGTATCTACATCTTCGATTACCTTGAAGAATCCTGATACTTGCAACACCTGGTTCTCTATTTTATTCTTATACCTATAACTTCTCAAAATTTGGACCTTTTGTTTCTACGAAACACTTGTCTAAAAACTAGAGAAGTCACAAGTAAACAGAATATAGTACGAGGATCAACCCCTCTGTCCTAATGGACACTGGACAACATACATTACTTTAAATAAGTCCGCTGAGTTGAATAACTTAAACCCTGTGCGTCGTAGGTTGAAAACTGTACTATGGTTATGAAGAATTACACCGCTGTTGAATGCTCCTTACCTAACCATCAACTGATATAGGTAAATGTCATGGACATAATTTCAAAAAGTTATATCTCACTTTATAAAAATAAACGTACAGATATATCAGTTTGAAATTGGTGCATAACAACGGATATTCAAAACCAAATATCTGCCTTCCGGCAAAAACCCAGGTGATTTCCTCAAATATCACCAATTACAATGTATCCCGATATAATGAGGATGATCACCTAATTCACAATAACTTACTCCCACTCAACATCTGTAAAACCATACAGATGTGAGAATCAACCTGGTAAATACATACCCTGGAGTAAGGGCTAATTGGGAAATCAGTTTTCTGTAGCAACGCGCAGTGAGACTGAAACATGAAAATGTTTCGAAGGGGTATCCTGATATTCCTAGTAATGCCTCTTCCATTATCAGATTCATGACTGTAACCGTATACTTCCTTTGCCATCTCTCCAAATCCCTTTATATGTCTTTAGTCATTACCTTCTGTATACCACATTTAGGCCAAATGGTTTTCTTCCTTCCGTACCGTTCGACACTAGCCTATGGTTTGGAAGAAGACTATCCATTAATCGTAATAGGTGTACTCTCCTAATCCTAGGATCACTCGCAATGCGAGAGAAGGTAAAGATAAAAGACAACTGAATAAACCTTATTCTATTTCTCCTGAACCAGAATCCATCCCCGAACTGGAACAAGTTCCTTCGAGTTCGTATATAACCATAGATGGAGTATCCAAATAACTGTAGATCTTCGTAGTGATATGGAGTGTTCTGGAGAAATACAAAGATGAAGTAGGAGTGGTAATGAAATACGTGGTTCGGTCATGAATAGCAGTCGCATTTTACTTTGCCCTCTTTCTAATCCCTTTATTTGTCTTAACTTATTACCTTCTGTACATCATCGTTAGGCTAATTGGTTTTCTTCATTCCCCATCGTTCGGCACCTGCCTATAGTCTGGAAGAAAACTATCCAATTAGCGTAATAGGTGTACCGTCCTAATCCAAGGAGTACTCGCAACCTGAGAGAAGATAAAAGGAACAGACAACTGAATAGTCCTATTTATTTTCTCCAGAACCGGAAACCATCCTCGAATCTGGAACAAGTTCCTTTGAGTTTGTATATAACCATACGATGGTTTTATCCAATGGAAGTGGATGTTCGTAGTGATACAAAATGTTCCGGAGAAAAATGGTAAAAGTAGGAGTGGCAATGATCTATGCAACTCAGACAATCCAAAAGCCAGTGTTTTAAGAAGGTTCGGTTAACTTGGTCACTGAGTTACAGTCTAGGGTCGGGCCGTGGTCGCTGCCAAAGAGAGAGAGAAAAGAAATACTCTGCGTGCACTCTAACCTATATCAGAATGGTTATCAATTTATCTAATCAGGAAACCTCCCACTGTAACCTCAAATTCTCCTCCAAACCTGAAGAATTAGTCGGGATCACCCGAGAAGTAAACCAACTCATCAGTGGGAATCGGGATCCAACTATCATCGCATGATAACGTGATGGAATCCACTCATGTTATCACACTCCAGAAGGTATGCGCATATCTGGCAAGTTTCAGTTTCTTTAGAAACTCCCGATGTGATTTTTACCCCATGCTCTTATGTCCTTGACGAAGGTCAACAAATCATAAGTCACATGTAAAGTTCTACCCATCATTGTCCAGGTTAATTTGAACCCACCCGTACAAGCCCTTGACGAAGGTCAACAAGGTTATACGACTGTCCCAAACTAACGCATCTATCTATGCAACAGAAAGGTAACAAGCAGGTACCATTCACTATGCCTTGACGAAGGTCAACAAACATAGCATGCATACTAAGTGCTACCCGTCTGAAATGACGGAGGGCTACGAATGGTTTTTGGCGTAAAACCTTTAACGTAATGAACTTGATATCGTTGAAGAAACCAGATAGCTTTTTATAAATATAGTGGCAAAAACCTTTGCTAAAGAGGTCACTCCCGGTGAAGGGTTCTCGACTCTTTCCCCGTAGAATGAGGTGCAAGATATTCCAACTGAATACCGCGATGCAAAGCAAAACGTAATCGACTATAGTGAAGTTATTACCTTGACGCAAACTTCTGTCCAAGGGGTCACTCCCGATAAAGGGATCTCGGCCCTTGCCTCATCGAATGAGGTGCAGAATATTCATAACCGAATACCACTGTGCAAAACAAAAGTGAACGTCCTTGTAATAACAGCCTTTTGAAAATTGTTCCAACAACATCGAATAGGTTTGTTTTCCTTGCATTGATCAAAATCAATGCAGTCCCATCAATTAATCACACCAGAAAAGAACGAAAATATGATGTACGTATATGCCATCCGCATTCGCCACTGGGTCCCGTCATCACCCGTTAGGTTACTTAACTAACGACAGAGCGGGGACTGGACTAGCGCGGGCGTAAAACATATACAACATCTATAAGTATATATATCAATACATAATAATCGCTCATGGCGTGATATATGCAACATTACAGAAAAGTAATAAGCATCACAGAACAGTACAGATAATCTGGGATCCCTGGGTTTCCTTTGAGCCGCAAGTGAAACCAGACGTTCCCCTGGTCGTGTGCATAGCCTGTGCAATGAAAACCTAGACCCCTACGGGTGCGGCAAGTTACCCGCCAAAACCTGAAGCGAGGCAGCCCCCTTCAACAAAGTGAATGGACCACCCATCACTTCACGGAATCCGGTAACTTGAGCATCCCTCCTGGGTCAACCTATACCCCTTACGAGTGCGGCGAATAGCCCACCAATTCTAGAGTAAATCCCCCTCCGTCTCAAAGCCATGAAATTCGGGCCCGTTGCCCTCTAGAATCTGGCTATCCATGCACTCAACCGTGGGGTAATCCTAGTACAGAAAATAAAAATATGTACAACAGGTACATCGACCTCAACCCGGTCGTGCCCCAAAAGAATAATATACAAACAGGCAGTGACGGCAGTTCACATGTCGGACGCTCGCCCCGCAATATCAAATGTACAAATAAAACTAAACTGTACTAACATTGCACCAAGCTATCCACCATGATAAATCCGCAACAACACAGAACATCAACGTGAATGTTACGTTCGCAAATCCGTCTAAAAGAGCTATAGCAATTAGACAAGATTTACCGCTCGAATGACATTCACGGTCACAGATAGTAATGTAAGTACTGCAAACTAACTTATTTAAAATTTCGATCGACAAAATTTCCCGAAGTGGGCCCCAAGTACAATTCCAGCACTCAAAATAAATCTGGGCCAAAACTAAATATTCCAGAAACCACAATTCCAAGTGAAAAACACCCAGAAGAAAAATGGTACACTGTTGCCCCAAAACGGCGGCGGAACCGCGGCGTTCTTGTGGGTTCAGTCGACCAAATTTCTTCAGTTGTCTTAAAAAAGCCTGCACGATTTTCTGACATACTCAAAATAATTTTTCGACCACAAAAAAATTTCGACAGAAACTTCATGAAATGGAATCGCGGTTTTGGAAATTTCGTTCGATCGATATTTCAAACAAGTTAGAACAAGCTAGTAAAGGTTAATGGCGTGGCTCTGATACCATGTAAGTCTACAGTAGTGTCCCGGCCGTCGATCCGAGGCCAAACGCGGAACAAAAACCGGCGCTAACGCAGACTTTCACCCGGATTGAACCTTTAACGCTAAACTAGCTAACTACTAAGAAGTGAGAGTGGCTATACCGATCGATCCGTGTCGTTCGGTCTTTGGCCACCATCCCAAGCTTCTCGCGGCATCTCCGATCTCCGGTCTCCTCGTCGGAAGGGCACCACATCAATGAGTCTTTTTACGGGCTCCCGCTTCATCCGAAGCAACTCGAACATGAAGTTTTCTAACCGACATGTCCAAGGTGAAGTAGAGAATGTGTGTGATATATTTGTCTCAAGCATCCATTGATTCTTAACACATGAGAGTGTATGGATGGAGGTTGAAGATGATGCCATGGTGGAGATGGTGAGCTAGAGGAAGAAGAAGAAGAAGAAGAAGAGGCATTTTCTATTATTGTGATGAGATGAAAAATGAGAGCACTAGTAAATAATCTCAAGAGCAACCCCAAGAGTTGTGGCTGTCCATTCTCTCTCCACCTCTCATTTCAACACATTAATCAATCAATTATGTGACATTTGCACCAAAAAAGAGACCATGAGTCACCTAATTGATTGTGCCTCTTCATGATGACTTCCACTCACAATTTCCACCATCCAAACATTAACCCAAATGTTTAGTCCAACAAAAAAATACGGCAACATCTAAAGTAAACTCGTGACGGATCACAAGGATACCCCTCACCTGTATATATATACATACCTGCATCCGCATTCTGACTGAATGCAAATGCGATGAGACGAAAGTAATCCAACAAATCTAATACTAGGATCCGTCTTAAACTAAAGCCCACTAGTATGATCCGTCCGATCATGATCCGTGCACAAGTGCACGTATATGATCGAACCCTGCCATAATACCATACGGCCTCTACAACGTTTCGCCCGAACTTAGGAAACTATCTGTGGGGGACTCTAAAGACTCGTCAATACTTTGGCTGTGGATTTAACCACTAGCACGTCAGTAGTACTAGCTGTACGTAACGGGCTATCAGGTATTGACCAAAAGGGAGGTCGATGAGCAAACTCATCCTGACATCCTACTGAGCCTGTCAGTGACAATATCTGTACAGTCCGGTCCATTCGTCTATGAGTATCGCATGTCGGGCCTAGGGGGCTGGTAAACGTCAGACCCCCAAAAGCGGTACAAGTCGTGTCGGAGTGTAGCCCAGAACACCCTGAGATACTACTGGAATACCTACCAGTAAATCTCACTTGCCTTGGCCAAGGACTTCGTGTAATGGCTCTCCTAGACACAGCGCGATCTCACCCCCAATACCGGGAGAGACGAAACCCCTGCCGATCCGCTCACTGCCTCCATGTGGCTCGGGACTATACCCAACTAAAACCTGTTTGCACGACTCCTTTGAGCCGTGGTAGGGTAGTAATCAAAGCACGGTGGGAACTCACACGAGACAAATGACGATCTCAAGTCGATGAACTAACCTGTACACATGTCACCAGGGAACTGCTATCTGACGCTAGGTATAATACCAACTAGCATGTTCCCGGCGAGTCCGATCCGGTTTACTCATAACCCAATGAGCATATGTATACATCTAAGGTGAACCAACTGACACCAATGGCTTGTGAGACCGGCCACCGCCCCTCGTCGGGGTCTCGACTGTATACACTAGTCTGCTAATGGAGTATCGATGCCCAGTTTCGAAACTCCCACGACTAGGGACCACTTTAAGGATGTGCTTATAGACTACCCAACTCTCACGTATATGATCGCCATCATACTGCTGGTAGTCAAGCAAGAATCCTAAGGGCTCTATCAATGTGTAATAGTGATCTGTAACATCACTTAAAGCACGTACACGATGACAAAGATAAACCAGATAGCATACTATCATCCTGAGTAAGACTGTCCTTCCGGCATAGGTCCTCCCTCAATCATTGCAATCACGTGCCTGCGATCCAATAATTGACTTTGAGGGCACTATATCCAACACAAATGACACAAGTCAACCACGCGCAGACACTTGGTGCACAAACGCGCTCGCGACATCGCCATAAACCACGACTAGGGTCACTATACGTGACCACAACCATGTCTAAAATCCAATCGCGCATTCACAACACATTAAATATCTTAGTGAAAAGGTTAGAGATGAACAAAACCACAACTTAATTAAAATCGATTTATTCCAAGAACCTAGTAAGCATCCATATACCATTTGAGTTCAAATCTTGATGTTTTAACAAATCTAGTGGTCACAATATTCACTTAATATCTCAATTAAGTCACACAAACCATAACCAAAATTTTATCTCACCAATTTACATTAATTCTAAAAATCTAGTTTGCAAGTAGCTTAATTAGGACAATTTAAGAATAACAATTAGAAATTTAACAATTAGATTGCATTTTGCATGTCTTAAAGTATTAAACTACACATTGCAACCTTAATGGTGTGGTAAAAACCCTAACTTTCCTTCAAACCCCTTTCTTGAATTTTTCTAAACTCCAATTAAAACCATAATTAATCACCTAAAAAGCTAGATTAAAGTAATTAACTGACAATTAAACATTAGGGTTAGGATTATACCTCACAATTTTTGTAGATCTAGCATGCTAACTTAGCCTCCAAAAATGGTTCTTTAGCTCCAAGATCCATGTTAGATTCGAACAATAATAATGGGTAAGGTTTAAATTAGGAATTTTTGATGTTTTTTGTGGATTTTTGAAGCAATTTTGAAGAATTTTAAAGTGGAAAATGGGGTGAGAAAAATTTGGGCAGCCAAGGAGGAAGGCTCGGCCATGAGAGAAATGAGGGAGAGAGAGAAAAAGTTAGGGGTGTGTGTGTGTGGAAACTTCTCTAATTACCACATCTTTCACTTCTTTTCTTTAATTATTTAATTTCCTTTTCTATTTAACTTTTTCTTTAGATTTCTAGAACCCTCATGACAACTCTATTTCATTTCAAAAGCACATGTTACATTTTGGTTTAAGGTGTTCATGGCTCACATTTATACAATTTACCCATTCCAATTTATAATTTACACTAATTTAAATGTATAAATGAAAGCTTATAATAATATTTAAATTAATTAATTAAGGAAAAATATTTATGTAAACTAACAATTTATAAGTGACTAGATAAATACCAAATACTAGAAATTACATAGTTAAAATAGGCGTATTGAAGTCTATGATGAAAAATAATTATAGTTAAGTTTTACGGAAAATACAATTTATTTTACCGATTATCAGAAAATTCACCTAAAGGATTTTATTTATTTATTTATTTATTTTTAGCACGTTACAATCTTCCCCCCTTAAGGAAATTCGGTCACCGAATTTAAAATCTAACTACGTGTACCCTCGAAGAGATGGGAGTATTTCTCCCACATCTCGACCTCGGCTTCCTACGTGTCCTCTTCGCCACTCGGACCACGCCAAAGAACATTTACGGACGATATGTCTTCGGACCTCGGTTTCTTCACCTGCCGATCTGGAATGACTATCAGCTGCTCTTGCAAAAGAAAGATTGCGCTCCTGCTGGATCGTCTGATGCTGTATCGCTTGAACGGGGTACGGAAGGTACTTGCGGAGCATTGATACAAGAAACACAGGGTGAATACCTTAAAAGCTGGGTGGAAGAGTCAAACGATACGCAACTGTGCCGACACGCTCGAGAATCTTTAAAAGACTACATATCTAAAACTAAGCTTTCCTTTCCTCCTGGATCTCAATATGCCCTTCATCGGAGAAACCCTCAAGAAAACATGATCACCTTTAACGAGACATCCATCCACATAAGATTTCTGCCCGCTCTGGGCCGCTCTCAACATATCCTGAATCACTGAATCTTTTCGGTCGTCTCCTGCACAAACCATGGCCCCAAAATACTGCTCTCACTGAGCTCTATCCAAAAAACGGGCGATCGACATCTCTTCCCATAAAGCGCCTCAAAGGGTGCCGCCTGAATCTTCTCCTGGAAGCTATTATTATTGGAAAACTCTATCAAGGGCAGGTGGCGATCCCAACTGCCACCGAAAACTATAACGCAAGCTCGGAGCATGTCGTTAAGAATCTGAATAGTCCATTCTGATTGACCGTCGGTCCGCGGGTAGAAAACTACCCTGAAACTTAATTGGTGTCCAAAGCCTCCTGAAGTTTCTGCCATAGTTGGCCGGTGAACTGAGTGTCCTAGTCGGACACAAAACAAGTCGGAACTCCATGTAGTCGCACC
The DNA here is from genome assembly GCA_030015575.1 of Agapanthus africanus. NCBI lineage: Eukaryota > Viridiplantae > Streptophyta > Magnoliopsida > Asparagales > Amaryllidaceae > Agapanthus > Agapanthus africanus. The sequence goes on from CM057349.1 coordinate 310,083,414, forward strand.
ATCTTATCAACACATATCTGAACATACTGAACGAGTCCGAAAGTGGTCTTATCTGGTAAAAGGTGAGCTGCTTTCATCGATTGGTCTACCGTCACCCAATTATAGTCATATTCTTGACTGGTCCTAGGTAGATCCATAGAGATCTGCTCCCATTTCCACTCCAGAATGGGCAAAGGTTGTAATTCTCTTGCTGACCCCTGATGCTCGGCCTTAACTTGCTGACAAGTCAGCATCTTGAAACAAAGTCTGTGATATCTCTCTTCATCCCTTCTTACCAGTAAACACCCCTTAAGTCATGATACATCTTGGTAGAAACCGGATAAACACTATATGTCGACTGGTATGCTTCTTCTAAAATCTCGCGTCTTGGAACCAATGCCTATCTCTTAGAGTTACCAGAAGACTGGAAGTCCCGTCCCTCGGAATCTGGCACACACAGTCGAGTCCCAAATCATAGTACTCCCTAATCATCAATCATGAACTGTGAATCTCTGCCTTGTCGAACTTGCTCCATGATCTCTGATAAACGAACGTCATCGGACTGTGCCTCACGGATACGATCAATTTATTGTGAATATGCACGGACATGGACAAGTTGTCCCCCGGTTGGCGTAAACTCGAATTGTACTCGGTTGTCACATAAAACCTGCTAATCTGCCGTCGACTGTCTCTGAACTGTGCTTAACCAAGAAAAGTTACCTCCGGCCTCTGACTCAAAACATCTGCCACGACATTCGCCTTGCCCGGATGATAAAGAATCTCACGGTCATAGTCTTTACTAGCTCCATCCATCGGCGCTATCTTAAATTTTGATCTTGTTGCTGAAAGATGTACTTTAAGCTTCTTGTGACCCGTAAATATCTGGCACGACTCGACTCCAAATCTTAAGGGTAAAAATCACCGCAGCCATCTCTAAATCATGCATGAAATAGTTCTGCTCACGCTTCTTCAACTGCCGAGAAGCATTACAATAATCAACAAAACCGCCTGATCCTGAAGGCAAAATAATATTGGCGCCATAATCAAACGAGTCTTTAACTGCTAAAAGCTCTGCTCGCATACCTTGGTCCAAAGAAAAGAAACTCCATTCTGGGTCAACTCGGTTAACGGTGCAGCTATGCGCGAAGAATCCTGTACGAAATATTAGTAGTATCCGTCCAAACCCAAAATCCTCAATTACTGCCCAGGCTCCGCTCGGCTCCAAAAGTACACTAATACGTCCTCAAGGAACACGATGATAAACTGATCAAGAACGTCTTGGATATTCAGTTCATCCAATCCATATACGCTGCTGGGGCATTGGTGAGCTCGAACGACATCACCAAAACTCATAACGCCCGTAACTTGTGCGAAAAGTAGTCTTCGGAATACCATTCTCTCGAACCCACAACTGGTAATAGCCTGACCGCAAGTCAATCTTCGAGAAATGTCCCACACGGTAACCCGATTCAACAGACGATAATCAATATCTAGACACAAACGGCCGTCCTTCTGACGAACAGGACAAGAGCTCCCCAAGGTAACGCACTCAGTCAAACAAGCCCTTTATCCAACAAATCTTGCAACCGATCCTTCAGTTCTTTACGCTCCGCCGGAAATCAAGTCAAAGCAGAACACAATATCGCGCTCTGGTGACAAACCAAGCAACTCGTCAGGAAAACATCTGGAAACTCTCTCCCAATCGGAACCTGGTCCAACGGGACCTTTGCATCTCTAACATCACGAACAAACTCCAAGAATTCCTGACATCCTTCTTTTTTTTTAAAAGCTGACTAGCGCGAAGAGAAGAAATCAAACTGGGAAAAGCGACGCTACGGTCTCCCCGAAAACAAGGACTGGTTTACCCGAAAAACTAAATTTGACTGCCTCCTCACGGCAGTCCATGGATGCATAACACGTGGCTAACCACTCTATGCTCAGAAGAACTTCGAAGTCAAACATATCGGGAAGAATCAAATCGATAAAGAATCCTTATCTTCGATGCAAACGAATCACGAACGAACAACATATCGAGCGACCAAAAGATTAGCCTGTCACAATGGCGTCTATCTAATCGCCTCTGAGCTGGCATACTGGTACAAATCCGCTTTGGTCCAGAAACGACCGAAGTCTCAGAAATGCGCTCCTCTAGCAGTAAGGTTGCATCCATCGCGGCTGCATAAGTGTCAAAATGCTGTGTGGCTATAGCAAGCAATAACTGTATGTCCAATCTCCACATGAACCTCTTTATCCGTTTCTCTTCAGTGTCCACCAGGTAAGGAGCATATCGAACCACTAAGTAAACTAAATGTCTTACTTGGACACCGTCATCCCTGAAGTCTTGCGCAAAGGCTCGAAACTATGAGCTCGGGCATCTCGAACGCTCTTCGGAAGGAAACGAGCAAGAATTACAGCTACGAATTTATCCCAAGTCTTAGGAAGTAGGTCTGCAGCTCGGCCTCTCTCAATTGACTCGCACCACGTCTAAGCAAGACCTCTCTAGACGAAAACTCGCAAGCTCAATCCATATCTCGTCGGAACATCTTTGTGAACGATAATCCAAGCCATCCTGTCGAGGAATGTCTACGGATCCTTCGCTGCATCTATGCCGATAAAAACTGGAGGCTTCAGCCTCAAAAACTCCTGTAAGGATACATAAATGATTTCGGTAACAACAGAAACAGATGCCTGTACAGTAGGTAAAATCACGGTCCCTGAAATAGGAGGGACATCGTCGGCTCTCAGAGCTCGGCTAGCCTTAACTAACAATCCAATCATCTGTCACACGCCCTGAATACTCGACTCCAGCCTAGCCATTCGTCCTGGAAAAAGGTGGACCACTCTGTCCCTGAGGGGTAGGCGTACCGCCCTGATCGGTCCACGTCTTAAACGAGCCTGCTCTAATCTCATCCTCGGCGGCAGCCCTCTGGCCCTCGTAGTCTCCGGCGGCATAGTGGCTGGAGTAAGAACAGGATCGATAGGAACATTGCGATCGAATCAAAGGATTTCCGAAATCAAGAAGGGAAATACAAGCAAGTATATGTGTGTGTGTGTGTGTGTGTGTCTATCCTAAGGTTAGGCGGAGTACCCTATCGTAAATATGCCGCGGAACATACACACGCTACGTCACTCTGCTTAAGTCACCTACTCCATCTACCAAGTGTCATCCTACACTCAGAAAGTTAAAACCTATTGTTCCCGCCAAAAATTTCTGCGCAGAAGAGTCCAAGATATCAAATGACAGCGATACGCTTAAGGAAATGGGAACCAGTATCTTCCGGGCTATTTTTTGACAAACTCCCGAAGGAGAAACGGATAAATTCTGATGTTATCGAAAGAGGCTCGAAAAACCCTTCGATTTGATATATTATGGGCCTCATAATTCATCCGGGATCAAAAGTTATGAGGAATTACGTGTCCACACGTGATGGACTTTTAAGAACCCGCTGGAGGAGTTAAAAAAATATAATAAAAACTCAGAAAAGACCCCAATGGGGCATCACGTGCTCACACGTGACCATGGGTCACGTGCAGACACGTGATGGGCTTTTAAGGCCTCTAAAATAGTGAATAGAATTAAATTCTAAAATCGGTTCCCTGATTAAAAATCAGGAATCATGTGCTCACACGTGACCAATGGTCACGTGTTGACACGTGATGGTTAAAACTGAAGCGTAAACAAACAGCTGAAGGAAATACCTCAATGAGGTGTCACGTGCTCACACGTGACCAATGGTCACGTGTTGACACGTGATGGTTACAACTGAAGCGTAAGTAAACACTGAGAAAAGGACTCAATTGGGGGTCACGTGGCAACACGTGACTGGCTGTAAATGCCTTGCTGTTCAACAGAATTAAATTCTGAAAAAAGATCATTTAAATCTTTCGAAATAGAATTAAAATTCTAAAAGCTTCTAAATCTTTCCAAATGGAAAAGGATTATGAGGACCGTTGGATTAAAGATCCAAGGGTGATTAAAAATCACCAATTTATGGAAAAATCTTAAATAAGGAAAGATTCCCCCTAAATCTAACCGAGATAACAAATAGAATATCTTTTGGATTTAAAATCCACGGTGAATAAAATTCACTGAATGATCTAAAGGCCCAGAATTAATGATAAATATAAATCAAATCTCTCAACAATCAAATCAAATCTTTCAATGAGAGATTTGCTAAACAAATTGATTCTCTTCCTTCTCCTATAAATAGGAGCCAAGAAGAGAAGAGAGGGGATCTACTTTTTTGAGGGAAAAACAGAGGGAGGAGAATTTAATTCTCAAGAAAAAAAAAGAAAAGAGAGGAGAATTTAATTCTCTGCAAAAGAAAAACCCTAGGTAAGAAAAGAGAGGTTTCAAAAGAGAATTTAATTCTCAAAAGAGTTTAACTCTTATATAAAGAAAAGAACTTAGTTCTTTCTCTGGTTGAGGATCTGCAAAGTGCACATCTCCCCATGAACTGAGAATTTAATTCTCATTGGGTTGAGATCCTGCCATGCAGATCTAAAACACAGAGGAGGAATTGAGTTTTGAGAATTTAATTCTCCCAAACTTTCAGGAATTTAATTCCTCCTAAAACAAAACTAGGGCTTAACCCTAATCAAGAATTTAATTCTTTTACAGATCTGGGAATTTAATTCCTTTAAAAAGAAATCAGGGTTTCATCCTAAATAAGAATTTAATTCTTTCACGATAGGAATTTAATTCCTCCAAAATCATAATTAGGGTTTAACCCTACCAAGAATTCAATTCTTAAAAGATCTCTGTTCATGAAAAGAACTAGGGTCACGTGCCCCCACGTGACCCTTGAAAAGATCCCCTGCAAAGAACTTTGAAGCATCACCCCACGTGCTCCCACGTGACTCCCATAACGCAGAAAGAAAAAGCAAAGGGAATGAAAGCTTTGGGCGATCTCACGTGTTATCACGTGACCCCTCAGCAAATGCTTTAACAATTGGCGCACAGATCCCCATCACGTGCCAACACGTGATGCTCTAAAATAAAAATGAAAGTGTTTAACACTTAATGGCAAAACAAAAGAAAAGAAGCTCTGGGCGCTCTCACGTGTCCCCACGTGACCCCTCAGCAAGTGCTGTAATATTCGATGCATAAACCCCCATCACGTGCCAACACGTGATGCTCTAAAATAAAGATGAAAAGTGTTTAACACTTATTCGCAGATTTGAGGATAAAACAAAGGAGATCTGGCTTCACATTTAGGGCGCCCTCACGTGTCCCCACGTGACCCCTAACGAATCCCTTTAATATCGAATGGATGGATGCCTATCACGTGCCCACACGTGATGGCTAGGAAATTAAAGGTGTTAAATACTTACCCGCTGAATAAAATAAGGGAAATCAGGATGCTCTCACGTGTCCGCACGTGACCCCTCCCTCCTTAGTGTTTAACACTAATTGGAAAACTCTATTTGCAGTGTTTAACACTGATTTGCTTAGTGTTTAACACTAATTTAAAAACTCTGTTCCCAGTGTTCAACACTGTTGGTCTGTAGTGTTTAACACTAGTTTTAGCCCAATTGGCTAAGTTTTTAGAGGCAAAGCCTCTCCTTCAATGGACCAACAGAGGGCCAATATTTCAAACATAATTGGACTTAGCCCAAACTGGCCATAAGTCCTCAAATCATCTTGAACTGAGCACATCTGCTCTTTCAACCAACTCATTGGTTCAAGGGTACATCTCTGAACTCCTCTGATATTTATCGTTGTAATCCTTCAACGTCTTCAGAGAGGTGACGGGTCCCGACAACCACACATCAACACGGACTGTGGGGTCCTTAAACTCATGGACTTATGCGTCCTTAAACCAAGATACGGACTGTGGGGTCCTTAAACCCGCGGACTTATGCGTCCTTAAAGTAACGGACTAATGCGTCCTTAAACTAACGGACTAATGCGTCCTTAAACACACCATATGGACTGTGGGGTCCTTAAACCCATGGACTTATGCGTCCTTAAACTACCAATGGACCACCATGTCCCTAAACTGGCAATGGACCACTATGTCCCTAAACTGGAACAATAGAGCCCAAACGCTCTTTTGTCGGATCTAAACGATCCCGTTAAGTCGATCTTAGTCCCAAACTGGACTAACGTATCCTTAACAACCGTTTAAGTTGATCTTAGCCTCAAATATGGCTAACGCATCCTTAAACCTTCAAACAGACTTTAGTCCCAAATTGGACTATAAATCCCCCCAATCTACTTTGGTTCAAGGGTACATCTCTGAACTCCTCTGACATCTGTCGTTGTAATCCTTCAACGACGTCAGAGAGGTGACGGGTCCCGACGGCCATACATACAATGGACCACCATGTCCCTAAACTGGAACAATCGAGCCCCCAAACGCTCTTTTGTCGGATCTAAACGATCCCGTTAAGTTGATCTTAGTCTCAAACTGGACTAACGTATCCTTAACAAACGTTTGAGTTGATCTTAGCCTCAAATATGGCTAACGTATCCTCAAACCCAACCCCCAAACCCAAATCTAAGATAATACGGATTTGGACTAGTCCACGTCCTACGGGCGACGACATAAATCAGTCTCCGTATACAATCCACGGGCAACCACAAACAAAACAAACACCCACGACATGAAGTGACCAGCTGGAGAAGGAGAAAGTTGTTACCGCGATGCGGTAGCGTAATTAACTGCAGGGGCTTGCGCCTGCAGGGAAGAGCGTCCCCACAATCAAAAACCCCTCAAACGAGGGGGAATCTGACGAAGTCTGCTACATCGGCCGCATCTGTTTAAACCTTCGATACACGGTGCCATAAATCAACTTGGCATCTTCGGAGAGGTGAACGGATAGCACCAATTAGCATCTGCCCCGAACCACAGGCAAGACGTCATGTCTCGGCCGTCTTTCGGAGGGGAACAGATTCTGGCACGCCCGGTGGGACCTTTTCCTCTTTCCACTCCACACTTCGTGTGTCATGTTCGCGAACGAATCGCGGTTTACTGTGGTTGCCTGTGGATTCGAGGCACTAAGATTTGATGTCTTGCTCCGTGCAGAAAACAGAAGATCAATGGCTTCAAACTGCACTGCCTGCAACTGCAACTCTCGCTCGGTCCTTGTTGGAGGAGTGACTTATGGGCCCCAAGCGGCCTCCCTTTTCAAGATGCCAGTGGAACAGGTAACTCAGGCCACCACTGGATTATTCTTCGGGACCATGCTCCCGCCGTTGAGCTTCAATGCCACAATGACGTTGCAAGAAGCCCCAAAGAAGTCGGTCTTCGATCGGCTTACAACTATCGCGGCCCCTCTCAACGGGTCGCCCAAGCCCAATACCTCAGCTTTCAGCAAACTGGGCCAAAACTCATGTCGGCCCATGAAGAAGCCTGCAATACCAGAAAAGGCTGTTCCAAAGAGGATAGCCATCCCTGCTTCTGAAGTCGTCAAGGCGGCTTCTCCTGCCAAAGGGTCGGTCTTCACAAGACCGACTATTCCGGCTCCCGTTCCTGCTCGAAGGTCTGTCTTTGACAGATTGGATACCGCTACTCAAAAGACGTCAGTCTTTAAGAGACTGTCACCAGCAGCGCTTCATCTGGACAGGGGGCAAGACAAAGCCATCCCCATTACTGAACCAACGCCGTCCACTCGACATGCTCGCCGTCGTCACTGGCGCCGGGTAAGGAAGGCTTGGGGCAACTCCCCCTCTGGGATAACTCCGCCAGCTCCAACGGTGGGGATCGATGCTGCTATTCCGACCGGGAATAGCTTTGAACCACTAAGAAGGGTGCGCAAAAACTCGCCAACCGCCGTATTGAAAAAATCTCCTACACCTGTGGATAATGCCCTAAAGGTGAAGCTGGAGCAGCCCCCTCAACGGTTGTCCTCTAAAATCTACAAGGTCTGGTGCCATGTCCAAGACTCGGTGATTGATCGAAATTTCTCCCCCCAGCAAAAGAAGCTGAAGGTCCGGCAGGAAGAAAACCGTCCTGTTAAGCCACAAAAGATGACGACTACTTGGGTGCTCACGACAGCGGCCCCCTCAACGTCAACCACTCAGAAAAGAAGGAGGCCAGAGAAAGCCCCAGTAAACGTGGCAGACCACAAAGACGCTAAGCCCAAACGCCCCAAGTCTGTGGGCATGGTGGTGCACACCGTATACATGGCTTCTGGAAAGGAGGAAAGCCGTGCTTCTATGGGCCACCGACCGCTCACCCGATCCATGACAAAAGCCCAGGAGGAACAGCAGAAGCTTCAGGAAATGATGACTGCAATGGCCGCACTTACCGGGCCAAAAGAAAGCTCGGAGGCATCATCAGAGCAACGTCATGAACAAGAAACTGACGCGGACTACCTACGCAGAGTCCTCGAAAAGAAGGACAAAGAAGCCGCAGATCAAGCGGCTAACATAAAACAAATGGCGCTTCTCTTCCAAGATATGGTGGGGATGATGATCTAGCAAGATCCTCCTGCTGAAGATCCTCCGATAGTCCTTGAAGATGACAAGGGAGAGACATCTAATCCACCTCCGACTCTTTCAACAGCCAAAGATGAAACCATTTCCAAGGCTGCGCTGGATGACTATATAGCTCATCAAATACGGGCTCATCAAGTGAATGAAGCGGCTGCGCAAATTGTTAGAACTGGACGACCCTATCCGGGCTGGTATGACCAAATCAGTTACCCGCCGGGATATACGATCCCTAAGTTCCACGTATATAAAGGGACAGGGAACCCACATCAGCATGTCGCTCAATTCAGGCCCTTATGCGGCAATACTAGAGGCAATGACAGACTGTTGCTTCGACAATTTGTCGGCAGCTTAGCGGAAACGGCATTCGAATGGTATTCGGAGCTACCTAACGACTCTGTCAAAACATTTGCGGAGATGGAGTTGCTGTTTACACAAAGATTCGCGAGTGCTAGTGAACGCACCCCGATAACAACACTGATCAACGCCAGGATAAGGCCAGGCGAAACGTGGGTTCAATACGCAACACGATGGCGGAATCTGTGGTCAAAATGCGAACAGCGGATCGAAGAAGCACCTGCGGTGGGTATGTTCGTGGGCACTCTTGATCCGCAAGCGACCATCTCGCAATTCATGATGTTCTTCAAGCCGACCACCTTCCAGGCCTTGATTGACAAGCTCGCCCAAATGGACCAGATGGGCCATAGGCCTTCCTCTTCAAAGACAGAGCCTTGGAATGAAAAGGGCAAAGAGAAAGCAACTTTCGTCGCTAAGACTCAACAACAGTCGAGCAACTTAAAGCCGGTTGTCCGTCAAAACAATATGCGTCCACGCCTATCCCTCGAGGAGAGATTGGGACGTCCTTACTCTTTTCCTCATGATAAAACGAGAAAACTGTTCAAGCTGGCAGTGCGTAACAGACTCATCAATCTGCCGAGTCCAAAACGTCCGTTGCAACCAGGCGATGTCAACGATCCCAATTATTGCTCTTACCACCAAACGGTAAGTCACCCGATCGAGGATTGTTTCGTCTTTAAGGGGTGGATCGAGGATCAGTACCTACAAGGAAAGTTCGTGCTATCTGAAAAGTGGAAGGTAAACCCACCACAGCCGCACACTCCAAAGAAGACGGACACACCGGGGGCAACTTGTTCTTTCATTGAAGAAGCTCCGTGGGAAATCGTGCTTTCAGTAAAGACCAAAAGAATGCTGAATGAGCTTCAGACATGCCCGGCGATCAGGTGGAAGAACCCGCTGGAACCCCAAATCACTGAAGGGATGCTGAAGCCGCGCCCAACTCCAAAGATCGGTGGTGATGGCCCAAGTACTAACACCCAGCAGTCGAAATCTTCAAAGAAGAAGAAGAAGAGGTCCAAAAAGCCCGTGAAGCCTGGCGACAAGCGCACGGACTTACAGAAACAAATTGACGCGCTAGAGGAGTACAATCAAAAGGCGCGGACTCCCATCACACTCCAAGTGTTCCTCAACCACGTCTTTCAGGAGGAAGATGACGGAGAAAGCTTGTCGGATGAATCCGAGGGATACGTGGCGAGTTGTCATGTGATCTCCCACTCATTTGCGGACGATGAAAAAACTCCTTGCACTGAGAAACCGGGGGCAGAGCCTGAGCCGAAATTCGTGTGGCCGTCAGACGAAATGATCGACGCTTTTCTAGATGAAATTCGTCTAAAAAGTAAAGCTGACCGGGAGCGCGAGATGGCCATATTTGAAAAGGCCAAACGCCGGTGACTGGACAAAAGGGTCGAAACACTCCCACCATATCAAAGTACATCCGCCGCAAATGAAATCAGGATCAAGACAAGAAAACGATTCGCCAAAGCCATATCGATGGGGATGAGGCTGCCCTCTTTCAGAGAAAATTCTTCTGGTAGTATACATCTTGATGAAGCGGACGTACATCCTAACTTCTGCTTATATCATCAGAAGATCACATATCCTACTGAAGATTGCGACACCTTTAAGTGTTGGTGGCAAGGGTATGTCGCTCACAGGCAACACTTCAACAGGACAAAACGCGAAGCTCGTAGACAGCAGAAAAATGCGACAGATGAGCGTAAAAGAATTGCCGGCAGTTGTCATAGGGTCGATCCCGAGGGACCGCGAGTTATCACCTTCGGGAGCGACTCCGACGAAAAAGTAGCCCACGGTCCTCTCTTCAAGGAATCCATCTCTAAAACGAAAGAATTGAGGAGTTGCGAGAACATTCAGCCGTGCAATCGCACACTACCCGGAAAGAATCTCGGAACCGCAAACAAGGGATCGAACAAAAAGGATAAAGGGAAGGAAAAAACGGCCTTCGTCGCCAACGCTCAACAACAATCGAGTGACCCTAGACCGGTTGTTCGCCAAAGCAACAAGCGGCAACCCCTCAATGAAAAGTTGAAACGTCCTTACTCGTTTCCCCGGGACGAAACAAGGAGGCTATTCGAACTAGCAGTGCGCGACAGACTTATCACTCTACAGGAGCCGAAATGCCAGCTACAACTGAATGAGGTCAACAATCCTAATTACTGCCCTTACCACCAAGTATTGGGCCATCCGATCGAAAATTGCTACATCTTCAAAAACTGGGTTGAAGACCAATACCAACAGGGCAAGCTCGCGCTGTCCGAAAACTGGAAGGTGAGCCCGCCACAACCACATGCTCCGAAAAAGATGGATATGCCGGGGGCATCATGCTCATTCATAGAGAAAGCCCAACGGACCACTACGTCCTAAAACTGGATACGGACCACTACGTCCTAAAACTGGATACGGACCGAAACGTCCTTAAACTAACGGCGGACCGCAATGTCCTAAAACTTGCAAATGACCGAAACGTCGTTAAACTACTCCCAACCCGCAGCATCTTCAGGCTGACGTGGTAAAAAAAAAAAAAAAAAGGGTACGTCCACAAGCAAAATGGGCACGGATGAAAACCCGAAAGGGCTCCGTGAGTAAAAACAGCAGGGCTACCGGCGAGTGTTCGTGAAAACCCGAAAGGGCGCGACCTCGTTTAAAAAAAAAAAGAAACAAGAAAAAAAAAGGAATAAAAAAAAAGAATAAAAAAAAACGGTATGCCTACAAGCAAAATGGGCACGGATGGAAACCCGAAAGGGCTCCGTGAGTAAAAACAGCAGGGCTACCGGCGAGTGTTTGTGAAAACCCGAAAGGGCGCAACCTCGTTAAAAGACACTTACAGGGTCCTCTCGACCTTCTAAGGAGAAACCACCCGCGTGAGATCCTTACGACTCACAGGGAAGCAACACACTTAGGGATCCCCACGATTCCTAGGGAGAAATACACTTGCGAGATCCTCACGACTCGTAAGGAGAACTCTCTTATGGGACCCTCACGGCTCATAAGATTTGAAAGTCTTAAGTTACAGAAACCTTAACCTGTTCTTAAGCAACCCCCACAACCTCCGATATGGCCCTACAAGTAGTCCAATATTGACCCTTGTATACAATCCACAGGCGCGAATAAACATTTCCCTAACTAAGTCCCATCCGAGACTAGGGATATGTCTGCATGATAAACAACCTTTGTAAATCCTCTCGACTTACAAGGAGAAAACCCTCATGTAGGATCCTTATGACTTACAGAGAAACAATACACTTAGGAACCCTCACGATTCCTAAGGAGAAAATACACCTATAAGATCCTCACGACTTGTAGGGAGAAATACCTTTGTGAGACCCTTACGGCTCATGAAGTCAAAAGCCTTAGTCGACAGGATCTTAACCCTGTTTACTAAGCCATCTTTGTTCAACATCGACAGAGGCAAATGATGATTCGCTCCTGGCAATATCCCAGTTGTAGCGATGCTGATGCCTAAACCGGTATCAAATTCCAAGTCCTTTCATGGCAAATGATGATTCGCTCCTGGCAATATTCCAGTCGTAGCGATGCTGATGCTAAGACTGGCATCAGATTTCAAGTTCCACACTCGCGATAAAAAAAAATCAGCGAGCCAAAAATGCATATGAAATAGCCGAATGATGGGGCAACTTGCAACAAAATCAGCAAGTAAAAATATATGCATGAAAAATAGCCGAAATGATTGGGCAACTCGCAATAAAAAGCAGCGAGTAAAAATAAAGTAAATAGCCGAAATGATTGGGCACCGCGAAAAATAGCCGAAATGATTGGGCAATCGCGATTTTCGCGATATAAAATGCTGAAATGATAGAGCATCGCGGAAAGAATTAAAAAAAATGATGAAAGAATGAAACTTTTTGCCCTACAGGTGATACTACATTAATCCCTGTATACAATCCAGGGGCGCAAACAAAGAAAGGGTCGCACTCTTCCCCCCCCCCCCAGGTTTCACCAAAGAAGAAGAAGCCAAATCTCGACGTGCCAAAGGAGACCTGGAGATCGTCTCAACACTCGTATCGCAACGACGGACACAACTTCAAGCTAAACGAAACAGCGGCAACTCCCAGTTCCATGGCTCGGCGGTATACATATCGCCAACAGTCAAACCTCCATCCCGTGAAATGCGGATACAATCGACAAAATTCCTGGTTACGTGGAACGCGGATAACGTCACTCTTTGACCCCGTGGAAAACGTCCAGAGCGGATCCTGGTCACGTGGAACACGGATAACGTCACTTTTTGACCCCGTGGAAAACGTCCAGAGCGGATCCTGGTCCTCGCAGAGCACGGCAGTGAACCCGTGTGAAGCATCCAGAGTGGAGCCTAGTCCTCGCCTAACGCGGCAGTGAACCCGTGTGAAGCATCTAGTGCAAAATTCCTGGTCACGTGGAACGCGGATAACGTCACTCTTTGACCCCGTGGAAAACGTCCAGAGCGGATCCTGGTCCTCGCAGAGCACGGCAGTGAGCCCGTGTGAAGCATCCAGAGCGGAGCCTAGTCCTCGCCTAACGCGGCAGTGAAACCATGTGAAGCGTCTAGTGCAAAATTCCTGGTCACGTGGAACGCGGATAACGTCACTCTTTGACCCCGTGGAAAACGTCCAGAGCGGATCCTGGTCCTTGCAGAGCGCGGCAGTGAAACCGTGTGAAGCATCCAGAGCGGAGCCTAGTCCTCGCCTAACGCGGCAGTGAAACCGTGTGAAGCATCTAGTGCAAAATTCCTGGTCATGTGGAACGCGGATAACGTCACTCTTTGACCCCGTGGAAAACGTCCAGAGCGGATCCTGGTCCTCGCAGAGCACGGCAGTGAACCCGTGTGAAGCATCCAGAGCGGAGCCTAGTCCTCGCCTAACGCGGCAGTGAACCCGTGTGAAGCATCTAGTGCAAAATTCCTGGTCACGTGGAACGCGGATAACGTCACTCTTTGACCCCGTGGAAAACGTCCAGAGCGGATCCTGGTCCTCGCAGAGCACGGCAGTGAACCCGTGCGAAGCATCCAGAGCGGAGCCTAGTCCTCACCTAACGCGGCAGTGAAACCGTGTGAAGCATCTAGTGCAAAATTCCTGGTCACGTGGAACGCGGATAACGTCACTCTTTGACCCCGTGGAAAACGTCCAGAGCGGATCCTGGTCCTCGCAGAGCACGGCAGTGAACCCGTGTGAAGCATCCAGAGCGGAGCCTAGTCCTCGCCTAACGCAGCAGTGAACCCATGTGAAGCATCTAGTGCAAAATTCCTGGTCACGTGGAACGCGGATAACGTCACTCTTTGACCCCGTGGAAAACGTCCAGAGCGGATCCTGGTCCTCGCAGAGTACGGCAGTGAACCCGTATGAAGCATCCAGAGCGGAGCCTAGTCCTCGCCTAACACGGCAGTGAACCCGTGTGAAGCATCTAGAGTAAAATTCCTGGTCACGTGGAACGCGGACAACGTCACTCTTCGATCCCGTGGGAAACGTCCAGAGCGGATCCTGGTCCTCACACCAACATAGAGTGATCACCACCGCGACATTCGTCTCAATACAGCAGACGCGATACCAGCAAACGAAGCGAAGGCCAAATTCCTAGCTTCAGGGTCTTGACGGCAAGTCATATAAAGCCTGAAAGACAATCGGAGATCATCCCACACCAGCGCGGAGTGGTCACCACCTTGACGTTCGTCTCGATACAGCAGATGAAATGTCACCCCAGCGTTTTTCCTCCAACAGGATTCGCACATGACAAAGCAAACGAAGCGAAGGCCAAATTCCTATCTTCATACGTCTTGACGGCAAGTCATATAAAACCGGAAAGACAATCAGAGATCATCTCACACCAGTGCGGAGTGGTCACCACCTTGACGATCGTCTCGATACAGCAGATGAAATGTCACCCCAGCGTTCTTCCCCCAGCAGGATTCGGACGCGCCAAAGCAAATGAAGCAAAGACCAAATTCCTAGCTTCATACGTCTTGACGGCAAGTCATATAAAGCCTGAAAGACAATCGGAGATCATCTCACACCAGCGCGGAGTGGTCACCACCTCGACGATCGTCTCGATACAGCAGATGAAATGTCACCCCAGCATTCTTCCCCCAGCAGGATTCGGAAGCGACAAAGCAAACGAAGCGAAGGCCAAATTCCTAGCTTCAACGTCTTGACGGTAAGTCATATAAAACCGAAAAGACAAACAGAGATCATCCCACATGGAATGGTCACCACCACGACATTCGTCTCGATACAGCAGACGAAATGTCACTACAGCGTCCTTCCTCCAACAGGATCCAGACACACCAAAGAAAACGAAGCGAAGGACAAATTCCTAGCTTCAGGGTCTTAACGGTAAGTCATATAAAACCGGAAAGACAATCAGAGATCATCTCACATCAACATAGAGTGATCACCACCTCGACGTTCGTCTCGACACAGCAGACGCAACATCACCGAAAGGAGTCACGGCAAAATCCCTGGTTCCAGACCTCGACGGTTCACCAGCAACCTAGAGACAACCGCGACATTCGTCTCGATATAGAGGATACAATGCCAGCAAACGAAGCGAAGGCCAAATTCCTAGCTTCAACGTCTTAACGGCAAGTCATATAAAGCCTGAAAGACCATCAGAGATCATCCCACACCAGCGTGGAGTGGTCACCACCTCGACGTTCGTCTCGATACAGCAGACGAGATGTCACGACAGCGTTCTTCCTCCAACAGGATTCGCACATGACAAAGCAAACGAAGCGAAGGCCAAATTCCTAGCTTCAATGTCTTAACGGCAAGTCATATAAAGCCCGAAAGATAATCGGAGATCATCTTGAACCAATGCGGAGTAGTCACCACCTCGACGTTCGTCTTGATACAGCAGACGCAACATCACCAAAAGGAGCCACGGCAAAATCCCTAGTTCCAAACCTCGACGGTTCACCAGCAACCTAGAGACAACCGCGACATTCGTCTCGATACAGAGGACGCAATGCCAACAAAACGAAGCAAAGGCCAAATTCCTAGCTTCAGGGTCTTAACGGCAAGTCATATAAAGCCTGAAAGACTATCGGAGATCATCCCACACCAGCGCGGAGTGGTTATGACTCGTCGGGGCTCTCCAAAATGAGCCTAACCTCAAGTAAAAAGCGGCATGGCAAATTCCTAGCGCTTGCTCTTCCGACGGTCAAACTGCCAAGGAGGATTGCTTGAAGACGTCTTGTCCAGCCCCCGAAGGGATCAGAGACACGGCAGTCGCAGGGCTACTCGAACAGCACGATTGCCTATCGAGGAATATATCAGCTCATGCGATGGTACGACGGCCAAAACCCTAAGTACCACAGACCCTAACGGACTTCTGTCGTAAAGAGCAGAGGTTAATTGTGACGTTAGGATATTCTTGCGAGATCTGCTCGATCCGTTTCGACTCGTGAGGAAATTGATGTCTTTGCGAGAACTTCTCGATTCGTCTCGACTCGTGAGATAAAGCCTTAGGCAGTAGGGATTAAAAAACCTGTTTCCTAAGCACTGGGACCCTGCAAGTCGGCCCAAAACGGTCTCTTGCATACTATCCACGGGTCTCACTCTCCAAAGTCGAATCTCGACAAGGAGGGAAACAACCGCTTACGGGTCCTCTCGACTCGTAAGAGGGAAAATTCTCTTATAGGATCCTTACGACTTATGAGAGAAAACACACTTAGGAGTCCTCACGACCCCTAAGGAGAAAATACACCTACGAGATCCTCTCGATCCGTAGGGAGAAAAGTCTTTATGAGACCCTCACGGCTCATAAAGTTGAAAAGTCTTAGGTGGCAGATCCTAACCCTATCTCCTAAGCCATCACTGCCCTACAAAGAGGTTAAGATGGACCATCTATGAGCCACACTTGCCAAAGCTACATGCCACTGAAGTGAAGAAGTTACTTATGAGCATATAAACTACTCCACGCCAGAGTAAGACATAAAGAAATACAAGGGTGCGACTCATGGAGTTGAGAGTTTGGAACTATATCTCTTAAGAGTCGAGATTTGAGTTAATGATAAATGACGACGCTTGTGTCCGCTCGTTATCTTCTCAGATCAAGATTCTGAAAGTTATATACCAACGCGAAACTGGTCATACGCTATGCATAACTCTACACTACTTCACCCACGTACATACTTACATGGGCAAAGTAGTGGGGGGAATTTGTTCCCGCCAAAAATTTCTGCGCAGAAGAGTCCAAGATATCAAATGACAGCGATACGCTTAAGGAAATGGGAACCAGTATCTTCCGGGCTATTTTTTGACAAACTCCCGAATGAGAAACGGATAAATTCTGATGTTATCGAAAGAGGCTCGAAAAACCCTTCGATTTGATATATTATGGGCCTCGTAATTCATCCGGGATCAAAAGTTATGAGGAATTACGTGTCCACACGTGATGGACTTTTAAGAACCCGCTAGAGGAGTTAAAAAAATATAATAAAAACTCAGAAAAGACCCCAATGGGGCATCACGTGCTCACACGTGACCATGGGTCACGTGCAGACACGTGATGGGCTTTTAAGGCCTCTAAAATAGTGAATAGAATTAAATTCTAAAATCGGTTCCCTGATTAAAAATCAGGAATCATGTGCTCACACGTGACCAATGGTCACATGTTGACACGTGATGGTTAAAACTGAAGCGTAAACAAACAGCTGAAGGAAATACCTCAATAAGGTGTCACGTGCTCACACGTGACCAATGGTCACGTGTTGACACGTGATGGTTACAACTGAAGCGTAAGTAAACACTGAGAAAAGGACTCAATTGGGGGTCACGTGGCAACACGTGACTGGCTGTAAATGCCTTGCTGTTCAACAGAATTAAATTCTGAAAAAAGATCATTTAAATCTTTCGAAATAGAATTAAAATTCTAAAAGCTTCTAAATCTTTCCAAATGAAAAAGGATTATGGGGACCGTTGGATTAAAGATCCAAGGGTGATTAAAAATCACCAATTTATGGAAAAATCTTAAATAAGGAAAGATTCCCCCTAAATCTAACCGAGATAACAAATAGAATATCTTTTGGATTTAAAATCCACGGTGAATAAAATTCACTGAATGATCTAAAGGCCCGGAATTAATGATAAATATAAATCAAATCTCTCAACAATCAAATCAAATCTTTCAATGAGAGATTTGCTAAACAAATTGATTCTCTTCCTTCTCCTATAAATAGGAGCCAAGAAGAGAAGAGAGGGGATCTACTTTTTTGAGGGAAAAACAGAAGGAGGAGAATTTAATTCTCAAGAAAAAAAAAGAAAAGAGAGGAGAATTTAATTCTCTGCAAAAGAAAAACCCTAGGTAAGAAAAGAGAGGTTTCAAAAGAGAATTTAATTCTCAAAAGAGTTTAACTCTTACATAAAGAAAAGAACTTAGTTCTTTCTCTGGTTGAGGATCTGCAAAGTGCACATCTCCCCATGAACTGAGAATTTAATTCTCATTGGGTTGAGATCCTGCCATGCAGATCTAAAACACAGAGGAGGAATTGAGTTTTGAGAATTTAATTCTCCCAAACTTTCAGGAATTTAATTCCTCCTAAAACAAAACTAGGGCTTAACCCTAATCAAGAATTTAATTCTTTTACAGATCTGGGAATTTAATTCCTTTAAAAAGAAATCAGGGTTTCATCCTAAATAAGAATTTAATTCTTTCACGATAGGAATTTAATTCCTCCAAAATCATAATTAGGGTTTAACCCTACCAAGAATTCAATTCTTAAAAGATCTCTGTTCATGAAAAGAACTAGGGTCACGTGCCCCCACGTGACCCTTGAAAAGATCCCCTGCAAAGAACTTTGAAGCATCACCCCACGTGCTCCCACGTGACTCCCATAACGCAGAAAGAAAAAGCAAAGGGAATGAAAGCTTTGGGCGATCTCACGTGTTATCACGTGACCCCTCAGCAAATGCTTTAACAATTGGCGCACAGATCCCCATCACGTGCCAACACGTGATGCTCTAAAATAAAAATGAAAGTGTTTAACACTTAATGGCAAAACAAAAGAAAAGAAGCTCTGGGCGCTCTCACGTGTCCCCACGTGACCCCTCAGCAAGTGCTGTAATATTCGATGCATAAACCCCCATCACGTGCCAACACGTGATGCTCTAAAATAAAGATGAAAAGTGTTTAACACTTATTCGCAGATTTGAGGATAAAACAAAGGTGATCTGGCTTCACATTTAGGGCGCCCTCACGTGTCCCCACGTGACCCCTAACGAATCCCTTTAATATCGAATGGATGGATGCCTATCACGTGCCCACACGTGATGGCTAGGAAATTAAAGGTGTTAAATACTTACCTGCTGAATAAAATAAGGGAAATCAGGGTGCTCTCACGTGTCCGCACGTGACCCCTCCCTCCTTAGTGTTTAACACTAATTGGAAAACTCTATTTGCAGTGTTTAACACTGATTTGCTTAGTGTTTAACACTAATTTAAAAACTCTGTTCCCAGTGTTCAACACTGTTGGTCTGTAGTGTTTAACACTAGCTTTAGCCCAATTGGCTAAGTTTTTAGAGGCAAAGCCTCTCCTTCAATGGACCAACAGAGGGCCAATATTTCAAACATAATTGGACTTAGCCCAAACTGGCCATAAGTCCTCAAATCATCTTGAACTGAGCACATCTGCTCTTTCAACCAACTCATTGGTTCAAGGGTACATCTCTGAACTCCTCTGATATTTGTCGTTGTAATCCTTCAACGTCTTCAGAGAGGTGACGGGTCCCGACAACCACACATCAACACGGACTGTGGGGTCCTTAAACTCATGGACTTATGCGTCCTTAAACCAAGATACGGACTGTGGGGTCCTTAAACCCGCGGACTTATGCGTCCTTAAACTAACGGACTAATGCGTCCTTAAACACACCATATGGACTGTGGGGTCCTTAAACCCATGGACTTATGCGTCCTTAAACTACCAATGGACCACCATGTCCCTAAACTGGCAATGGACCACTATGTCCCTAAACTGGAACAATAGAGCCCAAACGCTCTTTTGTCGGATCTAAACGATCCCGTTAAGTCGATCTTAGTCCCAAACTGGACTAACGTATCCTTAACAACCGTTTAAGTTGATCTTAGCCTCAAATATGGCTAACGCATCCTTAAACCTTCAAACAGACTTTAGTCCCAAATTGGACTATAAATCCCCCCAATCTACTTTGGTTCAAGGGTACATCTCTGAACTCCTCTGACATCTGTCGTTGTAATCCTTCAACGACGTCAGAGAGGTGACGGGTCCCGACGGCCATACATACAATGGACCACCATGTCCCTAAACTGGAACAATCGAGCCCCCAAACGCTCTTTTGTCGGATCTAAACGATCCCGTTAAGTTGATCTTAGTCTCAAACTGGACTAACGTATCCTTAACAAACGTTTGAGTTGATCTTAGCCTCAAATATGGCTAACGTATCCTCAAACCCAACCCCCAAACCCAAATCTAAGATAATACGGATTTGGACTAGTCCACGTCCTACGGGCGACGACATAAATCAGTCTCCGTATACAATCCACGGGCAACCACAAACAAAACAAACACCCACGACACGAAGTGACCAGCTGGAGAAGGAGAAAGTTGTTACCGCGATGCGGTAGCGTAATTAACTGCAGGGGCTTGCGCCTGCAGGGAAGAGCGTCCCCACAATCAAAAACCCCTCAAACGAGGGGGAATCTGACGAAGTCTGCTACATCGGCCGCATCTGTTTAAACCTTCGATACACGGTGCCATAAATCAACTTGGCATCTTCGGAGAGGTGAACGGATAGCACCAATTAGCATCTGCCCCGAACCACAGGCAAGACGTCATGTCTCGGCCGTCTTTCGGAGGGGAACACCTATGCTCTGATACCAACTTTGTTACGACCCGAAGGTACGGAATGTGACTGGCACTTAAATTACGAAACGTTTCAAGGCGTAACGTAATCTAAGTAAGCCAAAGCCCATACATCTAATCCAATTAAAGAAATAGAGTGAAGGAAAAACTTATTTAAAGAAAGTGATTTAAAACAAATAAGTCGCATTAAATATTTTAAAAACATCAAAATCTCCCGAAAATTTCGGCAGAGTCTCCTTTGTAAATACTGGCCCCCAAACGGGTACAACACAAGAAAATACATATAAATCAAGAATAAAGGCATCCCCAAGCGGGAGCTAGCTCTTCGCCAATGGCGGAACACAACCACATGCAATATGAATATCAAAGTGCACAATAAGTATATAAAAGCACGTAAGTAAGAAAACAACTCGTCGGTTCAAGTGAGTATCGACACAAAAAGCCACAAATACAAGTCTCACAAGTCTCACCGTCTAGTCCAAAATACAAGGGTAGATGGAGTGTACTAGATACAAAATAATATACAAAGTGGAAACAAGATATCGCCGTAACCCACCTATGAGCAAGCCGCAAGTCCAAGCAAACGAAGCAAAGGAAGAAGTACGCCCGCCGCTACTATGCTAACGGGTCGGACCTGCAAGATACTGTGGCACAATGGGAGTGAGTAGCTAACTCATGAGTAGTAAGTAATATCTAATAAGGCTATCGTAAGTATGCACGCAAATACGTCACAACCTACATATACCGATATGATGCGATGCACTAGTATGTGTGCAACATGAATGCAAAATCACATGAAACCTGAATATGTTTGGTACGAGAAAATCTGTATTCTTATCTTAGTAAAACTTTTGTGAAATAACTGAAGTATCATAAATGAAATCAACTGAAATCCGTGTCAAGTATCGACACTAAATATGTATGTCTCAATATCTCAATATATCAATATCTCTGTATCTCAAAGTCTCAACATCTTAATATCTCGAATCTCAACATCTCAATATCTCGAGCTCCGGCAGTACGGATCGGCCTAAATCATCAACTCTCATGGCTACGATCGGTCTCCTCCAGATATCCGTCGCGCTAAACATCACAAATAACTGGTCGGTAGTGCTCCCCTACCGGGCTCAACGCCATCTGTGCGATCTTCTTACCCTGAGGTACCGCACCGGGTCCATCATGTATCCGCAGATGGTGCATCTCCCCCTCCTCGAATCGGGTATGTGATACAGCTCAAGAACCGAGAAAACACATGGTGGACGCCACATACATCATATCACGAGAAAACCGCAACTTGCATTTTTAAAAAAAGATAATAAGTTTATAAAATTCTTGCGGTTTTCTCTAAAATCCAGAATTCTCATAAATACCGAATTCCTCAAGAAGAATCATAATATATAAACATACTGGTGATGATGGAAATTTATGATACGGTAGTATATACCATGCAAAATACGGCCAGAAACTATGCATGAATCATGATGCAATGCGGTATGTATATATGAATAACAATCCTACGTACCCATCTTAATGAAATGAATATACCGGTATAAGCCTACGGATCATATATGATGCAAATGCATAATTACCGATCCTAATCAAGTTCTATAATGTTCGTGACATAGCAATTACCAAAGGCGTGTGTGTTCACGTAAATAGTGCACATGCGGCAGGAACCAATGGTAATGGTGCAAGTGTCCTATGAGATGATGTCATAAATATAAATATATATATAACGATGCGATGCAATAAGATGGCTAACTAGGAAACTACGCATATAATGCAAGTACTATAATAATACTAAACCATCGTGTGCCTCGCGCCATCCAGACGATCCCCCCATAGATGTATACATCTACTCACCGGGACGCCTCGGCTAATCTGATTCGATCTTAGCTTTATCTTTCCGCGCCACGTCCGACGCCTCTGCACCCGATCCTAGAATCGCATACAAGCAATTAAGAGAATGAATATACGAATAGTCGCGGAACAAACGACACAAGTCAACCACGCGCACAACAAGACGCGCACACACTTGGTGCACAAACGCGCTCGCGACAACGCCATAATCCACGACTAGGGTCGCTATACGTGACCACAACCATGTCTAAAACCCAATCACGCATTCACAACGCATTAAATATCATAGTGAAAAGATTAGAGATCAACAAAAACGCAACTTAATTAAAATCGATTTATTCCAAAAACCTACTAAGCATCCATATACCATTTTAGTTCAAATCTTGATATTTTAACAAATCTAGTGGCCACAATATTCACTTAATATCTCAATTAAGTCACACAAATCATAACCAAAATTTTATCTCACCAATTTACATTAATTCTAAAAATCTAGTTTGCAAGTTAGCTTAATTAGGACAATTTATGAATAACAATTAGAAATTTAACAACTAGATTACATTTTGCATGTCTTAAAGTATTAAACTACACATTGCAACCTTAATGGTGTGATAAAAACCCTAACTTGCCTTCAAACCCCTTTCTTGAATTTTTCTAAACTCCAATTAAAACCATATTTAATCATCTAAAAAGCTAGATTAAAGTAATTAACTAACAATTAAACCTTAGGGTTAGGATTATATCTCACAATTTTTGTAGATCTAGCATGCTAAGTTAGCCTCCAAAAATGGTTCTCTAGCTCCAAGATCCATGTTAGATTTGAACAAGAATAATGGGTAAGGTTTAAATTAGGAATTTGTGATGTTTTTTGTGGATTTTTGAAGCAATTTTAAAGAATTTTAAAGTGGAAAATAGGGTGAGAAAAATTTGGGCAGCCAAGGAGGAGGGCTCGGCCATGAGAGAAATGAGAGGGAGAGAGAAAAAGTGAGGTGGGGGGGGGGGGGGAACTTCTCTAATTACCACATCTTTCACTTCTTTTCTTTAATTATTTAATTTCCTTTTCTATTTAACTTTTTCTTTAGATTTCTAGAACCCTCATGACAACTCTATTTCATTTCAAAAGCACATGTTACATTTTGGTTTAAGGTTTTCATGGCTCACATTTATTCAATTTACCCATTCCAATTTGTAATTTACACTAATTTAAATGTATAAATGAAAGCTTATAATAATATTTAAATTAATTAATTAAGAAAAAATATTTAAATAAACTAACAATTTATAAGTGACTAAATAAATATAAAATAATAGAAATTACATAGTTAAAATAGGCGTATTGAAGTCTATGATGAAAAATAATTATAGTTAAGTTTTACGGAAAATACGATTTATTTTACCGATTATCAGAAAATTCACCTAAAGGATTTTATTTATTTATTTATTTTTAGCACGTTACAAAGTGTCAGGTGGCTCACTCATGTCATTGAGTAATGGTTGCCTCACTTCTAGAATTGACGGGTAACTTGTTGCGCTTGTAAGGGTCGTTGTTTCTGGTGATGTTCGAGCTATTCACACGACCGGGGAACATTAGTTTTCGTTTGCAGCTCAAACAAAATACAAGACTCCTAATTTATCCGTTGTTCCATCTTATTTATCGCATGCCTATGATATTTATTACCTGCCTGTGATGATATATTAATGTTGTATATGTTTTGCACCAGCGCTAGCCCTGTCTATGCACTGTCGTAAGTTAAGCAACCTTACGGTGAAGTCCCCAGACCCCGTGAAAAATGCGGTGGTATATACGTACATTATATTTTGGTTGTTTTTGTGATGGACAGGAACTTAATTGATGGGATCGCATTATAGGTTTAATACAAGAAAAACAAACCTAAATGATGGTGTAGGAACAAATTTTAAAACTACCCGGTTTTCTTCAAAACCCCTTGTTTTAAAAAGTGGAGCCTAAACCATTCCTTTTCAAAGCTATTCAGTTCCTTCAACGATATCTAATTCATTATATTAAAGGTTTACGCCAAAAACCAGCTACAGCCCTCCGTCATTTCCTACGAGTAGTGCTCAGTATTCATACCGCGTTTGTTGACTTCGTCAAGGCATAGTGTACGATAGCTAAGTGGTGCTTGTTTGTAGCATACGATGCAATTGGTTAGGACAGTCATGCGGCCTTATTGACTCCGTCAAGGGCTCGTGCGGGTGGGTTTAATGCAATCATGATAATGACGGGTTGAACTTGACTAGAACTCTTTGATTTGTTGACTCCGTCAAGATAACTGGGGTCCTAGGGGTAAAAACCACATCGAAAGTTTCGAACATAAAGGAAGCTTGCCAGGCATGCGCATACCTTCTGGAGTGTGGTGACTTGAGTGACTTCCATCAAGTTATCATGCAATGATAGTTGGGTCCCGATTCTCACTGTGAGTAGGCATTACTCTTCGGGAGATTTTCACCTCACAATAGCTAACCTATTAGGTGTCTAGAAAGTGTTAACGAGATTACGCCTCTGCGGAAATGAGGCTATTTAATTATGTCCATGCAAAAGCACGAGGAGCCTCCCTCGGAGTACCAACACTGTCCTGGCTGAACGGTTAGCAAACTTGTAAGGTGTATATGATCCCGACTAGTTCTCCCTTTAGGGTTTGAAGGAGAATTCAAGGAATCAATGGGAGTCATCCTGATCTGATAAAATGATTAACCAATCTAATCTTGCTAGCATGCACGCTGAGTGTTTCTTTTCTCTCTCTCTCTCTTTAGCAACGACCATGACCCGCCTTAAACTAAAACTCGTAAACCAAGTTGACCGAACCTTTTTACAAACCTGGTTTTATTTTGTCATGATTTACGACAAAATCACATATATCCCTGCTACTCATGCTTTACCTTTTGCTTTCTCCAGAACATTCCGTATCACTACGAAAATCCATATAGAATGGATAAAACCATCTCGTATAGTTACATATGAACTCGTAGAAATTTATTTCAGTTCGAGAATGGATTCCGGTTATGGGGAAATAGAATAGGTTATTCGGTTGTCTTTTCTCTTTACCTTCTCTCAGATTGCAAGGGCTCCTAGTAGTAGGATGTTGGATATAGGTGCCCTCAAGGCAATTATTGTAATTGAAGGAGGACCTATATGAGAGAATAATTTTACACGAGATGATAGTATGCTATCTGGTTTGTCTTTATCTTTCATGTGATGTGTTTTATTTACCATCACATATCGTTTAGACATGAGATAAAGACCTAGGATTTTGCTTGACTGCCATGACGATGATGGAGATCATTCTAGTAGGGTCTGAGTAGTCGATAAGCACATCCTTAAATGTCCCTAGTCGTAGGAGTATTGAGACTGGGTATCGGTACTCCAATTTAGACTAGTGTGTACGTTTCCTGACCCGGTTGGAGGGTGATAGCTGATTCTACAACTATTTGTGTTTGACATCGAGAATTGTATACAGGTGCTCATTGGATGAGTTACACAGGACGGACTCACCGAGAACTCCTAGTTGGTAATATACCAATGTCAGGTAGCAGTTCTCTTGTGACATGGGTACAGGGTAGTCCTTAGGACCTGAGATTGCCATAGTGTCCCATGTGTATTCCCACTATACTTTGACTTCTACTCTACCACGGCTCAAAGGAGTCATGCAAACAGGTTTTTATTGGGTATAGTCCTGAAGCACGTAGAGGCAGTGAGCGGTCGAAGGGATTCATCTCTCTCGGTATAGGGAGATGATGTCGCGTTGTGCAGGACATGACTACAACCACAATTCGATGGCCATCGCAGTGGAGATAAACTGATAAGTGTTATCAGTTGTATCTTCGGTTGGTTATGAGTCCTCTGTCGCACGACTTATCGAGTTATCGGGGTCTGACAGATTCCAAACCCTAGACCCGATATGCAATACTCTTAGACGAAGAGACCAGAATGTATGATAATGTCACTGATAGACTTTGCAGGGTTCAGATAAGCTTGCTCGTTGGCCTTCTTTCGTTCAATACTTGGGTAACCGTTACTGTCACGCCCCACTTCCCAGTGTACGAGAAGAGGACGTGGCAAGGTCCGTTACGTATTTACTCAGAAGTAAACACGCTAAGCGTATCTAAGCAATATAAAGTAAAGTACACAAGAGACAGGAATGTAAATGAATAACAAATTTATTTATTAAACATTCTTTTATAGGTACAACTGAAATGTAAATACATGAGTAGAAAGCGATGCCTAAACAATGGCATAACTGAAATGAAATAAATATGTACAAGTGTCTAAAGCTCTGGGTCAAAAGCAAACAGCTCCAAATTCTCGGTGCTAGGCTCGGTCTCTAAAGCGTCCGAAACACCTGACAACATTCCAAAGAAAGAAGAAAAGGAATGTCGTCAGCGAACAATCGCTCGGTAAGTCCCAAAGGTGAGTAGAGATAGCATAGACAGAAAAAGAATATATCTGATAATATTTGATTATATTGTTAACATTGTTATTTGTAGCTTGGTACAGAAAATGCCAGTGTATACAAGAGAAGTCCCACTATTCCGGAGACTAAGGTATACAGAGCATAAAGAACCGTTCAGCCACGGTACAACGGCAATGGATATTCAGGTTATGTGTATTATGTGTCACGCCCCGCTTCCCAGAGTACGCTAAAATGGGCACGTGACATAGCCAACCATGCTACCTGTGGGTAAGAAGTATCCATCCACAATCACATTACGGCTATAGGGATATCAAGAACAAAATAAAACTATTTAAAACATGTCCATAATCCAAGATAACAGGAGTCAATAATAAATAAATGCGGAAGCAAATGGTCCAATACAAATAACTGAAATGTATGTCCCATAATGCGGGCTCACATCAGGAATAAAATGCAAGAAGAAAAACTAACTAATACTGACACCTCACAGCTCAGCCTGCTGGCTGAAGTACTCCTGCTCGGACTGCAACAGCGGTACGGAATATGGGCCATGCAAAACCCAGACGTCAGCGCGTCATGTCATCAAGTAATATAATAATAACAGGGTAACAGGCAATGCAATATAAACATGAAATAAGCAAGAGTAACCATAATATGAATCAGAGCAGAATAGGGTAGTGTGTAGTGGGTACACTAACTATTCTATCAGGTTTTCTATCCTAAAGTCCATGAAACCAAATTGATGAATCGTCGATGTAACTCAATAGTATCCCGTGCATGCCCGGGACCACGGTCTAAGACTCTCGGGCTGAAATCGAGACGTGCCGCTAGGCAGTAACAGGTAGCAGGTACAGGCGAGTGATGTCAGCGTCATCACTCCGGGGCTGGCCTAGCCCGTAAGAATGATCAGAATAGGAATCGAACTGTTGAGTTACAAGTCAGGTTTCACCTTTGATTTCCCCATACCCCCAAGTTATGTATGTCAAGTCAGGTATTCAGTAATCAAGAACTAATACCAACACAGGATCAGGTAAAAGCAGGTTTGTCTGGATAGACAACAGGAACGGTCCATGAGGACTACATGTCAGGTTTGTTGGCATTAGACACCAGATCAGGTAACGGGTCAGGTCATGGTACATCAGGTCAAGTCAAGCAGTGTACGGTACCATGTCGGGTCAAGCACTATGTATGTAGCAAGTCAGGTCAAGAGGTAAACAATATCATGGGTGTGCTCACAATCAGTTATATAATCAAGCATGGTCATCAATAACATGATATAAGTAATGAATTAAGCAATAGGCAGATTCATTCGGTTTGCAATACAGTTATCAAATTTGTCACAGAGATGATTACAAGAGTGCAGTAAGACAAGTATAGCCGTTTAGTCATGTTAACAGGTTTTAAAACCCTTAGAGGTGCAATGATTTATATAACGGTTCAGTACAGCTATTACAGGTTAAAATGCATACGAGTGTCCGAATGGAACAAAACTACAGAGATAGATGTCGTATGCTATGTCAATATTAAAATGTGATTAAACAGGTAAATGTGGTTATTAGGTTCAATTGCAAATTGTAGGTTCCAAGTTTAAGGATAAAATGATATAATACAATACTGTACAAGAACATGAGAAATGATTGTACCAAGCTAAATTTACAGGTTTAGGGTGTCATAATATATATGTAAATATTGTATAGCATGTAGTAAGGGGTACTTGCCTCGACGGGTCGCGAACCGGGAAAAACGGAACGTAAACGTCGGTGGGGAAACTCGCGACGGGCGCACGGTTCACGGAATGAACCCAAACAACGAACAATGGAACCACACGGGTCGGGGTACCTCGGTGGAATGTCGGGTCACGTCGCCAGCACAGCCAGATTCCGGCGGGACCAAAAACAGCGAACAACTCTTTCAAAGATTGTATTGTAAGAAAAGAAAAGAGAAGAGAGGAAGGGTGGTGGAGAGGATGCTTACATTGATCAACAGAGGGGTCGTGAAGGTTTGACGACGTCGACAGAGCTCCGGCTGTCGGCCAACAGTGACCGCGACCGGAATCTTCACTTCAAGAAAAACTCACCAGAGAAGGGAAAAAGAGAAGAAAGGAAAAAAGGAAGGAAGCAATGCTCACAGAGGGTGCTTGCGAGGCCGGGGCTACAGAGGCGAGGCCGTCGGCGGCAACAGATCCGGCGTGCAGCGCGCAGAGGGGCGTGTGCAGGTGGCCGCGGCTGGTGCAGGGTGCGCGGGGGTGGATGAAAGAGGGTGTGGGTGAGACGAGGCAGAGGAGGCGAGGATCCCGGCGGTGCTGGCGCCGGCGTCGGGGCTGCGGCGGCGACGGGGGAGACGGCGGTGGCTAGGGTTGCGATGGGTTCGAGTTCTGTTGTTTTAAAAAAAACAAAGAAAGGAGGGGAGAATAAATAAAGGAGAGAGAGAGAGATTTATGGGGAGAGAGACAGTTAGAGAGAGATGAGAGAGAGAGAGAGAAAGAGAAAGGGACGGGGAGAGAGAGAGAGGTAAGAGGTGTGGGGCCCGCGGGAAAACGAAGAAGTTTGATTGGCTGAGAAGGGATTTAGGAAATATATTAAAACGTATTTATAAGATTTTAAGCAACAGTAAATTATATAGTTAGGAAAAATATTCGATGGTTTGGAAAAATATAAAATTTGGGATTTTGGCGCAAAATAAAACATTTCCAAATCGCGCCCGGGTCGGGTCCAAAAATTTGAAATTGAAATAATAGGATTTTAAGCGGGATCCAAATTTTAAAATGAAGTGTTTTATGATTAAAAAGCATACCCCCAAAACGGACACACGTACGCGCGCGTAGCCGTCCAAACTCGCCCGTTTCACTGAACGGGACGAGAACACGGTGCACGGACGCTACAACGGGGTTAGGGGTGTCAAGTAGGCCAAGATGAATATTTTTAATTTTATTTTAGATACCAAAATTTGTTATATGCAGAAATGAATTTGCCGGGTAAAACTTTACAGTAAATAACAATCAAGCAGGTTAAACGAAATGAGTACCACACTACGCTTAAACAGTAACAGAAATTAGTAGTATTGGGCTCGGGTGTTACATTATACCCAACTACAAAAAGAATTTCGTCCTCGAAATTCCAAGAATACAAAGATAGATAACTACAAGAAAAGGTGAGGAAACTTCTGCCGGATTTCATCTTCTCGTTCCCAAGTGACCTCTCCATGCGAGCGATTACCCCAAGAAACAAGCACCAGGGGGATAACCTTGTTCTTAAGAACCTTTTCCCTTCGATCCACAATTTCAACCGGTCGCTCCTCAAAAGTCAAGTCTTCCCGTACCGTTAGCTCCGAATGATCCAATACATGCGTTTCATCACGAACATACTTACGGAGTTGAGATACGTGAAACACATCGTGCACATTCGCTAAGGACTGCGGTAACGCCAAACGATACGCTACCTCACTAACACGCTCCAAGATCTCAAAGGGTCCAACGAATCGAGGACTAAGCTTTTCTCGACTTCTAAAACGAATCACCCCTCTAGTCGGTGATATCTTCAAGAATACCAAATCACCCACGGCGAACTCTAAAGGTCTTCTTGACGTGTCAGCCCAACTCTTCTGTCTGTCTTGTGCTGCCTTCATATGATTCCTGATAGTGTTAACCTTCTCAACGGTCTGCACAACCAAATCTGGTCCTAATAATCTTCGTTCACCGACATCATCCCAACAAACAGGTGAACGACACTTACGACCATACAATGCTTCAAATGGAGCCATCTGGATAGTTGCCTGAAAACTGTTGTTGTAAGAAAACTCCACCAAATGTAGATGATCCTCCCACGAACCCTTGAAGTCCAACATGCATGCTCTCAACATATCTTCAAGAGTTTGGATCGTTCTCTCCGACTGACCATCAGTTTGAGGATGATAAGCTGTGCTAAACTTCAATCGAGTCCCCAAACTTTCCTGTAAACTCCGCCAAAAGTGTGATAAGAACCAAGTGTCCCGATCGGACACGATGCTCACCGGTACTCCATGCAATCTTACAATCTCCTGCATGTACCGCTCTGCCAAAGTCTCTGTTGATTGACCAACCCGGAAAGGAATAAAGTGAGCTGCCTTGGTCAATCGGTCAACAATCACCCATACAGCATTGTTGCCTTTTGGACTCCGCGGTAAAGCCGTCATGAAATCCATGGTTATATGTTCCCACTTCCACTGAGGAATCGGAAGTGGTTGCAATAAACCAGCAACGCTTTGATGTTCAGCCTTAACTTGCTGACACACCAAGCACTTTGCCACAAAGCGAGCAATCTCCCGCTTCATGCCCTCCCACCAGAAATGCTGTCGAATATCTCGGTACATCTTTATGCCTCCTGGATGTACAGAATAAGCTGAACTGTGTGCCTCCTTCATAAGCTCTTCACGAACATCTCCCTTTGGCACACACAAACGGCTATCATACCTCAACGAACCATCTTCGTGGATCAGTAAATCTGTTCGTAGTCCGGCTTCAACCTGCTCTCAAAACTTTTGCAGTCTAGGGTCCTGCGATTGTGCTGCTTTAATATTCTCGATCAATGACGAATGCACTTGCAGCTGCAACAATTGTCCCGTATAATGTGGTAGCACAACCTCCAAGTCAAATCTTCGAAAGTCTGCAACGATCTCCTTCTGCGTAGTCAACACCTGAATTGCTGGTAACCGACTAAGCGCATCCGGCACGACATTAACCTTCCCCGGATGGTACTTAAGATCAAGATCGTAGTCAGCCATCAGCTCCAACCATCTACGTTGCCTCATATTAACCTCCTTCTGTGTGAACACATACTTCAAGCTCTTATGATCAGTAAATACTTCGACTCTTTCGCCCAAAAGGTAGTGTCTCCAAATCTTCAAAGCGAAAATCACAGCCGCAAGTTCCAAGTCATGAGTTGGATAATTCTTTTCATGGGTCTTCAACTGTCTCGATGCGTACGCTACAACCTTCCCATGCTGCATCAAAACACATCCCAATCCTTTCCCAGATGCGTCGCTGTGAATCACCAATCCTCCGGAATTGTCTGGCACGATCAGAATAGGGGCGGTTATCAACTTCTGCTTCAACGTCTCAAAATCTAACGCACATTTATCCGTCCATACAAAAGGTACCTCCTTGCGCGTAAGCTTGGTTAGCGGCTCCGCCAGACGAGCAAAGTTCTCCACAAATCTTCTGTAGTACCCGGCGAGTCCAAGAAAGCTTCTTATCTCCGCAACATTCCTTGGAATCGGCCAATCTCGAACTACTGCAATCTTTTCGGGATCGACGGCAATTCCATCGCCCGACACAACATGCCCCAAAAACTTCACTTCCTCCAGCCAAAACTCGCACTTACTCATCTTCGCGTATAACTTCTCTTGTCTAAACGTTTGCAGTGCGATCTTCAAATGCTCAGCATGCTCCTCAAAACTCTTCGAGTAAACCAAAATATCGTCAATGAATACCACAATGAACTGATCCAAGAACGGTGAAAAGATTCGGTTCATCGAGTCCATGAATACTGCCGGCGCATTCGTTACTCCGAAGGGCATCACTAAGTATTCATAATGTCCATACCGAGTTCGGAACGCCGTCTTGCAAATATCTTCTGCTTTCACTCGGACCTGATGATATCCGGATCGCAAATCCAGCTTCGAGAATACCCTCACGCCACTAAGCTGCTCGAAAAGTTCGCCAATGCGAGGGATCGGGTACTTGTTCTTAATAGTCACCCGGTTTAATTCTCGATAGTCGATGCACATTCTTCTTGTGTCATCCTTCTTCTTTACTAGAAGAACTGGAGCTCCCCAAGGCGAGTTACTGCTTCGAATCCAACCCTTCTCAAGCAATTCAGCAACCTGTTTCTTGACTTCTTCCAACTCTACTGGTGCCATTGGATAATACGCTTTGGATACTGGCGCTGCACCATGAATAAGATCAATTGCGAACTCCACGTCTCGCTTCGGCGGTAAACCCGATATATCTTCAAACACGTCCATAAAATCACGAATAACAGCCGGCTCTTCACTATTATCAACTTCCATTGCTGCAAGAATATTGTTTATCGGCCTAGCCGTAAACTCGACTGGCCCGACAGAACTGCTTCCTCCAGTGAAGGTAAACTCGAGATGTCCGGGAATCTGGAAAATCACTTTCTTTGCCCTACAATCAATGTGAGCGTGGAAAGTGCCAAGAAAATCCATTCCCCAGACGACCTCGTAGCTGCCCGTATCAATCACCAAGAAATCTGCAAAAAGCTCCCGTCCGCAAACAACAACTGTACAATCTTTACACTCCCTACTAGATATGATTTTCCCATTCCCAGTGTGTATGTCCCAAAAACTAGACAGGGTTGTGCAGGCAATCGAGTGTGTAGCTATAAACTTGGATGACATAAAACAGTGGGATGCACCAGAATCAAATAATGCCAATGCGGGAAAACCATGAACGAGTAAAGTACCTGAAACAACTTCTCCTGACGCCTTAGCTTCTTCTGCTATCAAGGTAAAAGCTCGAGCCTGATTAGGTCCTTGAGTCAGTTGTTTCTGTCCCTGGAACGGTCTCTGCGGAGGCTTCTGAATATCATCTCTCGTACGAAGCTTCGACGGACAAGCACTGACATTGTGATCTACCGATCCACAAACTAAACAGAGTCCCTGCCTCCTTCGACACTCCCTCTGCACGTGCCCAGGTAAACGGTAGTAGTCACAAATCACGCTCCTTCTTCGATCAACGATCACAGAATTCTTCATGGGTGCTACACCTCGACGGTCCACTGGAATACTCTTGTGACCATGAGCTCGGTTAGGTACAAATGCGGGCTTCCTTACCGCAACTGCTGTTTGCTGCAAACTCCCTTTCATCCCAGATAAACTCTGCTGTTCCCGAGCTGCCGTAAGAACCTGTGAGAAAGTGGTCAAACCCAGGGAGACAATCTGCCTCTGGATGTCCACATCCAAGCTACGCATGAACCTCCGTGCCCTGTCTGCATCGTTGGCAACTAAAGGTCCAGCGAATCTGCTGAGTCTCGTCCATTCTGCTGCATGCACATCTACGGGTGCTCCATTCTGCTTTAGCCCGATGAACTTCTCTTCCATTTCCTCCCGTGCAGTCCGCGGGAAGAACTTCTCCAGGAAACTCTTATAAAAATCCGCCCACTTGATCGGCTTGGGCAAGCGGGTCTCCTCCACAAGCCACCATTCTCGGGCGTAGTCCACTAGCTGAATGCGTACCACATCAACTCTTTTGTCATCTGGAATCTATGCCGCAATAAGCAAATTCTCCGTGTCAACTAGCCACTGCTCTGCTGGCAACGGCTCCTCCAAACCAGTAAATGTAGACGGACCCAATCACCTGAAATCTGCCACGGTCTCTACTCGGTCGACTGGTTTAGCTTCAACCTTGTCTACGGACTGCTGAACGGTCCGCAAACCTTCCTGGAATGATTCTGCTTGCTGCTGGATCAGCTCGGTCTGTCTCTTTTGATTCTCCAGCATTCCCTTTATCACTCCAAGCATGGCGGCTTCGTCCACACGCCTCTCGTACGTCTTCAAATTCTTATCTGCCATATTCCTGAAATCAAAACACCCAACATTAGCATGATGATAGATTCAATATATAGATCAAGGCTAGAACTCCAAGATACTTAAATAGAGTACCGCATTGTAACTATGCCGCGGTTTCATAGCCACAATTACTTAACTCCACCCAAGTCGCCTAAGTCCTAGAGATAACAAGGAATCAGGTTCTCGAGTCGATATGCAAAGGAAGTTTGCATATCGTAAAAGATATAATCAGGAAGAATGTGATTCAAGAATGGTAAACGGTAAGGTGGCAGGACATGTTTCCTAAACACGGGTATTCCGATTCGTGTATTGGGTATAATACCCAACTACAAAAGAATCAACCCGACTAACCTGTGGCTCTGATACCAAAAGAACCATGTCACGCCCCGCTTCCCAGAGTACGCTAAAATGGGCACGTGACATAGCCAACTATGCTACCTGTGGGTAGGAAGTATCCATCCACAGTCACATTACGGCTGTAGGGATATCAAGAACAAAATAAAACTATCTAAAACATGTCCATAATCCAAGATAACAGGAGTCAATAATAAATAAATGCGGAAGCAATGATCCAATACAAATAACTGAAATGTATGTCCCATAATGCGGGCTCACATCAGGAAGAAAATGCAGGAAGAAAAACTAACTAATACTGACACCTCACAGCTCAGCCTGTTGGCTGAAGTACTCCTGCTCGGACTGCAACAGCGGTACGGAATATGGGCCATGCAAAACCCAGACGTCAGCGCGTCATGTCATCAAGTAATATAATAATAACAGGGTAACAGGCAATGCAATATAAACATGAAATAAGCAAGAGTAACCATAATATGAATCAGAGCAGAATAGGGTAGTGTGTAGTGGGTACACTAACTATTCTATCAGGTTTTCTATCCTAAAGTCCATGAAACCAAATTGATGAATCGTCGATGTAACTCAATAGTATCTCGTGCATGCCCGGGACCACGGTCTAAGACTCTCGGACTGAAACCGAGACGTGCCGCTAGGCAGTAACAGGTAGCAGGTACAGGCGAGTGATGTCAGCGTCATCACTCCGGGGCTGGCCTAGCCCGTAAGACTGATCAGAACAGGTATCGAACTGTTGAGTTACAAGTCAATTTTCACCTTTGATTTCCCCATACCCCCAAGTTATGTATGTCAAGTCAGGTATTCAGTAATCAAGAACTAATGCCAACACAGGATCAGGTAAAAGCAGGTTTGTCTGGATAGACAACAGGAACGGTCCATAAGGACTACATGTCAGGTTTGTTGGCATTAGACACCAGATCAGGTAACGGGTCAGGTCATGGTACATCAGGTCAAGTCAAGCAGTGTACGGTACCATATCGGGTCAAGCACTATGTATGTAGCAAGTCAGGTCAAGAGGTAAACAATATTATGGGTGTGCTCACAATCAGTTATATAATCAAGCATGGTCATCAATAACATGATATAAGTAATGAATTAAGCAATAGGCAGATTCATTCGGTTTGCAATACAGTTATCAAATTTGTCACAGAGATGATTACAAGAGTGCAGTAAGACAAGTATAGCCGTTTAGTCATGTTAACAAGTTTAAAAACCCTTAGAGGTGCAATGATTTATATAACGGTTAAGTACAGCTATTACAGGTTAAAATGCATACGAGTGTCCGAATGGAACAAAACTACAGAGATAGATGCCGTATGCTATGTCAATATTAAAATGTGATTAAACAGGTAAATGTGGTTATTAGGTTCAATTGCAAATTGTAGGTTCCAAGTTTAAGGATAAAATGATATAATACAATACTGTACAAGAACATGAGAAATGATTGTACCAAGCTAAATTTACAGGTTTAGGGTGTCATAATATATATGTAAATATTGTATAGCATGTAGCAAGGGGTACTTGCCTTGACGGGTCGCGAACCGGGAAAAACGGAACCTAAACGTCGGCGGGGAAACTCGCGACGGGCGCACGGTTCACGGAAT
This sequence comes from Agapanthus africanus, assembly GCA_030015575.1. Lineage (NCBI taxonomy): Eukaryota > Viridiplantae > Streptophyta > Magnoliopsida > Asparagales > Amaryllidaceae > Agapanthus > Agapanthus africanus. The sequence goes on from CM057349.1 coordinate 310,119,867, forward strand.
GAACCCAAACAACGAACAATGGAACCACACGGGTCGGGGTACCTCGCTGGAATGTCGGGTCACGTCGCCGGCACAGCCGGATTCCGGCGGGACCAAAAACAGCGAACAACTCTTTCAAAGATTGTATTGTAAGAAAAGAAAAGAGAAGAGAGGAAGGGTGGTGGAGAGGATGCTTACATTGATCAACAGAGGGGTCGTGAAGGTTTGACGACGTCGACGGAGCTCCGGCGGTCGGCCAACAGTGACCGCGACCGGAATCTGCACTTCAAGAAAAACTCACCAGAGAAGGGAAAAAGAGAAGAAAGGAAAAGAGGAAGGAAGCAATGCTCACACAGGGTGCTTGCGAGGCCGGGGTTACAGAGGCGAGGTCGTCGGCGGCAATAGATCCGGCGTGCAGCGCGCACAGGGGCGTGTGCAGGTGGCCGCGGCTGGTGCAGGGTGCGCGGGGGTGGATGAAAGAGGGTGTGGGTGAGACGAGGCAGAGGAGGCGAGGATCCCGGCGGTGCTGGCGCCGGCGTCGGGGCTGCGGCGGCGATGGGGGAGACGGCGGTGGCTAGGGTTGCGATGGGTTCGAGTTCTGTTGTTTTAAAAAAAACAAAGAAAGGAGGGGAGAATAAATAAGGGAGAGAGAGAGAGATTTATGGGGAGAGAGACAGTTAGAGAGAGATGAGAGAGAGAGAGAGAAAGAGAAAGGGACGGGGAGAGAAAGAGAGGTAAAAGGTGTGGGGCCCGCGGGAAAACGAAGAGGTTTGATTGGCTGAGAAGGGATTTAGGAAATATATTAAAACGTATTTATAAGATTTTAAGCAACAGTAAATTATATAGTTAGGAAAAATATTCGATGGTTTGGAAAAATATAAAATTTGGGATTTTGGCGCAAAATAAAACATTTCCAAATCGCGCCCGGGTCGGGTCCAAAAATTTGAAATTGAAATAATAGGATTTTAAGCGGGATCCAAATTTTAAAATGAAGTGTTTTATGATTAAAAAGCATACCCCCAAAACGGACACACGTACGCGCGCGTAGCCGTCCAAACTCGCCCGTTTCACTGAACGGGACGAGAACACGGTGCACGGACGCTACAACGGGGTTAGGGGTGTCAAGTAGGCCAAGATGAATATTTTTAATTTTATTTTAGATGCCAAAATTTGTTATATGCAGAAATGAATTTGCCGGGTAAAACTTTACAGTAAGTTACAATCAAGCAGGTTAAACTAAATGAGTACCACACTACGCTCAAACAGTAACAGAAATTAGTAGCATTGGGCTCGGGTGTTACATTATGGTTACAGTCTCGTGCCACTTCTAACACCTTCCATACCAATCTACCCCTTATAAACCCCGCGATGTCTTTTGTATTGATTGTATTGTTTATTATATAGATGGATGACTTGCCGAAACCATGATATCAGTAAACAGAATGGGTATAAATGGAGAGTCGTGTAGACGGAGTATATCCATGGTTCGGTTCAGTCAATATAGATTGAGTAGACGGATTCATGTTGAATTGTAGTTTATACTTGAATCATATTCAAGTCAGATTTATTAGATTGAGACTCAGTCTGAGTCAAAAACTTTGAAAAGAACTTGAAATCCTAAATTAGTTTTGATATTATCGGTAACTGCTACACATGGACGGCAGGATTTGTGTCTTTTTCCAAGACAATTACCGTGTTGATAACACCGTTTGTTAGATTGACTACTTTAAATAGGCAAGCACCCATATTCTCCGACTCCCTGAGGCTCAAGAGACCGGTCCCGCTTAAACCTATGTTTACTAGGGTCCTTATTGTAATTTAGTATAACTTGAGGGGGTTTATATAAAAATAGTTTTGGTATAATTTAAAAATACACCTCAAGCATTTAATTATCGTTTTTAGGCTTTTCATAGATGTATATTTTATAAAAGTGAAATTTCTAGTGAGTAAAACCTCATTTTCATAATATATGGTATTTTATTGAAATGCTGGAATTGTTTTGTATTTGGATGGTATTTTCATGTAATGGTGATTCCTTTGATTTAGAAAACTTAGAATATTTATATAATATAATTAAAATAGATATTTTGATAATAGTTATATAGTTAATAAAAATAAATTTTATTTATTCTTGTAGAAATCTCATTTTCTAAAGAAAAATACATTAAAAATTCCATCGAGATCGAATGCTCGTTTCGGAGGTATGAATCTCGCTCTACTAGGACCAAGGATGTGCGATAACCCGCACCATCCCAATCGGGGTCCCCAAAATGGGTTGTAGAGGCACAATTGCAAGGAATTGATCAATACATCTTTTTAAAGAAATGGTTTTGTGAGTTGATGGTATTTATTTGTAAAGTCGTGTTATCCCATGAATATATTCCTAAAACCTCATCGTACTATGTCAAAGATATGTGTTGTGATGAGGTAGGCCATTACCTTGTGAGTTATCTAAAGGTAATACAAGTTTTGTGTTGTTTTATGTCGTAAATGAAGTATGTGGTACTTTACCGTAAAAAACAATAAAGTTGTATAAATGATTCTTTTGAGATGAAACTTATTTTAATAGCTTTGTTAATGTTTGTTAAACAATATATGAGAGTATGGTATTTTGTTGATTAAGAAAAGTAGAGTTTTATAGAAAAACCGAATCGGAAGTCGGATTAACTCCGCTTCTGTCGGGTTTTAGAAATAGAACTTTTTATAATAGGAGAAGAGAGGGGGAGAGGGGACTTACTGGCTTTTGGACAAGAGAAGGGAGAGAGAAAACTAAGGAAGGTTTCGGGGCGTCGTTTCGTCGCCGGAATCTCCTTGGAACGTCGCCGAAACTTCACCCTTCGCTAACTCCACTTGCACACTAAAGGGACTTGAGAATTTTTGAGAGTTTTGACAGGGAATTTCTGAGTGAGGATGATAATGTAGCTGGGGGATTCGATCACAGGGGCTACGTCACAGCAGTGCAAGGCTTTACCAATGTGCTACAAGTGCTTTCTTGCTGTTGTAAAATAAAACAAATAGTTATAGTATACATAGGATTGCAAATACCCCAATTGTACATTAACTTTTAAACAATTTTCTGTACATTAAAATTGGAGTTGTTACAGTTATATGCAGCTAGTACCGCTGACGTGCTTGTGGGTTATGGATATGATCTTAACTTACTGCCAGCGTATTGTCGAGTCTTTAGAGTCCCACATAAAGGTTTCCCAGCACATGTGAAACGATGTAGGACACGTATAGGGATACGTGCAGGAGTTCGATTAAACACGTGTATTTGATACACGTATTTTAATCGGGTGTTTGTTGATATTAGCTGGTATATATATGATATAACCGGATTATTAAATCAAGTGTTAATTTAATAATTAAATGTATATTTATATATTGATATATTTATATATTAACTAATATCATGCATACTTAATTTTTTTCTTCTTCTCTTTAAATTATTATTTATATTTGATATAAATAATAAGACATGTATATTGATACATGTATGATGGGAGTATAAGAATTACATGAAAGAAATGAAAATGAGTCATGGTTGTAGAACTCATAAGATGATTCTTTTTAATGACTCATTTGTGTGAGTCACTATTTGACTTGACTCATTCTTGTTAAATATTTTATTCATGCTTATCTTCTTTACACTCTCATCTCCTCCATACTTCTTCCTCCTCTCTTGATTTTTCTTCAAGTGGGGAATGGAAAATAAAAGAGAAAAAATATGTGAGCTAATTATTCTACATCTCCTACTAATCATTCTTAGCAAGTTTAATTAATGGGTTACTTTATTTTGATGAGATAATTTAAAGCTAAAACTTGTGTTGGAGTTATCTCAAGCTGGATCATCTTCGATGAGGAGATCATCGAGCAAACTTGTTCCGGGTTTCGTGGAGACTATCCGAAATCTAAGGAGAGGTGGCTAACGCGCTACAAATGTTGTATCCATCTAAACTTTAGTTTTTAGCTTACTAGTTTAGATGCAAGTTTAGTATTTTGGTTTGATTTTTGGTTTGGATTTGCTATAGCTCTCTCGATTTTTAAAATTACTACTTCTGCCACGTTTTAAACCCTACTAGAGGTGCCTAGCTATCCAATATAGGAGAGTACACTAATTACGCTTATTGGATAATCTTCTTCCAAACCTTAGGCTCATGTCGAAAGGTAGGAAAAGAAGAAAACAAATTAGCCTAAATATGGTGTACAGAAGGTAATAAGTAAAGACATATAAAGGGATTGGAATAAGGGCAATGAAAATTGTAACTAATGTCATGAGTCTGGTATTGGAAAAGGCATTACAAGGAATACCCGGCCACCCCCTCGAAACATTTTCATGTTTCAGTTTTACTGTGCAGTGTTAATTGAAAACTACTTTCCCAATTAGATTCTGACTTCAGGGTATGTATATACCGAACTTGATTCTCATATCTGTATGGTATTATAGATACCGAGTGGGAATAGAATATTGGGAATTGGGTGATTAGATCCTCAATATCAGAATTTTTTGTAATTGGTAATTTTTGAGGAAATCACCTGGGTTTTGCCTAACGACAAATATTTGGTTTTGAATATCCGTTGTTATCCACCAATTTCGAACTGATATATCTGTATGTTTATTTTATAAAGTGATATATAAAATTTTGAAATTATGTTTATAACATTTACGTTTATCAGTTGATGATTTGGTAAGGTGCATTCAATAACGGTGTAATTCTTCTTAAACATAATACAGTTTTCAACCTATGACACGCAGGGTTTGAGTTATTAAACTCAGAGAAGTTACACAAAGTATTGTATGTTTTCCGATGTCCATTAGCATAAGGGGTTGGTACTCGTACTATATTCCATGTACTTATGACTTCTCTGGTTTTAGACACGCATTTCGTTGAAATACAAGGTCCAAATTTTGAGAAGTTATAGGTATACGAATAAAGTAGAGAACCATACGTTGGAAATATCAGGATTCTTCGAGGTAATCGAAGATGTATATACTTATGTTAGGTATTCCGTCATAAGTAATATATTTGAGAACCTGCTTCTCTCTCAGGTTACTCATCTGTGGGTGCGCTCCTTGATGAATAACGCTGCATGACCTTCTTCTATTTAGTCGATATGCACTGGAAACAACTGCATATTTTTTGAATATGGTTTTAATTAAATTAGTGCTTTTGTTTCTATATTGGATATAGAATGGAGTCATATCTTAACGGTGTTAAGCTATATGGAGTTATTCGGCTTATACTTAAAACTAGAATCCGGATAAACTCAAGGCGCGTTTCAGTAATGGCAGTTTGTGGGTTATCCCGGGCTTAGACGAGGGTTAATATTCTACCATTTGTAGGATCAATAGTTATATTGTTCTTGACTCGCCACCTTTTTGGTAAAATGAATTCTTTTTATAAAATATTAGTGGGAGTATGGTAGAACTGGAAGTGATTCCAGAACCATAAACGGTTACTGAATATTTAGTAGAACCTAAGAATTCAATTGGATTTGACAACCCATTAGCCACTTTGCAGATTTAGTGGATAACCTCAGCCACCCTAGAGGTACTTCGGTCTCCTAAAAAATGGTGACAGAGAGGTTTTGATGACTCAAGCTTATCACTAATACTGTCCTAGATTATAAGATCTGGCAGGTGAATAACTATAACGTCATTCTAAATTTAATTTAGAAGTGCACTGATTGATATGCTGTTTTTGTACGTGCTTGTTTTAATTTAAAGAATACCGCAATCAAGACGGTGTCGCTTGGTAGCTAGCCGATTGAGTACGGGTCGGTCCACAGGGAAATAGTGTTATTTCTTTAAGTTCTAACGAGTTAAGTCCTATTTTTGGTAGGTTTTATTTTAAGATCTAAGAATGAGATTAAATTGATTTAAGGGCTTGCTAGGGTTAGGATTAGGTTAGTTTAGAATAGGGATTCTACTCACTGCTTTTAATGCCCTAGTTAAGAATATAGGAGTTAGGGTAATAGTCAACAAAGGGGATTAGCACGATTAGGAAGAAACTTAGTTTCTTCCTTTTGGTCCTTGTCCGTCCTTTCTTAACTCTTAGCCCTAATCTCCAGTTAATTCAACCACAACCGGTCTAATTAGGGAATCACCGCTATCATGTAGGATAGGGTGCCGTAGTTAGCGGTGTGTGATTGAATTAAATAAAGTCCTATTTTAAATATTATATGGGCAAAGAAAGGAGCGAGAGAGATTTCCTTCTCTCAAAACTTCCCTATCCTAACCCTAACAAGTGAGGAATTACTCACCCATTAGGAAAGTGACGATAAAATTCATTTTTATATTTTATTTTAATAGACTATCTAAATTACAGAAAATAAAAGACAGATAAAAAAATTGCAGAAATTAAATTCAGATAAAAAAATGCAAGATAAAAATAAAAATACCTTTATTGATGACCTCTCAACGAGTATAAGGGAAATTTAAAATTTTAAATCTAGAAATTAAAAAGAGGCATCCTCCAAAGAGGCACACCAAAAAGAGGCACACCATTATTTGGGTTTGAGCCCTCTTATTTATAGATAGGAAAAACCCTAGGTTTACATTCTGATCCATACATGAAATTACAAAACAACCCCAAAGACCGAGTCAAAGCACCGACATCCCACCGACACGTGCATATTATGGCCGTGGAACCGCGGCAGAAAGGCCTGTTTGGCCTCAGTTCCGTGGCCATTTGGTAGGTTCTTGGGCCCATCTCTTCAGGGTTTCTCTGTGTTGTTTTTATCTTCTGTTTTCTTTACTTGGTTTCTCAGAATTTCTTCAATTTCCTTCCAGATTTCCAACAGTGCAGGATGATGTAGACTTTTGCCTTGAGCTTCGCGTTGAAATCTTCAATCTTGTGCTTCCCTTGTGCTTTGTGCATTGAACCGTCTAATGATTTTCATTTGTTCCTTGAACTGGTAGGTGACATCATACGGATTCATCTATTGTTGGTCGTAGTCTCACATTTGTAGCGATTTTTCATGAATTTCACTGTAACGATCTGAGAACTTGTAACCTGCAACTATTTAGCAGATATGGATCAAAAGCACGTATTTATGTGTAATGTGATTAAGAATGGGTGATATACGAATGCAAAATTTTGATATGAACAAATACCCCAAACTTATCTTTTGCCCGTCCCGAGCAAAGCCAATTTATTCTTGAAAAATCCTCACGTCACTTTCGTAGGGAACGCGATTGCACTGAGCTCGTGCAACAAGCCGTTAAACCTCTGGGTGTTTCTAGTAGGAGGAGTGTTGTCTCCTGAGGGTTTTCAGCGGATACTACCCACGAAATCCGATCAATTTGGCCTGTTGACTCTAATTCTTCAATTCAGTATTCTAGCAAGAAATTCTATTATCTTTAACTTAGAAATCATCAACCCATATTTTTCACACTCACTTTTCATTTAACTTAAGATCGTATATGTTTTACAAATTTATTAAGCTTTCAGCATCTTTTGAATTTTCCTTCTAAGGTGCAATCTTAACTCAGGAATTTTTATCATCTCTACTGAAGATATAAGCCCTATCTTTTATTCCTATCTCTCATCTAAACCCCAATCATATACCCCCACGTGTGTATAATTTTTACCCCTACACTTGGAAATTCAATTCTAGCTATCATACTTTTGTCCATGTCCAAAGTACTTTTAGTTGGTGAATTTTAGATGAAATTGCTCACACATTCTTCATGCGACCGTAAATATTTCTTGAGGTACTAGACGACCGATTACAAAATTTGCTTGCGCATTTAGGCGTAATTCCTCATCTTGTAATACTTAAGGCTTAGCAGTGACTCCCAAACCAGTTGGTCTAAGGCACTAGGTGATAAAGCATCCTTGCTATATTTTTTATGCTGTCTTAAGTAATTACAAAACCAGTGTTCATTTTTTTATCTCTTTATTCACCACTTATACTTTTATTTTATTTTCCTTCATACTGAGGATTTTAGACAAGAGCATTTCAAGGTATCCTCTACTATCCCAAGTTTCAAGGTGCGTGTAAATGCGTATAATAGGGTATATATTTTCAGAATTTGGACTTAAGGTTCAGAATTATTTTTCAGACTTATACTTCAAATAGAGCTTTCAATACTCTTCCCTTATTTCGATTTAGCACAAGAACTGAACTCAAAATTTGCCTATTTCTAAATAAACTATAAGGACGTATATTTTCTATAGTTAAACTTTAAGAAAAATTATTTTTAGGGTTTTTAATTTACTAAGTTTAGGATCTAGTTTTTCCTAACTAGTCAACCGTCATGTTAAACTTAAGTCAAATATGGCCAAAATTGAACTTTTCAATTTTTATAATTTTTTAAAATTTTTCAATTTTTATGGGTTTTAAAATAAGTATGCAAATGCAAAAATATACATATGAATGCGAAGGAAGAAAGCTTACCGAGCACACCCCCAAACTTAAACTTGACAGTGCCCTCACTGTCAGGCTACACCAAGAGGGTCAAAATTGTCAGCACTCCCCCCCTTTTTTTTAAATTTTTATTTTTATTATTAACAAAAAAAGAAAACAAAATATATATACACAACAAGGTTCCCCCAAACTTAAGTGAAATATTGTTTCTACTGTTGCCATTTTTTAAATCTCATAAACTTGTAAACTTGGGAGGAAAAATTTATTAACGGGGACATGAAATATGATCGTGAAAATCTCCCCCAAACTTATTTTTGGCTCACCACTTTGAGTTAGAAAAAATTATTTTCAAGAGCCAAATTATAACCCCCCCTAAACTTGAGTTAAACAATGTTAAGCTTTTAAAGAGGGGGTTCAAAGTTATTGGTCAATACCAAGCTTTGCAAAGACCAAAATTCAACACCAACCATTTGAAGAATTTATCAATATAACGTATAGGTCGGTGGAAGAACATGCTATATAGAGCCAAGAAGAAGTGGGGAAGAGATAAGTGGTGGTATGGAAAGGGTTTGCGTGAACGTGAATGTGAGGAGATAAGAGATGATGATAAATAAAAACGAGAATATGAATGATCAGAAATGAGTGGAATATTGGCATTCTCGTATTTTATAAGAAGAAAGGGTGGTGGTTCAACTTCTATAGGTGGAGGTTAATTAATCACAAAATCCTTGTTGTTTTGGAATGCAAGTTCGTCAGCGAAAAGTTCTTCAAAACTCTCATCGATGTAATTGAACATTTTACTGTCAGTAACTTTTGTGCCAGAATTTATCATACTTCATTTGTCAAAAATTATTGAGGTAGAAGACTCGAAAAACTCATCTACCTCATTTTCAAAGGTATCCAAATCAAGTTGGCTTTCTGAAATGATCAAACTTGAATTATCGGATTGTGATTCATCAACACTCACTGAAATTATAGGAAGAATGGAAGAAGAACCTGAGACAGTGGGAGAAAGAAGTTGAATACGAACTTGAGGGTGGAGATGAAGTGTATAAATTAGCACAATTTGTACTGATCGATGTGTAAAAAGCGATTGTGTTAATCTATCAACCCACTGAGAAATGAGGTCAAATCCCTCAAGATTCGTAAGAAAATATGGGTACGTCGAACTTGGTAAACCAGACATAAAAAATGAAAGTGTAATGGTTTCTTGCAAGGTCGGAACGAGGATGGAGGGAAGTGATTGAGGAAGGGTATCAGTTAAAGATTCAGGAGGGTGTGCGCAGTCAATGAAAGGGATAGAATGAATTGGAAAATCCGATTCCTCAAGTAAAACTGCTTCATTCTCAATAATTTCCTCAATGCTCTCCTCAAAATTTAGCTTATCCATGCAATTCTCATTAAAATCAAGATGCATATGAAGTTCGGGAAAAACAGTTAATGACTCGGGATGATGAATTGGAGAGAGAAACGCATCCAAATCTGTGGGTTCATCATCCAAAATATTCACAGCGTCTATATCCTCAATCAAGTGAAAATCAATTTTTTCAGACACCTCATCAAAAGCATGGATATTAATCAATTCAGGTTTTAGAGTGGAGGTGTAGAGGTCAAAAGGATTGGTGATGGTTTCACTCGAAAGGGACCCTTCACAATCAGGTAAATCAAACACTACAAAGTCGCACAACTCATTAAACGTTTTATTCTCAACTGGTGAATCATTTGGAACACTTGATAGACATTCAAAACCGGAATTGTGGGATTCAATTGGAGATGGGTAGGTTTGATTTGGAAGGGTGCACAGCTCACTCTCTCCACTCAAATTATCAATCTGTCCAACCGCCTCATCATACATTGTAAAATTTAGAGCTAGTTGGAAACTAGCTACCGGGTCACTAGGTTGTATAACGGCGGCCATGGACGCATTCAAAACCCTCATCTGTTGGCATGATGATACCATAAAGTTTTCTAACGACTGTTCCAAACTAGACATGGGTTGTGACGGGGTTTCAGTAAAAGAGTCAAAGTTGTTTGGATACGTGAAACTCCTAAATGGCTGTGTAGAAGCAATGTCTAGGGAAGGTGCAAAAGTCGGGTAGGACTGGTAAGAATTGAATGGTTGAATATGAGTAGGATCAATATTTGGATAAGAAGGTGAATGGAATTGTTGATCCAAAGAATTCGCAGTGGTGAAAGGAGTGAAAGATCGGTTACGAGATTGTTCAATATGTTCAGCAATAGACATGGGTTTCGGAGTTACAACAGGACTCGAAAAAGGAGTATCTGTAAGCCCGCGGGGACGCCCCGGCCGTCGATCCGACGCCGGAAACGCGGAAAACAAAAACTTTGCGAACTTTGCAAAACGGCACCACCGCGGACTTTTTACCCGGATCGGGCCATTAACCTAGCTAGCTAGCAAAATAGAAAAGAGTAGAGATGCTATACCAAGCGATCCGTGTCCTTCGGTCTTCGTCTCCACTCCGATCTCCCGCGGAATCTCCGTCACCTCCTCGCTCGTCGGAAAGGGCACCACGTAGCCGGAATCTTTTACGGGCTCCCGCCTCTTGACCGAGGCAACTCGGGCGCGAAGTTGGCTAGCCGACGCGTCCAAGACTTGCTATAGAATAGTGTAGTGGGTTATCTCTTTGGGGTTTATGAGGTTGCCATGGTTGGAGGAATTTTAGCACAAGGATATTCATGGAGAATTGAGGGAAAGATTGGAGCATGCCATGGAGAAAGGAGCTCGGCCATAAGGAAAAAATGCTCACTGGAAAATGAAAATAGCAAGCTCCCCCCATTTTCTTTTCTCACTGGAAATTGTGTGTATATATGTGAAGACCATTAATTAAAACCATATATATAAAATCCCTCATCCAAATCAAAACACCAGCACACCCACAATCATCTCTCTCCCTCACTCAAGTGGCCGGCCCCACTCCCATCCCAAACAGTGGCCGGCCCAACTAAAAAAAGAGAATGAAGGAAATTACCAAGTGGGGAAAAAAAGGAATAAACAATTAGAAGAAGGTCACACCAAATTCTAATCCATATCCAAATCAATACCCATCTAATAAATACAAGGAAATGACCATAAAAGAATATCATCATGATAAAGGCACAAATGCAATAAAGCCCTCATCAAAAAAAATTAATTGCAAACTTGCAATTAACCCCCTCCAACGGAAAGTCCGGCCGGGAAGGAAAAAGAGAAAACCGGCCGGAATGGAATGCAAACTGGCAACCCCAGAAAACCGATCCCGTAATAAATTACAGGAAAACCCCGCTACTGCAAATACATGCCCGCCTTTGTATTCTCACTGAACACAAATGCAAAGAGACAAAACTACACTATCTAATACTAGGATCCGGCTTAAGCCAAAGCCGGCTAGTAAAATCCGTCCGATCACGATCCGTGCAATACCGCACGTATCTGATCGAACCCTGCCATATCTCCATACGGCCTCTACAGCGTTTCGCCCGAAACTTGAGTAACTGTCTGTGTGGTGGACTCTAAAGACTCGTCAATACTATGGCTGTGGATTTAACCACTAGCACGTCAGAGGTATTAGCCATACGTGACGGGCCACCAGCTATTGACCAAAAGGGACGTCGATGAGCGAACTCATCCTGACACCCTACTGAGCCTGTCAGTGACAATATCCGTACAGTCCGGTCCGTTCGTCTATGAGCATCGCATGGCGGGCCTAGGGGGTTGGTAAAAGTCAGACCCCCAAAAGCGGTACAAGTCGTGTCGGAGTGTAGCCCAGAACACCCTGAGATACTACTGGAATACCTACCAGCAAATCTCCTGCCTTGGCCAAGGACTTTTCATGTTCTGGCTCTCCTAGACACAGCACGACCTCACCCCCAATACCGGGAGAGACGAACCCCTGCAGATCCGCTCACTGCCTCCATGTGGCTCGGGACTGTACCCAACTAAAACCTGTTTGCACGACTCCTTTGAGCCGTGGTAGGGTAGTAATCAAAGTACAGTGGGAACTCACACGAGACAAATGACGATCCCAGGTCGATGAACTAACCTGTACACATGTCACCTGGGAACTGCTATCTGACGTCTGGTATATCCCAACTAGCAGGTTCCCGGCGAGTCCTGTCCGGTGTACTCATAACCCAATGAGCACCTGTATACATCTTAGGTGAACCAACTGACACCAGTGGCTTGTGAGACCGGCCACCGCCCCTCGTCGGGGTCTCGACTGTATACACTAGTCTACTCTGGAGAAACGATGCCCTGTCTCGAATCTCCCACGACTAGGGACCTTTTAAGGATATGCTTGTAGACCCCCAGCTCCCACTTATATGATCGCCCTCATACTGCTGGTGGTCAAGCAAGAATCCTAGGGGCTTTATCAACGTGTAATAGCGACTCGAAAGGTCACCTAAAGCAGTACACGATGATAAAGATAAACCAGATAGCATACTATCATCTCGAGTAAGACTGTCCTACCGGGATAGGTCCTCCCCTCAATCATTGCAATCACGTGCCTGTGATCCAATAATTGACTCTGAGGGCACTATCTCCAACAATCTCCCACTTGCACTCAAGGCTAATTATTGCGATGTCGCATACTCACAGCCCGTGTGATACCGAACACCCAACTCCTCTACTAGTCAGTTTCACAAAGCTCGTTTGCGAAACTATTGCGTTCGAGGAATAGCCTCAGTGAGTGGATCCGCTTTGATGTTTCTTTCTATGTCTCTCTATATCTCAAGTTCGCGGAGAAAGCCATCTCCCGAAATGAGCAATACCTGTCTTAGAATGTCTGGATGTCTGATGGGACCTAGCTCATAAGTGAACTCCAAATCCAAACTTCTTAGACTGTATCGACAACTGAACTTAATCAGTGTCCTGCGCCATGCCTTCCCTCAGTTTCCACCTGGACCACCTGTCCAAAATACTGCCCCTCGTTAGAGGGAAAACTATAACTCTGACAGCCACTCTGTCATCCAGGTCACCTTGGAAGCCTGGAATGATAACCGTCTCCTAAAGGAGGCTGCCGTTATCAATTCCTTAGAACATTAACTTATGTTCTAAAACTGCTTCCGACTGTTTCTCCAGGATTGGATCAATATCAACTTATTGCACCTACTGCAAGAACAACATCTGGTGTGGTACTTGACATCTCATGATTGACTCAATTGCCTAAGCAAGTGATCTGTCAATCATGCGTATCCCTCTCCCCTTTAGTCTGTAAGACACCTTTAGAGAGGGTGACTCCATTACCTGCAGGTACACTACCGTGCCAGGAGTCGTCCATTCTAAATACTCATAGAATGCTGTCAAAGTACCCAGATTGGGAAACCACCCAAATCTAGATCTAAAACTATAGATCTAGTAACCAGAATGTCTGATATAATATCCAAATCCTATATGGAGAAACTACTGTGTGACGACCAAAGTATAACCGATCGTAGTATAGGAATATCACTTCCTACTCTGTGTATGTCATCAAATACCAGGACATCACACCCTACTACCTTTTTAACAGATCCATCCCTTATTCTGATGAAGTCAAACCTCTGACTGTCACATCAGAAATAGATGATCTATCTCCGCAATATCTGCTATAGTCTATAAATAGACATAAGCCTGATGTCCACCAATGCTTCCGCTGCTCCCACTGACTACGACAACCCTCTGGCAGAGTCATATAGACGTATGCTTCTAAAGCAAGTTTAGAACGACGCTATACTCATCCTCCCGCCGGGTCTCGCAACCTGGAACAACAGCAATGGCAAGTCTGGGTAAACAAGAACCTCCCTGCCACCGTCCTTGAGCATACCGAAGTACCTCTCGGGTGCCTGAGGTTACCCACCTTATCTGCGGAGTGGCCAATGGAATGTCAAACCAGATTGAATCTTTAGGTTCTTATTAAATCTTCAGTAATCGTTTGTGGTTCTGGAATCACTTCCAGTTCTACCATACTCCCACTACTGTTTTCTGAAAAAAGTCCATTTTTGATAAAACTGTGGCGAGTCAAGAACAATATCACTATTGATCTTCCAGATGGTAGAGAATCAACCCTCGTCATAGCCCGGGTCAACCCACAAACAGCCACTACTGAAACGTGCCTTGAGTTGTCCAGAGTCTGGTTTTAAGCATAAGCCAGACAACTCCCCGTATCTTAACAATGTCAAGATATGAACTGTTCTATATCCAAGAAACAGAGGCACTGATTTAATTGAACCAGATTCAAATCATGCAGCTGTCTCCAGTGCATGTCAACTAAATGGAAGAGAGGCCGATCAGCGTTACTCAACTTAGGAGTACTTCCAATTATGAGTAACCTGAAAGAGAAGCTAGTTCTCTTAATCATTACTACCAACTGAATACCATACACAAGTATCTACATCTTCGATTACCTTGAAGAATCCCGATACTTGCTATATCTGGTTCTCTACTTTATTCTTATACCTATAACTCCTCAAAACTTAGACCCTGTGTTTCTATGAAACACATGTCTAAGAACTAGAGAAGTTAAAAGTAAACAGAATATAGTACGAGGACCAACCCCTCTGTCCTAATGGACACTGGACAATATACAATACTCTGTATAAGTCCCTTGAGTCTTGTGACTCATTCACTGTGTGTCGTAGGTTGAAAACTGTACTTTTGGTTAAGAAGAATTACACCGTTGTTCAATGCTCCTTACCTAACCATCCACTGGTATAGGTAAATGTCATAGACATAATTTCAAAAAGGTATGTCTCACTCTATAAAAATAGACGTACAGATATATCAATTTGAAATTGGTGCACAACAACGGATATTCAAAACCAAATATTTGCCGACCGGCAAACAACCCAGGTGACTTCCTCAAATATCACCGATTACAACGAATCCCGATATAATGAGGATGGTCACCTAATTCCCAATAACTTACTCCCACTCATCATCTGTAAAACCATACAGATGTGAGAACCATACCTGGTAAATACATACCCTGGAGTAAGTGTCTAATCGGGAAATCAGTTTTCTATTAATAATACACAGTGAAACTGAAACATTGAAATGTTTCGATAGGGTATCCTGGTATTCCTAGTAATGCCTCTTCCATTATCCAGATTCACAACTATAACCGTATAATTCTTTGCCACCTCTCCAAATCCCTTTACATGTCTTTAGTCATTACCTTCTGTACACCCCTTTAGGCCAAATGGTTTTCTTCCTTCCCTACCGTTCGGCACCAGCCTATGGTTTGGAAGAAGACTATCCAATAAGCATAATGGGTGTACTGTCCTAGTCCGAGGAGCACTCGCAATGCGAGAGAAGGTGAGGATAAAAGACAACCGAATGTACTTAATTCATAGGTGATTTAGGATTGACAAAGAAGTACATGGTTTGGTCGTGAATAGCAGTCGCAGTTTACTTTGCCCTCTTACTAATCCCTTGCTTTGTCTGAACTTAATACCTTCTGTACACCATTTAGGCTAATTGGATTTCTTCATTCCCTACCGTTCGGCACCAGCCTAGGGTCTGGAAGAAGACTGTCCAATTTGCGTAATAGGTGTACTACTCCTAAACCAAGGAGTACTCGCAACCTGAGAGAGAAGGTAAAAGGTAAAGACAACTGAATAGTCCTATTCGTTTTCTCCAGAACCTGAAACCATCCTCGAAGTCCTTCGAGTTCGTATATAACCATACGATGGTTTTGTCCAATGGAAGTGGACGTTCGTAGTAATACGGGGTGTCCTGGAGAAAAGGGTGAAAGTAGGAGTGGCAATGAGGTCTGCAACTCTGACAATCCAAAAGCCAGTGTTAAGAAGGTTCGGTCAACTTGGTCACTGAGTCATAGTCTAGGGTCGGGTCAATGGTCGCTGCCAGAGAGAGAGAGAAAAGAAACACTCAGCGTGCACTCTAACCTAGATCAGAATGGTTACCAATTTATCTAATCTGGAAACCTCCCACTGTAACGTCAAATTCTTCCCCAAACCTGAAAGAAGAATTAGCCGGGATAACCCGAGGAGTAAACCAACTCATCAGTGGGAATCGGGATCCAACTCTCATCGCATGATAACGTGACGGAATCCGCTCACGGTATCACACTCCAGAAGGTATGCGCATATCTGGCAAGTTTCAGTACTTTTGAAACTCCCGATGTGGATTTCTGCCCCATGCTCTTATGACCTTGACTTTGGCCAACATATCATAAGTCACATGTCAAGTTCTACCCGTCATTATCCTGGTTAATTTGAACCCACCCGTACATACCCTTGACGTAGGCCAAAATAGTAGTACGACTGTCCCAAACCAACGCATCTATCTATGCTGCATATGAATACCCAACAGCTACCAAACACTGTGCCTTGACTTTGGCCAACATACACAGCTTGAATACTATTGACCATCCATATGAAACGACGGAGGGCTACGAATGGTTTCTGGCGAAAACCTTTAACGTAATGAACTTGATATCGTTGAAGGAACTGATAGCTTTAGAAAATATAGTTACGAAAACCCTTGCTAAAGAGGTCACTCCCGGTGAAGGGATCTCGGCTCTTTCCCCGTAGAATGAGGTGCAGGATATTCCAAATGAATACCACGGTGCAAAGCAAAAGTAATCGGCTATAGTGAAGTTACTGCCCTGACGCAAACTTTTGTCCAAGGGGTCACTCCCGGTGAAGGGATCTCGGCCCTTGCCTCGTCGACTGAGGAGCAGGATATTCCAACTGAATACCACTGTGCAAAACAAAAGAGAACGCCCTTGCAATAACAGCTTTTTGAAAAAAAAAGTGTTCCAACAACATCAGAATAGGTTTGTTTAACTTGCATTGATCCGAATCAATGCAGTCCCATCATTTGATCACACCACAATGAACGAAAATATACTGACGTACGTATATGCCATCCACATTCGCCACTGGGTCCCGTCATCACCCGTTAGGTTAGCTAACTAACGACAGAGCGGGGACTGGACTAGCGCGGATGCAAAACATATACAACATCTACTAATATATATATAATATATAATTTTCGCTCAAGGCGTGATAAAAAGCAACACAGAAATGTATAGCAACACAGATCAATACAGATATCTGGGATCCCCGGGTTTCACAGAGCCGCTGAAACCCGACGTTCCCCTGGACGTGTGGATAGCCTGTGCAATGAAAATCCTAGACCGCTACGGGCGCGGCAAGTCACCCGCCAAAACCTGAAGCGAGGCAGCCCCCTTCAGCTACGTGAATGGACCACCCAGCACTTCACGGAATCCGGTAACTTGGGCACCCCCTCCTGGGTCAACCCTATACCCCCTACGAGTGCGGCGAATAGCCCGCCAATCCTAGAGTGAAGCCCCCTCCGTCTCAATGCCATGAGATGCGGGCTTGTTGCCCTCTAGAACCCGGCTATCCGTGCACCCCTCCGCGGGGTAATCCTAGTACAGAAAGTAAAATATACATACAACGGGTACATCGACCGCAACCAGGTCGTGCCCCAAAATAATAATACAAACAGGCAGTGACGGCAGTCCACATGTCGGACGCTCGCCCCGCAATATCAAATGTACATAATACAACAAAACCGTACTACCACTGCAACCAGGCTATCCCCACGACCGATCCGCAACAACACAGTACAATCACAGAACATCAACGTGAAAGTCACGTTCGCAAATCCGTCCAACCGGGCTATAGCAGTTAGACGGGATTTACCGATCAAGTGACATTCACGGTCGCAGATATAATGTAAAAACTGTGAACTGGCATGTTTAAAAATTCCGATAGAACAAATTTATCAAAGTGGGCCCCAAGCAGTACTGTAGCACTTACAGAAAATCTGGGCCCAAAAATAATATCCCAAAAGCCCTATTTCCAAGTCCAAAGCCTACTGAGAAATTTTGGTACAGTGACGAAACCTTCCCACCGCGGAACCGCGGCCAAACCATGGGTTTGGCCGCGCTTCCGCGGCCGTACTAAGAGATCAGTGCACCAAATTTCACCAGATGTCTTAGAATTTTATGCTTGTGTTTCTGCAGTGACCTGAAAAATTTTTGGAGCTTGAAAAAAAAAAATTCGACAGAAACATATGCATGGAAAATACGGATTTTGGGGATTTTGTTCGATCGGGTTTTAAACACACTAGACCATGCTAGGCTAAGTTAATGGCGAGGCTCTGATACCATTGTAAGCCCGCGGGGACGCCCCGGCCGTCGATCCGACGCCGGAAACGCGGAAAACAAAAACTTTGCGAACTTTGCAAAACGGCACCACCGCGGACTTTTTACCCGGATCGGGCCATTAACCTAGCTAGCTAGCAAAATAGAAAAGAGTAGAGATGCTATACCAAGCGATCCGTGTCCTTCGGTCTTCGTCTCCACTCCGATCTCCCGCGGAATCTCCGTCACCTCCTCGCTCGTCGGAAAGGGCACCACGTAGCCGGAATCTTTTACGGGCTCCCGCCTCTTGACCGAGGCAACTCGGGCGCGAAGTTGGCTAGCCGACGCGTCCAAGACTTGCTATAGAATAGTGTAGTGGGTTATCTCTTTGGGGTTTATGAGGTTGCCATGGTTGGAGGAATTTTAGCACAAGGATATTCATGGAGAATTGAGGGAAAGATTGGAGCATGCCATGGAGAAAGGAGCTCGGCCATAAGGAAAAAATGCTCACTGGAAAATGAAAATAGCAAGCTCCCCCCATTTTCTTTTCTCACTGGAAATTGTGTGTATATATGTGAAGACCATTAATTAAAACCATATATATAAAATCCCTCATCCAAATCAAAACACCAGCACACCCACAATCATCTCTCTCCCTCACTCAAGTGGCCGGCCCCACTCCCATCCCAAACAGTGGCCGGCCCAACTAAAAAAAGAGAATGAAGGAAATTACCAAGTGGGGAAAAAAAGGAATAAACAATTAGAAGAAGGTCACACCAAATTCTAATCCATATCCAAATCAATACCCATCTAATAAATACAAGGAAATGACCATAAAAGAATATCATCATGATAAAGGCACAAATGCAATAAAGCCCTCATCAAAAAAAATTAATTGCAAACTTGCAATTAACCCCCTCCAACGGAAAGTCCGGCCGGGAAGGAAAAAGAGAAAACCGGCCGGAATGGAATGCAAACTGGCAACCCCAGAAAACCGATCCCGTAATAAATTACAGGAAAACCCCGCTACTGCAAATACATGCCCGCCTTTGTATTCTCACTGAACACAAATGCAAAGAGACAAAACTACACTATCTAATACTAGGATCCGGCTTAAGCCAAAGCCGGCTAGTAAAATCCGTCCGATCACGATCCGTGCAATACCGCACGTATCTGATCGAACCCTGCCATATCTCCATACGGCCTCTACAGCGTTTCGCCCGAAACTTGAGTAACTGTCTGTGTGGTGGACTCTAAAGACTCGTCAATACTATGGCTGTGGATTTAACCACTAGCACGTCAGAGGTATTAGCCATACGTGACGGGCCACCAGCTATTGACCAAAAGGGACGTCGATGAGCGAACTCATCCTGACACCCTACTGAGCCTGTCAGTGACAATATCCGTACAGTCCGGTCCGTTCGTCTATGAGCATCGCATGGCGGGCCTAGGGGGTTGGTAAAAGTCAGACCCCCAAAAGCGGTACAAGTCGTGTCGGAGTGTAGCCCAGAACACCCTGAGATACTACTGGAATACCTACCAGCAAATCTCCTGCCTTGGCCAAGGACTTTTCATGTTCTGGCTCTCCTAGACACAGCACGACCTCACCCCCAATACCGGGAGAGACGAACCCCTGCAGATCCGCTCACTGCCTCCATGTGGCTCGGGACTGTACCCAACTAAAACCTGTTTGCACGACTCCTTTGAGCCGTGGTAGGGTAGTAATCAAAGTACAGTGGGAACTCACACGAGACAAATGACGATCCCAGGTCGATGAACTAACCTGTACACATGTCACCTGGGAACTGCTATCTGACGTCTGGTATATCCCAACTAGCAGGTTCCCGGCGAGTCCTGTCCGGTGTACTCATAACCCAATGAGCACCTGTATACATCTTAGGTGAACCAACTGACACCAGTGGCTTGTGAGACCGGCCACCGCCCCTCGTCGGGGTCTCGACTGTATACACTAGTCTACTCTGGAGAAACGATGCCCTGTCTCGAATCTCCCACGACTAGGGACCTTTTAAGGATATGCTTGTAGACCCCCAGCTCCCACTTATATGATCGCCCTCATACTGCTGGTGGTCAAGCAAGAATCCTAGGGGCTTTATCAACGTGTAATAGCGACTCGAAAGGTCACCTAAAGCAGTACACGATGATAAAGATAAACCAGATAGCATACTATCATCTCGAGTAAGACTGTCCTACCGGGATAGGTCCTCCCCTCAATCATTGCAATCACGTGCCTGTGATCCAATAATTGACTCTGAGGGCACTATCTCCAACAGTATCAACGTAAGAAGGTGGTGAAGGTTGAAATGGTTAATATAAGGTGGATTGCGGAGTCCAACTGGTTGTCCTAGACGCGTCTATTCGATCTTTCAAAGAAATTTTGGGCATGGAGGGGTCGTTCGAAATTCGACCAAAACAAGAAGCGTAGAAAGTAATGTCTGGTTGAGGGTACCAAAGTTCGGCAAGAGTTTTGCGAGGTGGGGTACCCATGATGTGATGAGAGAAAGGAGAAGAAAAAGAATGTGATTTATTTTATTTTATTTTTTGTTTTTTGTTTTTAAAAAAATGTTTGTTTTTGGAGTTTTGAAATTTTTGAAAGTGTTTTATTTTATTTTATTTTATTTAGAAAGAGTTTTGCAAAAATTTGTACGGAACTAAGGCACAAATTCAAACAACCACAGTTTAAACATGCACAATCAAATCTAGAGCTAGGGTCTCCTCAGTCAACTAGACTGCTCCTAACTGTTTCAAAGCGACAAGTTGTGAGATATCTCTCAAATCGCCTCTTCACCGTCAATTGTGGCCAGGTAAGCACAAATGAAGAAAGGAGGAATCCGCTCACGAATCACCGTGAGACGGGTCTTTTAAAGTTACCTTTCTCACTTGTCTAGCCTAGACACCACAAACTCAGGTTTAGATAAACGACTAAATGCCCACAACCTTCCTTTGTCCTAATGAGCACGACAGTCCTTAATTGGCTGAGTCTAGATATTTTTTTAATTAGCTCAAGGGTGATGCATATGTTTTTTGTGATTTCTGGAGTCTTAGGAAGAGCAATGAAATCCCCACCCAATCTTAATTGGTGTTAGAGCCCCTTAGATTCCGTTTTAAATATGCAAAGCAGTAACACACCAAAAATCTAAAACACTTGCAAAAAAATTTTATTTTTTATTTGCGGTACAAAGAATCCTACATAAAATGATTTATTGGAAAGGGAGAAGAAGTTTTGCGCAAAGAACCCTGCAGGAAATTTTTTTAGTGGAGTGCAGAGGGTAGGAGAGAAGACAAAAATGCTCATAGAAAAATTTGGAGTGCTGACGTCACAGGTTGACCGCTGTTCCGCGGTCAAATCCCTACTTTAGCCGCGGTTCCGCGGTGGTTCAGTTGGATCATGCCTCCGAGATTTTTCTGTGTGCTGTTATGGTTTTCCTCTATCTGTTCAGATCCTCTGTTTCTTGATTTGTTCATTGGGCTTGCTCCAGATCTGAATCAGTCCGTCTTCTTTTCCTGCACAATTCATACAAAACCAATCAAAAATAACAAGATGATTTTTTATGTATTTTTTTAATTTTTTTTAGTTTTTATATTTTTTTATTTAATTAACCCGAAATTACAAAAAGAAATAAACTACCGTTTCCCCGGTAACGGCGCCATTTGATTGATATGCTGTTTTTGTACGTGCTTGTTTTAATTTAAAGAATCCCGCAATCAAGACGGTGTCGCTTGGTAGCTAGCCGGTTGAGTACGGGTCGGTCCACAGGGAAATGGTGTTATTTCTTTAAATTCTAACGAGTTAAGTCCTATTTTTGGTAGGTTTTGTTTTAAGATCTAAGAATGAGATTAAATTGATTTAAAGGCTTTCTAGGATTAGGATTAGGTTAGTTTGGAATAGGGATTCTACTCAGTGTTTTTAATGCCCTAGTTAAGAATATAGGAATTAGGGTAATAGTCAACAAAAGGGATTAGCACGACTAGGAAGAAACTTAGTTTCTTCCTTTTGGTCCTTGTCCGTCCTTTCTTAACTCTTAGCCCTAATCTCCAGTTAATTCAACCACAACCGGTCTAACTAGGGAATCACCGCTATCATGTAGGATAGGATGCCGTACTGAGCGGTGTGTGATTGAATTAAAAAGAATACTATTTTAAATATTATATGGGCAAAGATAGGAGTGAGAGAGATTTCCTTCTCTCAAACCTTCCCTATCCTAACCCTAACAAGTGAGGAATTACTCACTCATTAGGAAAGTGACGATAAAATTCATTTTTATATTTTATTTTAATAGACTATCTAAATTGCAGAAAATAAAAGACAGATAAAAAAATTGCAGAAATTAAATTCAGATAAAAAAATGCAAGATAAAAGTAAAAATATTTTTATTGATGACCTCTCAACGATTACAAGGGAAATTTAAAATTTTAAATCTAGAAATTAAAAAGAGGCATCCTCCAAAGAGACACACCAAAAAGAGGCACGCTATTATTTGGCTTTGAGCCCTCCTATTTATAGATAGGAAAAACCCTAGGTTTACATTCTGATCCATACATGAAATTACAAAACAACCCCAAAGACCGAGTCAAAGCACCGACACCCCACCGACACGTGCATATTATGGCCTCGGAACCGCAGCAAAAAAGCCTGTTTGGCCGTGGTTCCACGGCCATTTGGTAGGTTCTTAGGCCCATCTCTTCAGGGTTTCTCTGTGTTGTTTTTATCTTCTGTTTTCTATACTTGGTTTCTCAGAATTTCTTCTATTTCCTTCCAGATTTACAATAGTGCAGAATGATGTGGACTTTTGCCTTGAGCTTCGCGTTGAAGTCTTGAATCTTGTGCTGCCCTTGTGCTTTGTGCATTGAACTGTCTAATGATTTTCATTTGTTCCTTGAACTGGTAGGCGGCATCATACGGATTCATCTATTGTTGGTCGTAGTCTCACATTTATAGCGATTTTTCATGAATTTCACTGTAACAATCTAAGAACCTATAACCTGCAACTGTTTAGCAGATATGGATCAAAAGCACCTATTTATGTGTAATGTGATTAAGAATGGGCGATATACGAATGCAAAATTCTGATATGAACATGCACGTATATACGACTCTGCCAGAGAGTTGTTGTAGTAAGTGGGAGCAGTGGAAGCGTGGTGGGCAAGATGCTTATGTCTATTTACAGACTAAAGAAAGGAGAGCGAGATGGGTCATCTATTCTTGATGTGACAGTCATAGTGTTTGACTTCATCAAGAATGACAGATAGACCTGGTAAGAAGGTTAAGTAGGAAGTACTGTCCTAATTTTCTTATGGCATACTCCTAATAGAAAGTGTTGTTCCTATATTACGATTGGTTGAACTGTGGTTGTCACAGATATTTCTTCACATAGAAACTGGATAAAATATCAGATATTCTGATGACTAGATCTATGGTTTTAGATCTAGATTTGGGAAATGTCCTAATTTGGGTACTTTGACACTATTCTAAAGTATTTTAGAATGGACGACTCCTATCATGGTAGTGTACCCACAGGTAGTAGAGTCACCCTTTTTAAAAAGATGTCCTATCGACTGATGAGAAGAGGCATTTGCATGATTGACATATCACTTGCTTAGGCAATTAAGTCAATCATAAGATGTCAAGTACCACACCAGATATTGCTTTTACACTAGCTGCAATAAGCAGATATTAATCCAATCCTGAAAAAACAATAGGGAAGCAGTTATGAACATGAGAGAATGTTCTTGGTATATGGTAACGGCAGCCTTCTTTAGGAGGAGGTTATCAATTCACGCTTCCAAGGTGACTTGGATTACAAAGTATCTGTTGGAGTTAAAGTTTACTCTCTTAGGAGGGAAAGTGTCACGCCCCGCTTCCCAGTGTACGGCGAAGTGGACGCGACGAGGCCCGCTACGTATATACTCAGAAGTACATACGCTAAGCGTAACTAAGCAATATAAAGTAATACACAAGAGACAAGAATATAAAAGAACAGCAACTTTTTATTTATTAACATTCTTTGTACAATACATGGAAAGGAAAATACAACTGAAATAAAGATGCCTAAACAGTGGCATAACAGGAAAAGGAAAGTACTGAAAAGAAAAGTGTACAATGAAATTATACTGCTGGGTTTTCGGCAAATTGCTCCAAGTCTTCTTGGGTTGGTTCAACTTCTGCCGGGTCCAGGTCACCTGACGACATTCAAGAAAAGAGAAACAGAATGTCGTCAGCGAACAGATCGCTCGGTAAGTCCCAAAGGTAAGAGGGAAGTAGAGATGACAGAATAAGAAGATACATTTTTAAAGTGTAAACTATTGTTGTAATGTTATATAACGCTGTTGTTTGTAGCTTGGTACAGAAGAATGCCAGTGTATACGAGAGGAGTCTCACTTGCCAGAGACTAGGGCACGTGTAGTACAAGAAACCGTTATGCCACGGTACAACAGCAATAGGATTCAGGTTAGGTGTATTAATCTGACCACCTCGTGCCACCTTTAACACCTTCCGTACCAATCTACCCCTTAAACCCCGCGATGTCTTGTTTGTATTGTTATCTTGTAAAATTATATTGATTGTAAGATTGATTAACTGACTGTCCGAAACCATGATATCTGGGAACGGTTATAACCGTAGAGTCATGTAAATGGAATACTGGAATCATGTAGAAGGAATATCCATGATTCGGTTCAGTCAAGTTATATAGATTGTTAACTGGATTCAGGGATTCATGTATTCATCTTGAGTTGGAATATGAAAGAATATAGATTGACTTGAATCATATTCAAGTCAGAAATAGTCAGACTCTAACCCGAGTCAGACTAAAAGAAGACGAGTTGAAGTTCAATAATTGTTAGGGGCCTTATTGTAATTTATAAAACTTGAGGGGGTTTTTATACAAAAAGTACTTTTGTATAGATTTCAAAATACACCTCAAGTATTTGTTATTCGTCTTTATAGTTATAATGAGTGTGAATTTTATTTATGTTATTCTAGTGAATATATCCTAATAAAAGTATTAATTGATTTATTTGAAACTCAGGGTATTTTAATGTAACTTTTAAATTTGTAATTTTAGAAAAATGTGGAAACTTTATCTTATGATAAAATAGGTGTTTAAATGATAATTATATATATATATTAACACATGAATAATTTTAAATAATTATTTTATTTTCCCAAAATCTCATTTTTCTTAAATGCCGTATTTTAAACCTTTCGAGACCGAATGCTCCTTGCGGAGGTCTGAATCTCGCACTACTAGCTCGCGGGTGCACGATAAACCGTACTATCCCTAACGGGTTCCCCAAAAGTGGGTTGTAGCGGCGCTTTGCTTAGGTTTAATAAATACCATTCATTTAGAAAAACGGTTTTATAAATATAAGGTATTTATTTGTAAAAGAGTATAGTTTTCCGTATTTTAGTTGTTAGGGTTTCCTAAGCCAACTAACCTATTTCTAAGGTCTAAACGACAAGTCATTAGAATCCTCAAATCGCCTCTTCACCGTCAATTGCGGCCAGGTAAGTGCCAGGTAAGTGGGAAGGAACCACAGTCGTGGGCCTAATTAAAAACCACTAGCCTTAAACACACTTGCCTAGACACCACAAGACAGTTTAGATAAACGATCTATGTCCATGACCTATCGTGCTTTCATTTTAAAAGATTTATTTAAAATTGTGTACAACTTAAAGCTTTTAGAAAAGGTTTATAAAGAATGTGGTATTTTAGTGAAAAGTCCTGTATTTTCGAATTCTATATTTTGATGTTTATCAATTAGGGTTATATTTGTGTGTGTGTAGAGGTAGGTCATTACCTCGTGACTTATTTTAAGTTTTAATGAAATTTAGAGGTTAAACAAGATATATTAAACTTGAAGGTATTAAAGCGCAAGAATACGGTATTTGAAAACGTTATCATTTCATGTGTGAAAATTCATTCAAATTGATTTCTACAAGTTTAGTGATCAAGATAAACGTATTTAGGAGTGAGGGAATTAATTAGAACAAGAAAAATAAACTCTATGGTATTTTTATGAAAAGAATACGGTTTTACAAGAAAGCTATCATTTCATGTGAGAAACTTTGTTTAAATTGGTTTATGGGTGATTAATAGTCAACATGAATATGTTAGGGTATTGTGGATTAGGTGACAAGTGAAATTTTGTAGAAAAACCGAATCGGAAATCGGTTTGTTCCGATTTCCGTCGGGGTTCGTAATATCGTATTTTTAAGAAATAGAAAAGAAAGAGGGATGGGACTTACGGGTTTAAACTCTTCTAAAGAGTAAAGAGAACTAGGGAGGAAGACCGAGGGGTGATTACGTCGCCGGTTGCTCCAAAACGCGTCGCCGGAATTCCGTCAGGGCTTCGCCGGAAAACTCGAATTCAAAGCACACTTCTTGTGGAAATTTCAAGAGAGTTTTTTCTAGGGTTTTGGAATGAAAAGGTAGGGGGTAGGGGTCTATTTATAGGATAGCTAGGTAGGGTAGGTGAAGGGTCTTCTTTTATTTTAAAAAAATTATAAAAATTAGATAAAAAGCATTAAAATTGACATTAAAATGGTTGTATTTAAAATTCAGAAACTGATCAAATAAATTGGAGTAAACCATGAGTTTCAGAAGACCAAAAGACACCTTTTTCATGTTGGGACCCCGGCCATCGGCCCAACTCCGGCCGGCGGCGCCGGCCGAGTTGGCCGATTCCGACCGATTTCGGCCGGCGTTGGGTCCGGGGTCTCGTGACTAGGCTTTTGGCATGGTTTAAATTTTGGGTTCAGTTCACTATTTGGGAGTTATGGCCTGTGGACTTTTGGACTTCCAGGAATTTTTAAAGAAAAATGTGCTAAAAATAATGTGGGATGTGGGATTCGAACTCTGGTGGCTTGGTTCAGCAGTGCAAGGTGTTACCAATGAGCTACAAGCTCCTTCATGTAATTATTGTAAAGAGATAGATACTTAAAGTGTTATCAGCAACATTAATACTCCAAGTATACTTCAAATTTAATTCAAATTTTGGTATACAAAAAATTGGAGTTGTTACAGAAAGTATATTGGACAGGGGTCCAAGCGAATACTAAGGTAGGCATGGCGCAGGATACCGATTAAATTCAGTGGAAGATACAGCCTAAGAAGTTTGTTGGATTTGAAGTTCATTTATGAACTTGGTCCCATTAGATATCTAGACAAGTTCTAAGATATGTATTGCTCATTTTGGGAGATAGTCGTTCTCCATGAAGTTGAGATATAGAGAGATAAAGATAGAAGCATTGGAGCGGATTTACTCACTGAGGCTGTTTATTGAATGCGATAGTTTCGCAAACATGATTTACAAGACTGATTAGTTGAGAAGTTGGATGTTCGGTAGCACACGGGCTGTGAGTATGCAATACCGCTATAATTAGCCTTAAGTGCACGTGGGAGATTGTCGGCTATAGTGCCCTTAAGGCAATTATTGTAATCGCATGCAGGCAATTATTGTAATCGCATTGAAGGAGGACCTATACAGGTAGAACAATCTTACTCGAGATGATAATATGCCATCCGGTTCATCTCTATCATCATGTACATGTATTATGTGGTATTATGGATCACTATTACATATTGATAGAGTCCTTAGGATTCATGCTTGACTACCAGGGTTATTGTGGCGATCACACTTGTAAAAAATTGGTAGTCTATAAGCATATCCTTAAATGTCCCTAGTCGTGGGAATATTGAGACTGAGCATCGATATTCAAAAGTAGACTAGTGTATACGTTTCTTGACCCCGACGAGGGGCGATGGCCGGTCTCACAGCCATTAGTGTTATTTAGTCACCAAAGATTGTATACAGGTGCTCATTGGGTTATGAGTAACACTGGATGGACTCGCCGGGAACATGCTAGATGGTATTTTACCTATTGTCATGTAGCAGTTCTCTAGTGACATGAGTACAGGTTAGTCTGTCGACCTGAGATTGTCATTTGTCTCATGTGAGTTCCCATCGTGCTTTGATTACTACCCATGGCTCTACTGAGGCGTGCAAACAAGTTTTAGTTGGGTACAGTCCCGAGCCACAGGGAGGCAGTGAGTGGATCGTTAGGGATCCGTCTCTCCCGATATTGGGGGTAAATGTCGCGCAGTGCACGGGTGGCCATCACCAGAAATCCTTGGCTAAAGTGGATGAGATTTACTGATTTGGATCAGTAGTTTCTCAGTGGGTGATTGGCTTCATACCGACACGACTTATCGCGTTATTAGTGGTCTAACTTTATCTAACCCTCTAGACCCGATATGCAATACTCTTAGATGAACAGACCGGACTATACGGAGACTGTCACTTTCAGGCTTAGTAGGGATACAGATGAGTTTGCTTATTGACCTTTCATTCGTTCAATACCTGGGTAGCCGTTACATACAGCTAGTGCCGCTGACGTGTTTGTGGTTAAATCCACCGCCAGCGTATTGTTGAGTCTTTAGAGTCCCACACAGAGGGTTTCCTAGCTCAGGCGAAATGATATAGTGTACGTATTTTGATACGTATTTAGGTTCGATTAAAATACGTGTTTTTGTACACGTACTTTTAATCGGACATTTTGTTAATACTAGCCAGTTTGAAAGATAGCCAGATTATCACATTTGGATAAAATGTGAGCTTGTATTATATATCTCTTTTCGGTATCTCTCTTTTCGGTATTTGTATTTTGACAGAATACGGTATTTATACGAATACGTGTATTTGTATAAATACGTTTTTTGTATCTTGATATAAATACGGGTATTTGTATCTTAATGTAAATACGGGTATTCGTATTTTGATACGAATACAGGTATATGTATTTGTAGCATATACTTGTTTTAGTGTATGCGTGTGTATGCATTTGTATATGTGTATACTTGAGGTGGCACTCTTCTCTTCTCATCTCTTTTTGCATATGTTGGAATAGTGTGGATTTGTGACTCACCATGGTGAGTCACAATTCCACCCATTCACAACATAAAAGAAAATAAAACAATTTGAAGAGATAGGGATTTTTCTTTAGCCATGCTTCCTCACTTGATGACATTCATCCTTGAGCTTCTTCTTCTTCTTCTCTTGTAATTTTCTTGGATGAGAAAGAAGAAAAGAAATGAGAGAACACTTAGAGATTAGCCACCACTATATCCTAGTGATAATCTCTTAGCAAGTTTTGATCACTAATTGCTTCACTTTGTATTTTGTGTGAAGTTAGAGCCTAGATTATGGATCCTTCAGGTGGATCATCTTCGACGAGAAAGACCGACTCCCAAACCCGTTCCCGACGATTTAAGAGCTAAAGAAGTGGCATAGAAGACGAAAGACACGACTATAAAGATTGTAATTACTAACCTAGTGGCTAAACTCCTTCTAATGTTTACTAGTTTAGTATTTGGATTCGATTCTCGGCCGTAGATTTCGTGCTCTTGATTCGAAAATTTTCGTTTTGTATTCTGAATTGGCCGCAAGTTAGCGGCACGAGCACGAGTGTCTACTAACACTCCAAGCTAAAGGATGGAGACTTTCAGGGTTAACGGTTCCATTGGTTGAACTTCCCACTGTTGGAGCGGCGGTCCGGTTTTCGTTCTTTGAGATGCATGCAAATAAACTCTGGGCAGAGAGTGACTCTAATCTTGTTATTGGATGGGTTAACCGTGAAATCAATTGTTATGGCATTGTAATGTTGATGCAGGAGAATATCTGGGAATGGTCGCGGTCGCTCGAATTTCGAGCTATTCATATCTTTCATGAAGGAAATACGGGAGATAATTATATGGCTAACTCTAGAGCGTTGGACGGTGTTGTGAGTTTTGTTAAGATATTACTGCCAAGTGCTTTATTGCAGCTAGTTTGTAATGACCGCGGTGGTTGCTTTTGTATAAGAGCATAAGGAAACCTTTCGGTAAAACACAAAGAAAAAAAAAGAAAAAGTAAAAAGATTGATATAAAATTTAGATTGAATAGTTTTTTCTTCTTAAGAAAATTGGTTTATTTACCGAAAACTCTTTTATAGTTTCAGGGTTTTCAGAAAACTACCCTATAGTTTTAAAATAACGGAAAACTACCCTTTTTAACGGTCAAATTTAACACTGTTAAATTCCATATAAAATGACTTTTTTGCTCCTTTCATAATATAATTAATCAATTATAAATAAATTATTAAATATTAATTAGTTAAATATTAATTAAATAAATATTAGCTAATTTAGGGAAGGAGATAGCGGGGATGGGGAAGGGCCGCGGAGGAAGGAGAGGCGGGGATGTTGGCAGCGAGGTGGGATCGGTGGCGTGGAGGTTAGGATTAAGGTTAGGTTAAACTTAAGGTTAGGGTTAAGGTTAGGATGGGGGAGGAGGAGGACAGAGGTCGAGGATGGAAGGGGGAAGGGGGAGGAGTGAGGAGATCCAACGGAGGTCGAGGATGGAAGGGGGGAGGAGTGAAGGGAGGTCGAGCGGAGGCGAGGGAAGAAGAAGAAGATGAAGAAGAAGAAGAAGAAGAAGATGGTGGTGGTGGTGATCGGGGGAAGGGGAAGAAGAGGGAGAGAGTGGTGGTGATGGTGATGATGATGAAGATGATGGAGGGGAGGAAGGGGCAAATAAGGTGGCAGTGGGAGGAGGTTGGGGCGGTGACACGGTGATGGTCGGGAGGTTTTTTTTTATTAAATGTTTAATTTTCAGAAATTGGTTAGGTTAGATGAAGGTATTTTTATTTTTTTACTGGCGTGGCAAGTTTGTTGACGTGGCGCTGACATGCCGCCGATATGACATTATTGGTGTTAAACTTGACGGTTAAAGAGGTATTTTTTCGTCATTTTGAAGTTATAGGATGGTTTTTATGAAAAACCTGAAAATATGAGAGTTTTTGATAAATAAGCCAAAGAAAATTATGAGAAAATTTAAGTAGCAGTATAAAAATACCCAAAAATGATCTCAATCGCTAACAAAACTCCTCCCCTCTCTCCCAAACCCTCTATAGCCCTTCCTCCCTAGCCCTAGCCCTAGCCCTAGCCCTCCTCCTCCTACTACTATTGAAAGAAGATGGCGCGCTTAGGTATTGAAAGGGAAAATAAAATGGAATTTGACAATGCCCCCCCCCCCCCCCCACCCCCACCCGGCTTTTAGCGACCAACTTAACAATTTCCTTCATTATGCATGGCAAATAGAATGGCCGGCCTCATGACTGGTTCCTTTCCTCTCTTCCTTGGGCCCTGCTTGGGGATGAAGTTGAGTTTTCTAAACTAGAGTTTTAGGCCCTGTTTGGGAATGGAGTTAAGTTTAGATAACCAAAGTTTCATTAAGTTATCTAAATTAAACTCCAAAATCATAGCCATTCTTTGTTTGGCATGGATTTTGGAGCTTAGAAAGCTCAGTTATCTAAACTTTAAAGTTGAGATTTATTAAACTCCGATCTAACTAAAGTTTTCTATACTCTTAAAGGTTTGTTAAGAAAGCACCCATTTTAGTGTTTAGATAATTCCAAAACCACATATATATTGGAGTTGAGATGGAGGTCGGGGCTTTGCAAACCAGAGTTTGCATACCCTTTGACCCCACTTAAAAATAAACTCTTTCCTGACCAAATGATTGGGCCCTATGGTATAATAATCAAATATACTGACGATTAATGTACATTTTTAATGCTTTTTGTATAATATACTGGTGACATCTTCCTATATGCTTGTGTAGATTTTCACATTCAAAGCTGCCTACCACCCATAAAGCTCTTGAATAAGTTTTCAAGTTTCGAATAACACAAGTTTGAAGAAGATGAAATCCGAGCGTGGTAGAGTAAGCGGTATGATATTTATTCTTTGGGGGAACTCCCCTTCGTCCTACATAATTAAGCTATATATTGGTATCTCTTGAGCAGTGTCTTTTTCATTTTGGCTATTTCTTGCGTTTATCTATGAAAACAGATATTTATTACATTTTACCTTTAAAATCATGTCGTTCAAATATCTGTCTGCGCCGTTTTTTTTTGCGGGGTTGGGGTTATGATTAGCTATAAATATGTACTTACAATTTTCTATAAGTTTTTTTCTTGATAGTTGAATAATTATTGAGATGTTCTTGTTTTGCATATGATCCAAATAACGGATTGGTCCTTATGTTGTTGCTTCATTGGTTTGAGCTTGCTCTTCTTTTGCAGATAATCCAATAAATGTTTTGAGGGTTGCTTTAAATCCAACTAACGGTTTGATTCTTACATCTACTTAAATTTGCTTTTGTAACTTCGCCATGCCCATCACGATTTGCTCTGTTCCCAGTAAAATATCTGACGCATAGCATAGAACTCCTAAGCCAGTACACCAAGGGTAAGGGCAATGTTTGAAGCAGCTGCTAATGGAGCTTACAGTATGTATAACTTGGGGTTTCGATGATGGAACTTACAAAGTTACAATGCACTGCAAGCGTCTTTTGGTCATTTTGATGAAGAGGTCTTTCAGGTCCGTGTTTCAATTTTATCGGCATTCCGCATTTTTAATGGGTATTTGAATAATTGAATTTACTCAAGACTTGAGTATTTCAAGGATTTAGATTCAGAAATAGTTCATTGATATGTGGTTTTATATTGTAAGAGTGTTGTTTTTACATGTGAAAGTATCGGAAGTTCTCTCTCTCTCTCTCTCTCAAATGAGCAGGAGAGAGGGGGTGGTTTCTTTCTTGATTTAACAGCCAGCCACAACACAAGCCATTTGCAACTTAGACAGCTTGATTTATTTCTGAAGAAATTCTTATGATAATGATGGCTTTGCCTTCTTCTTCTTCTTCTTCTTTGATTGTTTTCATTTCCTTTCTGTAAAACACAACAAGAGAATGTAAAGTTTATAATACATATTGTTTCTTTTTAGTAGTATCTTTATGTATTGTTAGATAATTATAATATATGCCATTAGTGTTTTCTGTTACTTGCGATGGTACAAAACATTTTTATTTTTTATTTTTTGAATATTATACCTGTTGTTTATATAGTATTTTGCTGTGAAAATTTGGTGCAATTAACATGGCATAAAACAAAATATAATTAATTTCATTAAAAGATAGCAGTATCCTCGGGTGTCTCCATGGGAATAAACCCTATGCCTAGTATCCTTGGGCAACTCCATGAGCACAACTAGCCATGGGGCCTAGTCGATACAACTAGTAGCCATGTAGCTTCTACCATGGGCCTTCCCCTTCGTGTACCCGATGTTTGTGTGTGTGTGTGTGTGTGTGTGAGAGAGAGAGAGAGAGATGGCTTGGGTCGGCTACATGGGTGTGGAGGTGAAAAGGTATGAAAGAAAAATCAACCTCCGTTATTAAGGTTAACCTTTCTTCTTCTTTTTTCCTTTCTCAAATTCTCAAACGTCCATCAATCACATTATGAAAGGTGGATAATAATTCTACCTTATGATGTCAAACGAGGATTTTATTAAAAGCTTTCCCCGCTGTGAATAAGAGAGAGAAGTTATGAACAATGAGGAAACAAAATAGTTAAAAATGAGTGTTCTTGAGAGGGGATCGAGATAGGGGAGAGAAAAAATTGTGGAGGATGATTATGCAGGACATATTAAGAAAATATTAAAAAGGTCCGAGTAAGGGAACGAGACAAAGGTGCCGACCACATGGGCGAGAAGTAGCAATGCTAGGAAAAAATATTCTGAGAATGAAGAAAATCCCTTGTTTGTCACGAAATTACGCAACTATGCACTGTAAAAAGGAAAATGGCATTAGCTGGAAAAACCGAGAAATACATATTCATGTGTTATTGCTACCTTGTCTGAACATCTTATGGCAAATCCGGTATGCGCACGCGCGCGCGCGCTCACGCGTGCACACACACGCGCGCGCGCACACACACGCACACGCACACGCACACGCACACGCATATATATATATATTATGTTTCTGTAGCATTTTCGAAACAAAGCACATGGTTCTAAAATTAAACCGTTTTCAAACTTTGGATGCGAAAATATATTTTCCTTTTTATATACAAACTGAATGTTTAATTTTTCAATTAGCTCTAATATCCTAACAATCTTTGCAGAATTAGAAGTCCCAATCAGCTTTCAATAATTACATCAGGATACTTATTCTTACCAATTCCTAACAATGGTTTTCTGATTATACAAAATACTTGCATTGCATCATCCTGGGAGCGCTCAGCACCTGCTGGGAATGCCTGTCTACCCCTCGATTGGTGGGAGCTCACCGTTTCAAATTGTATGAAGCCGAAGCAATTTGGGAGAAAGCTAGCATAAAGTGCATATATGTGATAGCTTTTTGCGTGGTGTGTTCATCATATTGATATGTAGGCTTTTGTTGGGGTGTTGAAAGGATGAAGACACTATGCATCTCTGGTGGATATTAAGTTGTGGATGATGGCTATGGTCCTCTCGCCATTCTTGATTTCTACTAGGTTGAAGTCTTCATCAATTCATACGGTTTTGCCTGGACTTAACTCTTGTGAATCTTGTATACGTACATTTTTGATATTATATATATCTCAATTGAGTAGGGGTTTCTCCCTACTTCTTTGGTTTAAAAAAGAAGTGGTGTATATATGCGCCTCAAAGTCATGCAATGCAGTTGACTATGACTCTATGCGTTTTGGTCAGCTCCTACCGCATGCACAGACATATGTTAATAATGTGTAGCAGTCCACCCTATGCTATATACATACACATGATGATGTTCATGTGTCTTCTGTCCCTGGAGCTGTGCCCTTTTGATCATATTTGTGGAGTAAAGCATTGTAAACAAATGGCGGGGTCAGGGAATGTATATAATGGGGGCTACTAACTTGAACTTCAAGTCTACTACTAGTGCAACAACTGCATAGCTAGCTTGCATGGACAACAATCAATCGATTAATTATAATGCGAAGGAAAGAGACCACCACCACAACACCACCCCACCACCGCCGCCGTCTCCTTCTTGCATAACCCTTAAAAGCCAAGCTATGTATACATGACTTCTTTCATAGCTAGTGCATTTTCAACCCACAATCTCAACATCAATATTACTGTTCAAAGTTCAAACCTCAACCTGTGTTATGAACTATATATATACTTAAGGCCATCATGCGTTAATCACATAGAGAGACCGATCAATCCAGAGAGGAGAGGTTATTAAAGATGAGATCCAAGCAGGTTCTAATCATGCTCATGATGCTTCTAATCACAGCGTCTGTAATTAATTCCGATCATGCCGAGGAGGTGGACGAGGAGGAAATCCAGCTCTGGACAAGTACTCCAAGGCATGATGACCATGATAACGAGGCATTTGAATTCATTTATAATGATATATCAGCCGCTGCCGCTGCTACTTTCAGAAGCCAAGGGAACAGGGGGAGAGTCCCAGTGAACGTGGACACCTTCGGCGCTCTGGGTGATGGCACCACAGATGATACTCAGGTAATTAATACTTTTTTAACCTTCACCATTACTTCAGAGTTTTGGACCTTTTGGTGCATTGGTAGTGACATTAGGAGATCCGGCTTGTTGAGCAAACTTGCATAGTATTTCTTATCTTTCTCATGTCCAACATTAGGCCTTCCGTCAAGCGTGGGATAAAGCGTGCTCTTTGAAGAATGCAGTTTTCCTAGTACCAGAGAAGCACCGATATAGAGTTAACGCTACAAAGTTCCGTGGTCCTTGTGAAGACAGGCTGATTATTCATGCAAGTGCTTCCACAAATCAAGTTTAATTACTCTCCATAATATTTCGATATCGAGTGGCAATAAATCAGTGAAATTTACGGCTACACTTGCGTCAATTTGCAGGTCAGTGGGACAATTGTAGCTCCTGATGAGCCCATGGAATGGGATCCAAAGAGTCCAAGAACGTGGCTTGTTTTCTCGAAACTATCAGGGGTCAGGATCCAGGGAGGTGGGGTCATAGATGGGTCTGGTAGTAGATGGTGGGCTTCTTCCTGCAAGATCAATAAAACAAATGTATGTAAAGCATTCTGATCATGCATTCATGCTTGTTTATTTACTACATCTCTACTAATTATTAATATATAACTTTTTGCTTGTGTTGTTTGTTTTCTTTCTGAATTTCAGCCATGCAAGGGGGCTCCGACGGTAAGAATATCATCATCCTCTTAAAGTCTATCTAATTACGCCAGGCAGCCTGAAACTCAAGATGTGCATTGCAGGCAGTGACCATCGATTCAGGCAGCGGGATCTGGGTGAAGGACCTGACGTTCCAGAATGCACAACAGATGCATTTCACCATCGCCAGGTCGGATGCTGTGAGAATCTCTGGCGTCCGAGTGCGGGCCCCACCAGACAGCCCCAACACTGATGGCATTCATATCTCTCAATCCACTAATGTCGTCATCCAAAATTGCAACATTGGAACAGGTAGCGCTCAATTTTTTTTAAAATGCTTGCATAATTAATTTGCTTGTTCAAACACTCACGCCATTCACACGTATGCTACTTAGAGACCAGGAGGACCGGAATTGTTATTGGAGGAGGGACTACAACTTCCTTTATATACTTTTTTTCCTTCCTCATACAGCTTAATTTAAAAGGAGGGAGGGAAAGAGAGACCCTCCCCCACCCTCACACACGTGTGTATAGATATAGGCATGTAAATGTGTTGTGTACATACATACGTATATGTATATGTACAGAGATCTATGTATACGTATATTTGTATGAAAAAAATGTTCCTAAAATGACACCTTGGGGTGCAACCTAAGGAGTCACCCAAGTGGCACTCTAATAAAAACTTTGGACGAGCATTTATTACTCATGCAACAAAAGTGATTTATTATAGCGACAAATAGGCGACTCCTAACCTATGGAGTCACCATGGGGCCATCTCTCCATATTCGTGTGTTTGTGGAGCTAATCCTGAGGCCAAGCCTCATTATTTATTTGTTTATTTATTTATTTGAGGTTAACTTTTCAAACACACAACCTGCCATGTTTTTTATCGATCCTTGAGTTAATTAGAATAAGGGCATATTACAAGTAATATTATGAATTAAGACTACACAAATACCGTTACTAATTAATTAATTTAGACCCTCTTATATCACCTTATTAACTTAGCCCGATCATATACATCACATCAGGTCTTACTCGAACAGAAGGGGGTTGTCATCGAACTAACTCTAACGACACGAATACTATGATTATTGAACCCAAACAATATTCTAATATCTTTCCATTTTAAGAGAATTTCACTTCATGCGGTTCTTAATTAGAAAAGCTGCCTGAAACCTGTATGGTTTAGGATTCCAAAACCTATATATACAAGTAATTAGATTAGTACTTAATTAGTGATATCATATACCATATTATACCATCACTAATTGATATTTCATGGAATGTTACTTCTTCCGTCTTCTTCATATTTTTGATTTTCATGCTAATTAGATCCTAGTTCTTGATATGTAGAGCAATTGGTTCAATTCCATCCAATTACTTCTATCAATATATATATAGTTCCATCTTCTCTTTATCAAAATATTCTTGCATTGCTTCTTCCATCGGCCTCATAAGCTTCTTCATCTTCTTGACTGCCTTTTATTTTATGATTATGGAGAAATTGATTATTGATTATGGAATATCCACAGCAGTAGGAGGAGCCGGGGACAAGAATTGTTGGAAACGAGCCTAGCTTATGCTTCACGCCTATTATAAAACCTTAATTAATTAGCCCAACCACATATATTTCCTCACGGCTCTTGGGGTTATTAAATTGATCATGAGATGTTGATTAGAGGATAGACTGGCTATATATAGAGATGATCTTGTATGGTATGATTCGTAAGTATTTGGGCCCCTGCTTATTTCACTTATGAGTGAGATGTAGTGAATAAATTGGAGTGAAGTTGAGACATGGAAGAAGAATTCAATTGGCATGGACAAGATTCATACATGCACAATTGAAACGTCAATAAACCTAAAAAACCAATGGGTGTTATGATTCGTACATGCAACATGAGTAGGTTATTATAGCATATTGGTGCCCACATCAGCCACATTTTCAGTTGTGGAGATTTATAGTTATCAAAAAGGAAGAAAGCTATAAAATTCTAGTGGGTTTTGAAAGAAAAAAGACAGGTTGATAATAAGGCTAGGCTATTGCCTGGAATTACGCTTATATAGAAGAGGATGACTATAATGAAATCTTATCTTCTATAGGCAAGGATACTTCTATCGGATTTTTACTAGTGATGGTAGTGGAGAATAACCTTGAATTAGAGCAGTGGATGTAAGGACAACATTGTTGCATGAAGAGCTAGAGGGAACCATATACATGCCGCAATTGCAAGTTTTCATAGAACTGATTAGAGAGAAATAGATGACCGAGCTAAAAAGTCATTATATAGGTCAAAATAAATTTTCACGGCGATGGGCAATAAGTATAAGCTTGGCTCGTTCCCAACAATCCCGTCCCCTGCTTCTTTTTATGATGTTGTGGATATTCCATGATCGATAATCTATTTCTCTATGATTATGAACCATAGGGTAGTCAAGAAGATGAAGCTTAATGAAGGAGATGGAAGAAATGATGCAAGAATATATTGCTGAAGAGAAAATAGAAGTATATATTAATAAAATTGACCGATGAGTCGATTGCTCTATATATTAAGAATTAGTATCGAATTATCAAGAAGATGAATAAGACGGAAGAATTAATATTCCAAGAAATATTAATTATTGATGGTATAGTATATTACAACATCAGTACTAATCTAATCACTTGTATTTATATGTTTTAGAATCCTAATCTATAAGGGTTTCAGGTAGCTTTCCTAATTAAGATGTTATATTGATCTTAGGGTTATGGAAATGATCATTAGATGTTGTTGATCGGAGGGTAGATTGGTTATATATAGTAATAAATTGAAGATATCGATAGAAGATCTTGTATGTTATGATTGTTGAGCGTTAGAAATCCTGTTTATATCAATAACGGATGAGATTAAGGGAATAAATTTGAGCTGAGTTAGAAATGGAAGAAAAATACAATTGGCATGGAACTACAAGATTTATATATGTAGGATTGAGACGCCGATACACCTAAAAAGCCATTAAGTGTTAAGATTGACTAGTAGCCCAAGCCAAAAGAGAGACACGAGTAGGATATTGTAGCACTTTGGAGCACACATGGGACACATTTAGCAGTTGTGGAGATTGATGGAATTATTACCAAGGAAGAAAACAAAAACATTCTAGTGGGTTTTGAAAGAAAAAGACATGTAGAGTATAAGGCTAGGCTATTGCTAAGAAATATGCCTAAAAAGAAGAGGTCGACTACAATAAGATCCCTTCTTACTATAATCAAGGATACTTCTATCAGATTGTTACTGGTGATGGTACTGAAGAATAACCTTGAATCATAGCAGTGGATGTAAAGATGACGTTGTTGCATGAAGGACTAGAAACTATGAAGCACCGACACGGACACATGTGCCGTTATGGGACACAATAAATTTGTAAAAAGGACACAAGGATACAACTATATTATTATTTTTATTTAATTTTATATGTTAAAATGTACGAGTTTATCGTCAGATATACTAGAAGACACTAGAAACTCGTATATAAACCCGTACATTTTAACATTATACACATACACACACTATGAAATGAAAACACAAGAAAAATAATTCAAGACTATATTTTTCATTATAACTATAAAACCATTATATAGGTTAAACCAATGTTCTCGGCATTGGTGCATACGCTTTGTCACATAATAACTGAAATCAATTAATCTACAAGTGAA
This sequence comes from Agapanthus africanus, assembly GCA_030015575.1. NCBI lineage: Eukaryota > Viridiplantae > Streptophyta > Magnoliopsida > Asparagales > Amaryllidaceae > Agapanthus > Agapanthus africanus. The sequence goes on from CM057349.1 coordinate 310,160,068, forward strand.
GCTAATCCATGTGCATACTTTAGACCATGAGAATTCATTGATATATTATTATATTTGTTGTCATATGCCACTGATATGTAGGTCGCTAGAAATAGTATGTATCAAATCAAGGAGATGTAAGGTCTACTTGCTACATAGGTCGAGATAAAAATCCCAATGTTGCAAAAAAGTCCACGAGACAAAGATAACACGGAATAAGGAAAGTGAATACTTAACGACCATCTTAGAATATGTACATTGAGTAGATTTTTTTTGCAATTTAAAATGGATGGAGCTTATCTGGTGAGCACTCAAATCTTCATCCACTACAAACCATATTCCAAAGAGTGATGATGAATGTGAAAGGGAAAAAGAAAAGATGATCTCGATACAATATCCAAGCGCAATGGGACCACTCGTGTTAGCTATACGTCAGGAAGAACATAGCATTTACTTTTGGTTTGGTAAGTCAATACATGTATTAGGCTGTCCATTTACTAACCACTTGAGTGCCGGAAAGAACAAGCATAATCAATTCCCCGTAGTTTGTAGGCATCATAAGATGCTATTGAGCCAATCTTTGTGTTGGTGCTGGATCCAGAGGTTCCAGGTAGGACAGTTGTCCTACCTGGATTCGGGAATTGCATATATATACTTGGGTTGAGGCGTTAGAAAATTAAAAGATATCTAATATAAATGATAACTTTAATAGAACCATGACTTATTTTATTGGTTAGACCTAAGGTTGCACGGACACAGACATGGACACGATACGATAAAACATGGTGATACGACAAAATCCTAAAATATAGGATACGAAGACACGGGTGTACAATTATAAGAAAGCTAGTACCATAACATTACATTAACATATTCAGCAAAAAGCCAACAATTCAAAAAACTTCCACTATGATTATGTTTTTTCTCACCTTTAATTGAAAAAATAAAGTTGTCGTTACTACGAGAATCGTCTTTTATGTTGTGGCTATAGTTAAACGTGTCCGACACGTGTCCAATATGTGTTCAAATCGAAAGCCACCTCATTTCGAAGCGGGACACGGAAATACCGTGTCGGATACGTGTTGTGCAAGTGTCGGGCATGAATCCGTGTCCGACACGGATACGACAATAAAAAAGACGTGTCCGTGCAACCTACTTAGAGCCTTTGGAATTGGGGTATAAGGTTCAAGTGGTAGGTTTTGATTAAAAAAATTCATTTATTTCCTTGAAAAGTGAAGGTTTAACTTTTCTTTTTTGTACGTAAAAGGTCCTAAATGTTTTTATTTTTTTATATATACCCTCTTTTTTTGGAACTGATATATACCCTCTGAATTCTTTAAATTTGTGCACAACCTATCACAAACCTTTGAGATTGCTGCGAAGAGCCTTTTTCATCAATATATCTTCAGAACATGAAAGTTTGAAGTTGCAAAAGTTTAACTATTTCCTGATCATGCACTGAAAAAGGAAAAAAAGAAGAAAGAATACCACTATCTAATTTATTGTATTTTCTTATCATTTTTGCTAGGCATATTCTTAAATTTTCTTTTATTATAGTATTGTAGCAAATTTATTGCATCTATTTCACTACATTGTTTCTCTGTTCCTTCATGAGGGCTTTGACTAAGATTTGGCTTGTTGGATTAAACAAGTTAAATGTAAAGCCACAAATTTTATCCTTTACAAAAATTTGATTTAAAAAATTTGGAAGATAAGTTTTATGTACGAGACTTTCGCCCAACCTGACAAACGCTTCTAGCTCCACCACTAAACTGTGCATATGTGTATGTCGTCTTTCAAGGCCTCCCTAATTTCAAATAATGGTCCTTTAATCCTAAATAAGCTTAAATGTTTAATTTGTTTGAGAGAAAAATATAACACCACTTTTTTTCCGAAATAACTTTGACAAAAATAATTCTGTTTGTTGTAGGGGATGACTGTATCTCAATTGTGAATGCAAGCGCAAACATAAAGATGAAAAACATTGCATGCGGACCAGGGCACGGAATTAGGTACAACTTTATTGAATTATATGTGCAACAGTGCAAGCATGCACACAAAAATAAACACCGCAAAAGTTGAAAATATTTATTTTTTTAGGGTAAATTGTCAAAAAAAAAACCACGCATTTTTTTCCATTGTCAAAAAACCCCTGGCCTCGAAGCGGTAGTCAAAAATCCCTTGGATACTTTTCATACAGTATCTACATAGTAGCCTTCTATATCTTAACCAATTCATACAAATTATTTAGATATCACAGAAAACGGTTTAGATATCACTGGCAACTGTTTAGATATCGCTGACTATCGTTTAGATATCGCAGAAAATTAGATACAGCAGAAAATTACTAGATATCACAGGTAAGAGGTTTTTTGATAACTAAAAACTTTTTAGCGAGGTTTTGACTACTGTTTCGAGGCCGGGTGTTTTTGACAACGGAAAAAAGTGCTTGGGGATTTTTGACAATTTACCCTTTTTTTACTATTGAAGGGCTATATCAGTTACAGTATAAATTATATCTTTCAAATCCCATCGTAACTTTCGGAGATTTTGTGCAGCTGTTGAGACATTTAAAATGGTATCAAAGTGGCGACCCATGTTCAAATTTTCTCCAACGTGCGTAAATAAAATTGTTTAATTAAAAAATACCGCTGTGAAAAGGCCCAGGTGTAGGCCATAGTAGAATATATTATTCTATCCATCAACCCTCACTATTAACTTCGGAGCTTTAGTGCCGTGGCTAAGATATTTAAGATGGTATTAAAGCTATCTAGGTTGAAATCCCACTTGACACGAATCTAAAGTGGAGTTAAAAATGTTTAAGGATCTAACATGAAGTTTTTGGAAATGTTTGAATACTGGCATTCATGTCCATGACCAATACCGGTATATACCATTATACCAACCGGGATGACTGGTATACCCCTATAATAAAAATTTGAAATCAATATAACATATTAATATGATATTGAATACCGGTATACTGGTTGGTATAGGCTAATATGCCGAGACCTGACCGGTATGGGTATACTGGCCGATAAACTGCCATTATATCGGTTTACTTGCTTTAAATTTCTTCAATTTTAGATAGATTAGAGCCTAATACATAGTTTACTTTCACTACATTGTATCTACTTTCAGGGATGTACAATTTTATGTAGATTTAGATGATATATAGTCACCATTAGTCAACTCTGGCAGATTTTTCATTCGGCTCCTATAGTACTCCTGAACCGGCTCCGAATCTAACCCTTTCTTTCCAATGATTGGTGATCTATAAGTGATTAATTTCTATGCTAATAATATTTTTTTTTTTATGTTAATTTTGATCTTAGCATAGGGAGCCTAGGGAAGGACAATTCGACGGGCATAGTAACTGGTGTCGTCTTGGACACAGCAACACTGACAGGAACAACCAATGGCCTAAGAATCAAGACCTATCAAGTAAGTATATCAATTTGAGGCTATTAACACACTTAACTCAAGTTGTCATCAAATGAACACCTGGAAAAAAAAAGACCTTGAACACTTGAAAATTTCAAATGATAACCCAAGTTTCAAATGCCTGAGCAGGGGGGTTCTGGTCACGTTAGATCTGTGAGCTACGAAAATGTCAAGATGAATGATGTTGAGAACCCAATCATCATCGACCAATTTTACTGCGATTCGCCTGTTAAATGCAAGAACCAGGTATATATTTATCTTGTTTTGATCACAGAAACTAACACGGTGTCATCTAGCTCTGGACACAACTTTAGCATCTTAGGTGAACTATACTTGTTCTATTCTTGCTACCAATGGGATCATCTTTGTATTAGGTTTAGCCAATCTTTTCAAATAGAGGCATGATTTAACAAATAAATTTTCAATATCGGTCCAATTTTACAAGTTGATGGATCCGTCGATTTCTTTTTCAGTTCATCCTGGGACTGAAATAGATGGAGGGGGACTCTGACCAAACAAAACCACATATTCTAGTAACATGAAGAGACGTGAGCGAGATCAGAACAATAAGTACACGTACAAACTACTTAAGGAGAAAATGCCATAAATAAATCTTCCATAAACTGAAACAGCTAAAAGAAGTTCCAAGTCACATATAAATATGTACCAGCAGCATATAACCATTAGCTAATGAATATCATCATCATCATCATCAGCTAATCCTTTTCCCATCAAAATGGAGTCGATTATGAAACAAAGCTTCATGAAAGATTTGACAAAGTTTTACTATCGGTTGTCGACCTGACGTCAACTCTCTCTCTCTCGTCATATCCTTGGTTCAAAAATAATATGACGAGAGCCTTGTACTCATAACCCCAAGTGACCAGTTGGTATCCTCCAAATCCTCAGACTTTGGGAGAAGTCTATAAGAAGGGAAAACGATCATATGTTTGCCTACAGGGGTTTATGTTTAACTCTAGGGCTCTAATAAAGCCATGGAAGAAATAGAACATATTCACACAAACAAGCTAATGAATCAACATATATTATTATATCCTCGGTTCCTTAAGAATACGCTGCATTTGCAGATGTGAGGATACTCACAAACTTTTTATCTTTCACTAGATGTCCATACGGTCTGCCTAGTCAGAAACATGTATTATACATAAATATCTGCATTATCAGAAAAATAAAAAAGACCAGCTTGACTTCATACTTTTTGTGTTTTAAACATAGATTTGATTACTGCTAGGTTTTCTAACTTGTGTGTTATGGTGTCTATTGATCTTAACAAGACATCAGCCGTGAAAATAAGCCAGGTTGTATACAAAAACATCAGCGGCACCTCAAAGTCTCCAAAAGCCATGAAGTTTGCGTGCAGCGACACGGTACCATGCAGCAGCATTGTACTGAACAACATCAACTTAGAAAGGGAGAATGGCACTGCCGAGACGTTTTGCAATTGCGCCATGGGGTTCGATTATGGATTTGTTCGGCCTGCAGCAGATTGCCTCCGCCATGACAGGAACTCACAATGTGACGGTGCTAAGCTCGAATACGATCAAAAGCCGACTCCTGCTTATCCTATCCATACGGAGCTATGATTCAATTATCTGTATATAAAGTTAAGTGCATTGGGGTGTATGGTTTATAGATTTGACACCAGCAACTAGAAAAGAACTAATTAAGTAAATTCATAGAAGCCTTTTTATAGTATATTCTCTACTTCGCAATCTCATGTCTCAATTATATGGTTACATGATTCATGATGCAACATATACGAAATAGGAAGGATTAGTGGGAGAACGATGACTTGACACAGCCAATCCCAGCCCCATTTAATTCGTAAACTTATAGCATCAAATAACCCAAATTAAGAGTCGATCAAAAGGAATAAAGAGCAAAAAATGGTACCAATTGCAATATAGAAGCAATATTAGTTTTTGGTAGGGTTGATGGATTTCAAGATCTCTGATGTTTGGAGAACAAAAAATTTGCCATATTTTTGGATTTTCCACGAGTAATTGCATGCTACATATGGATAATTTCGGTGAAGAGAAAATTCAAAAATTTCCCTAGATCGAGTACAAAATTTCAAATTCAAAAAAATCACAATGACATTGGGGACTACAAAATTTCAAATTCAACCCATTTTCAAAAGCCGTAGAACATGAAAATTGGCAAATTGTCACGGAGAGAAAATTTCGAGTTTTTAAATATTTCTAATTTTATCCTCATAAATATCTGCGATAAATTGCATATATATTCTATAATTAATATCATAGATGTCTTGTGTGCTATAGCCTATGATATTTGGTAAAATGTTAAATATTTTTATTTGGGTTAATTGCATAAACCCGCCTATATTATGGCCTGAGTGGCTTTTATACTCCTTGAAACTTTATATTAGCGGATACACCCTCTCACTTAACCATAACCCTTAACACCGTTAAATCTCTCCGTTTCATATGCTTTACCCATGATTATCAACTAAAATCAATATCCTATATTACCATTTATTAACCCGAACCCTAAAATCAGTGTTTTCTTTAACTGTATTTTCTTAGAAGATTTTGAAAAATCTAAGGTATGTGAAAGTAAGATCTAACTATAAATATCACCTTGTGAAATGGAGAAAGGTCTCTAGACTGAAAGAAGAGGGTGGCTTAGGGGTTAAGAACATTGAGAACATGAATAAGGCCCTTCTTGGTAAGTGGTGGCGACGTAAGAAAGGTTGGGTTTTAAGTATAAAGGAGGCTTATGGGAATAAGTCATGGACGGTCAATGCGATTAATAAAAATATATCGTTAGCATCGGGATTTTGGAAAGGTGCAATGAATGTAAAGGAAGTGTTTTTTTTGGGGAATTTCTTATACTATTGGAGATGGTGTTGTAATTAATTAATTTTTGGCACGATTATTGATGTGGGGGAGCAAACTTTACTAGCAAAGGTTATGGACTCATCGGTTTTAAATTAGTGGAGAGGGACTAAATGGTGACCCCAATTTGCCTGGGCTTTGACTTATCAAGAGCGCAAGGATTGTAGATTATTGATTGCATATTTACAGGATTGGAAACCGATGGAAAGGGGAGGGGTGGATAAGGTGGGTTGGAAATGGACGGCAAACAAGGACTTTTCAGTAACGTCTTTCTATTCAATTTTGAATTTGTAACGATTCTGAAATCCCTGTACAAAATTTACTAGTTAATGTATGGAAAATGTATTTCAGCCTAATTAGCAGTTATAAGTTATTTTTATTCAATAAAAATAAGAAGAAATTTGTAGCTCACTTGTAAAACATCTACACTGTTATGACATAACCTGTATGTTTGAATCCCTTCAGTCTCAATTATTTTTAATATTTTTTCTTTTGAACTTTTCGGAAGCCCAAGAGTTGCACGTGCAATACATGGTGAATCGAAAAGTTTCAGAAAAATCAAACGGGATAAATGAGGAGTAAACACAGTTAAGTACGTGGCACGAATCTCGAGGCACGTGGACCAAAGCCGACTGTCCAAACTCACCTTCTAGCCGCTACCGATGGTTGATGTAGCTCCGATCGACTCCGTGCTTTGCGCACTCACCTCTTCGACTCTCATCTACTTTCCTGCACTGTTTGATTTCCCTGCAATCAAACAGAAACTTTTCAAATCCCTAATTAACACCAATCAAATTCTATTTATTCAAAAAATTTAATTCTCATACTCTAAATTCTTCACTATAAATACCACCGCATGCGCTAACTCTCGCCCATTTTGAAATTCTATCAAAGTTCTTTCAAAACTTTACAAGTACAAAGAGGAGTTAAGCAAATAAGTGGAGTAGCAAACCAATCTCGACGACCGAAGCTTTCTCGACGCTACCGCAACGCCAAGGAGACAACCTCTCTCTTCCTTACCCTCATTTTAGCACTACACAACCGGTAAGTCCCTTCATCTCTTTTTCTTTTCACTTCAACATAATTTTTAAAATATATCGACAAAAGCGGAGTTAACATATAATTTATTCCTTTAAACCAATTTTTGTCGCCCTTGTCATGTTAATAGTTCATTCAAATTCTCTAAAACCATCTTAACATATCATTCACACCATTTAGGTTTTAGTGTAATAAAATTTTCTATGAGAAATAATCATATAACGAACTTTTAAAGAAAAATACCATGAACTTTAATATAAACTTTATTTTGATAACTAGCATATATACCTCTAGAAGCTTCACGGGGTAACGACCTACCCCACACGCACACTATGCTTTCATAGCACAATATTCTAAATATATGGTTAATTCAAAAAATGGGTTTTACATTAAAATACCATATTTTTACAAAAAGGGTTCTTTTGTCGATATTTTTACTTATTTTTGCAATTGCGACTCTACAACCCTCGTTAGAGAACCCGCTAATAGATGGTGTGGATTATTGCACATCCTTGAAATAGTAGAGAGAGATATAGAACTCCTCATGGAGTATTCGATCTCGAAAGAAAATAAAAACACGGTTTTTAATAATACGACTTTTCTAAACAAAACTAAACTTTGAAATTTTTTATAAAACTATGAATCCGTATTTTTAATTAAAAAAAATTGTAAAATTATATTTTTAAAATGAAAGATTAAAGTTTAAATAAAAATACCACCAAGTTTACAAAAGGAGTAATTTTCATAAAAATACTTTGAACTTTTAAAAAAGCTAGGTTTTATCGTTAAAATACCACTAAAATTAAAATACATGTTCATAAAACTCTTAACATTCTAAATCACTCTTGAGGTTTATCTTTAAACGATATTAAAATATTTTTCATAAAACCCCCTCGAGAAATGCAAACAAAATAAATACAATGTAAATAATAATAATAAATCTCTAAGGACTCTAGATTAATATAAGTTTAAGCAGTATCATTTCTCTTGAGTCTTAGGGAGCCGGAAAAAGTGAGTCCTTACCTATTCAAGTTAGACAACAAATTAATGGAGTTATCAAATGGCAATTGTCTTGGAAAAAGACACAAATCCTGCCGTCCATGTGCAGCAGTTGCCGATTTCTTCCGAACTTAAGATTTTAACAGTTAAATCTTTTCACAATAAATATTTATAACTCGAATCAAAACTCGAATCTAAACTCGAACTTGAACCCAAACTTAAACTCTAGTCCAAATTCGAATCTAAACTTGAACGTGAACTCGAACTCAATCTACTCAACTAACTTGACTCAACCTAAGATTGCAATTGACATGACTCGCACTTTACTCGACTCACCTGACTTCATTATTCACCTTTTGCGATCTATGGTTTTGATCAAGTCATGTTATAATCAATCAAATCAACTGAGGCTATCATATAGTTATAATATATATTATACTCGGGGTATTTGGGATAGTTTTTTTGTGAATCCAACGGAGTTTCAGGAGTTCCGTATTAACCTATTTTTTTCTTTTACTCAAATCTCAGTAGGGTCGACTCCTCCACAGCTTGGAGTCCCGATACTAACACATGAAATGAGCCCGCGTTTCTTTGCTCCTGAGACCCCATTCTTGAGCTCATGAATATTTCTACGGTTGCATTGACATTCACACTTGGAACTTAACGTTAACATAATGACCATATAAAGACTTATAGATACATATACTCATATTCAGATCTATACAGTTTTACTGGTCATTTACATTATTTCTTTTATTATATACTTGTCACTTTTCACTCTTATTCTACCTTTGGGACTTACCGAGCGTTAGTTCGCTGACAGGCATTCCACCCACCTTTGTTTTCTTGAAATGTTCGTCAGATGTCGAGACGGAGGAAGTGGAGGCTACCGAGTCTATGGGGTGGATAAAGTCAGACCCCTAATAATACGATATTTCGTGTTGGTGTGAAGCCCATCACCCACTGAGAAATTACTGATCCAAATCAGTAATTCCCATCCACCTTGGCCAAGGATTTTTGGTGATGGCCATCCGTGCAAAGCGCGACATCACCCCCCAATACCGGGAGAGACGAATCCCCGACGATTCGCTCACTGCCTCCATGTGGCTCGGGACTGTACCCAACTAAAACCTATTTGCACGATTCCTTTGAGTTGTAGTAGGGTAGTAATTAAAGCACAGTGGGAACTCACACGAGACAAATAACGATCTCAGGTCGAAGGACTAACCTGTACTCATGTCACCTAAGAACTGCTATATGACAATATGTATAATACCATCCAACATGTTCTCGGCGAGTCCGTCCAGTGTACCCACCCCCAGTGAGCACCTGTATATGATCTTAGGTGCGAAAGACCAATGGTGTGGGACCAACCATCGCCCCTCGTTGGGGTCTAGAAACGTATACACCAGTCTACTCCGGAATATCGATGCCCAGTTTTGATATTCTCACGACTAGGGACATTTAAGGATGTGCTTATAGACTACCTAACGCCTACATGTATGATCGTCATCATAATGCTGGTAGTCAAGCAAGAATCCTATGGGCTCTATCAATATATAATAGTGATATGTAATACCACAATACATGTATATGATGATAAAGACAAACCAGATAGCATACTATCATTTTGAGTAAAACTGTTCTATCCGTATAGGTCCTCCCTCAATCATCACAATCGCGTGCCTGCGATTACAATAATTGACTTGAGGGCACTATATTCAACAATCTCCCACTTGCACTTAAGGCTAATTATTGCGGTATCACATACTCACAGTCCGTGTGATACCGAACACCCAACTTATCTACTGATCAGTCTCGCAAAACACGTTTGTGAAGTTATTGCGTTCGAGAAATAGCCTTAATGAGTGGATCCGCTCTAATGTTTTTATCTTTATCTCTCTATATCTCAACTTCACGGAGAAAGACTATCTCCCGAAATAAGCGATACATGTCTTAGAATTTGTCTAGATATCTGATGGGACCCTGTTCATAAATGAACTCCAAATCCAACAAACTTCTTAGACCGTATCTTCCACTGAATTTAATCAATATCACACGCCATGCCTTTCTCAGTATCCGCTTGGACCACCTATCCAGCATACTGCCCTCAAAAGGGAAAACTATTAACTTTGACAGCCACTATGTCATCCAGGTCATCTTGGAAGCCTGAAATGATAACCGCCTCCTGAAGAAGGCTGCCGTTACCATATACCAAGAACATCCACTTATGTTCGCAATTGCTTCCTAATGTTTCTTCAGGATTGGATTAATATATGCTTATTGCAGCCAGTGCAAAAACAATATATGGTGTGGTACTTGATATCTAATGATTAACTCAATTGTCTAAGCCGGTGATATATCAATCATGCAAATCTCTCTTCTCATCAGTCTAGAAAACATCTTTTTAGTGAGGGTGACTTCGTCACCTGTGGGTATACTACTACGCTAGGAGTCGTCCATTCTAAAACACTTTTAGAATAGTGTCAAAGTACCCAAATTGGGACATTTCCCAAATATAGATCTAAAATCATAGATCTAGTGACCAGAATCACTGAAATTTTATCCAGATCTTATATGGAGAAATATCTTGTGACAACCATAATATAACTGATCGTAGTATAGGAATATCACTTTCTATAAGGAGTACGTCATCCAAATATCAGGACATCACTCCCTACTCTCTTCTTATCTGTAACAACCCTAATTTTCCTATACACTTTTCTATACAATTTTTTTTTAAATTTTTAAAAATCCATAAAGAAGTATTTTAACCTGAACACAATATATATATAAGTAATTATTTTTTTTTAAATAATCCATTTTTAGTGTACATAAAATTGTTTTAAAATTAAAGTAGTACTTGGGGCATTTAATGTTGCTGTTACAACTTTAAGTAGTTATTTTCCCACAATAATTACAAGAAGGAGCTTGTGGCTCATTGGTAATACATTGCATTGCTGAACCAAGTCACCAGAGTTCAAATCCCATGCCCCACATTATTTTTATATTTATTTTGTTTTAAATTTTTGGAAAGTCAACAGTCAAACAGCCATAACTCACAAAACTTGAACTGAAGACAAAAAGTTAAATATACCATAAATCCCCCCAGGTGAAGCCCTACCCAACGGTACCCCGACTCGGCTGAGTCGGCCGGCGGACCGGCCGACTCGGGCCGGCGCCGCCGGCCGGACTCGGCCGGACGACCGAGTCGTCAACACGGAATTTTTCCGTGTTGACCTGATCTTTCCCTCTGCATACTTTAAAATTTTTGATCGGTTACCAGATTCTCAATAAATCACTTTTATTCCAAAATTTAATGATTTTTTTAATGTTTTTATATATTTTTATATTTTATTTAATTAAAACCCTAACCCTAGCCTAACCCTGTATAAACACCCCTACCCTCTACCCTCTCACCCTACATTCCTAAGACCACTCTCTAAAAATTTCAAGAGAACTCGGTACATTAGAAAACGAGCGAAAGGCGAAGCGCTGCCAAAATCGACGGTAAATCCCGGCGATCGTACTAGGACTCTTCACGACGTTTCGACGCACCGACAAGCACACTACCTTCCTCCCACTCTCTAAAGTTGTCCAAACCCGTAAGTCCCTCTTTTCTACCTTTCTATTCTTTCATAAAATACGACTTTTTAAAACCCGACGGAAATCGGAACAAACCGATTTCCGATTCGGTTTTCTATCAAAACTCACTTATCACTAATTCCATAATGCTTAAACATATTCATGTTGACTACTAATCACTTAAAAATCAATTTGGATAAAGTTTCTCACATGAAATGATAACTTTTGCAAAATACCGTATTTTCGCACTTAAATACCACCATATTTAGTTTATCACATTTAACCCTTTAACATTGCTATACCTTAAAATAGATCACGAGGTAATGACCTACCTCCACACACACGCAAATACAACCCTAATTGATATCATCAAAACTTAGAATACGATAATAAAAGATTTTACATTAAAATACCATTTTCTTTATAAACCTTTTCTGAAAGTTCTAAGTTGTATACAATTTTAAAACAAAATCTTTTAATAGAAAAATACGATATGTCATGGACATCGATCGTTTATCTAAACATGATTTTGTGGTGTCTAGGCAAGTGTGTCTAAGGCAAGTGGTTACTTAATTAGAGCCACTACTTGTAGTGGAGAGCCTCCCACTTACCTGGCACTTACCTGATTGCAATTGACGGTGAAGAGGCGATTTGAGACTTCTAATGACTTATCGTGTAGACCATTTAGAAATAGGCTAGTTGGCTTAGGAAACCCTAGAATCTAAAATACGGAAATTTACACCCTTCTACAAATAAATACCTTATTTTTTATAAAACCGTTTTCTAAATGATTAGTATTTATTAAATCTTTGCAAAGCGCCACTATAACCCATCTTTGGGGAACTCGTTAGGGATTGTATGGTTTATCGTGCACTCTCGGGCTTAGTAGTGCGAGATTCAGACCTCCGCAAGGAGCATTCGGTCTCGAAAGGTTTAAAATACGACATTTAAGAAAAATGAGATTTTTGGAAAATAAAATATTTATTAAAATTTATTTTTGTATAAACATATGTATATTTAACATTTAAACACCTATTTTATTATAAGATAAAGTTTCCACCTTTTCCTAAAAATTACAAGATTAAAAGTTATATTAAAATACCATGAATTTCAATATTACAAATTAATACCTTTATTTATGTAATTAGGATATTTTCACTAGAAATAAGACAAAATAAAATCACACTCATTATAACCATAAAGACGAATAATAAATACTTGAGGTGTATCTTGAAAACTATACAAAAGTACTTTTTACATAAAACCCCCTCAAGTTTTATAAATTACAATAATGACCCTACCAAATATAGAACTTCGAATTACATTTCTTTTAGTCTGACTCGGGTTTGAGTCTGACTATTTCTGACTTGAATATGATTCAAGTCAATCTATATTTTTTAATATTCCAACTCAATATGAATACATGAATCCCAGAATCCAGTTAAAAATCTATACAACTTGACTGAATCAAACCATGGATATACATCCATTATTCCGTTATTCCATTTACCTGATTATGCAACAATCTGTTTATTGATATCATGGTTTTGGTCGGTCATCCAGCTTACACAATACAATACAACAATAATATCAATACACTATGGGGTTTAAGGGGTAGATTGGTACGGAAGGTGTTAAAAGTGGCACGAGGGGGTCAGATTAGGACACCTAATATGAATCCAATTGCCGTTGTTCTGGGTTGTATAACGGAGCCTTGTTCTCTATATTCCGTTTGCCATGGTCTCTAGCATATAGAGACCCTTCTCGTAAACACTGGCATTCTTCTGTACCAAGCTACAAACAACAGCGTTAATACAATATTAAAATAATACAATACAATATTAAAATAATACAATACACTCTTTGTCTATTTCTCCCTTATCTTTGGGACTTACTGTTAGTGTATATGCCCTAGAGGCCATTACTGTATCATACTAGCTTATATATTACTTAATGGAAGCTTGGGATATTCACAGTTGTATAGACAATCTTGCTCAAAATGGTAGTATGCTACTTGGTTTGTCTCTACTTCAATATGTGCATGTGTTTCTTTTAGCATATCGCTTATACATATTAGTGGAGCCCTTAGGATTTTTGCTTGATTACCAGCGTTGTGATGGCAGTCACACTTGTGGAGGCTGGGTAATCTATAAGCACATCCTTATACAGGTCCCTAGTCGTTGGACTATCGAGACAGGGCATTAATACTCCGGAGTAGACTAGTGTATGCGCTTCTCATCCCAGCAGGGGAGGTAGTCTGTCCCACAGCCATCAGTACGTCGTACTGGAGATAGTATGCGGGTGCTCGTTGGGTTACGAGTACACTGGACAGGACTCGTCGGGAACTGTTGCTTGGTATTATACCTATCGTCAGTTATCAGTTCCCAGGTGACATGAGTACAGCTTAGTCCGCTGACTTGACACTGTCACTTCGCCTCGAGTGTGTTCCCACTGTACTTAGATTACTACCCTACCACGGCTCAAAGGAGTCGTGCAAACAGGTAGTAGTTGGGTGCAGTCCCGAAGCACTTGGAGGCAGTGACGGTTAGACAGGATTCGTCTCTCCAGGTATTGGGGGTTGACATCGCGTTGTGTCTAGGAGAGCCATTACACGAGTAGTCCCTGGCCAGGGCAAGCGAGATATATTGGTAGGTTTCCAGTGTTATCTCAGGGTGTTCTGGGCTTCACTCCGACACGACTTGTACCGCTATTAGGGGATTGACGTTTACCGCCCCCTAGGCCCGCCATGGGATGTATCAGACGAACAGACCGGACTGTACGGAGATTGTCACATACAGGCTCAGTAGGAGTTCGGATGGGTTTACCTCATCGGCCTTCTTATCGACATCTACCTGGGGACCGTTACGTACAGCTAGTGCCACTTGCGGTCTGTGGTTAAACCCACTGCCAGCGTAGTGTCGAGTCTTTAGAGTCCCATACAGAGAGTTTCCCTGCACTGAGCGAAACGTGTAGAGGCCGTATGGTTTTACGGTAGGGCTGCGATCACTTACGTGCACTTATGTGCGTATGCTGTTCGGGCAGGCAATACTAGTGGGCTTTGGTTTAAGCCGGATCCTAGTATTGCACAGATGGATTTGTTTTGTCTTCTGTGCATTCGCATTCTACGGAATGCGGATGCGGGTGTGTATGCACAGTTTTGAGGAGCGATGAAAGAGGAGGTGCCTCATTAGGGTTTTGGCAGTTGTTCGGCCAAAACCGTTATGTGGCTGGCTTATTAGGATCTTGGCAATTCGTTCGGTCAAAACCATTATGAGCCGGAGACATTGTTTACTAATCCTTTTAGTGATAATTTTGTGATGGCTAATTGCATTGACCATTTGACCACCATGAACTCTCTTGACTTTGTTGACCCGTTGACCGGAGTTGACCATTGACCTTCATGAGAGGTCTACACTCTTCTTTGGATTTTCTTTTTCTTTTTGATTATGAAAATGGTCAATTCAATTAGTAGCCATCAACTTTATCATGAAAGGATTGGTAATGATGATAGTTTTGCATTATTGCAACCATGGTTCATTTGTTTAGCTCATAATTTCATTTCTCATTCTCTCTCTTGTTCTTGTGAGAAGAAAAGAAAAGCTCTCATGGTTGCTAGCTCCTCCTTCTTCCTCCTCTTGATTTCTTATTTTGATCTCATGTGTTGAGAGAAAAAGATCCCACAAAGACAAACACTTCCATATATCTCTACTACATAACCTAGGGCATCTAGACTAGCGATCTCGTTGCCCTAATTGCCTCGGCTCGAGGTGGAGCTCGGTGTACAACTCTCGGGTGGATCGTCTTCGACTCAAGAAGGCCGCGGAGGTGACCAAGATCCGGATCGTTCCTTGGAGCTTAGATGGACGAGCGGGACAGCGGAATAAAGACCCGAAGGACCGGTTTCGTAAGGTATAATTTCTACGGCATAGTAGTTAAAGCCTCTAGTAGTTTGCTAGTTTCTAGTTTAGCAAAGATCCGGCTTTAAGTCCATGTTGCCTTGCGCTAAATTATTTGTTTTTCGCCGTTTCCGCCTCCCCGTAAGAACAAGGGTGAGCAATGTGGACTTACAGTGGTATCAGAGCCTAGCTAAACATAAACTAGCAAGTTAGCAAAGTATTTAGAATATCGATCGGAAAAAAGTCGCAAAACAAGTCCGGAAAAACCATGTTTCTGTCGAATTTTTATACTGCTCTAAAAATTATTTAACATACATGAAAATTCGGCTCAGGGTTTTGTAAAAACACAGCACAAAAACAGTCCACTGAATCGATCAAACCACCGCGGTTCCGCGGCAAGAACATGCTTCTTGCCGCGGTTCCGCGGCTGATTTGACTCGGTCGTGGACCGGGTTTTGTGCAGTGTTTTTATTTGGCTGTTTTGGGATTCTTAGTACATGTTGTTTCTACCTAGATTTTCCAGAGAACAAATTGATTTTTTGGGGTGGTTACAAATCCGTATTTTGATAGATATTCCGTAGACTTTGGCTAATGGATATTATCTGTGATGTGATATATGTATTGAACGTCTACTAATCGCTATAAGTCGATTAGTGGGGGTTATACATATCTGTGATCTGTAATGTTGATGGTTTGTGTATATGAACTCGGTGGATTGTTGCGGATGAATAGCCGGGGTGGATGTGAGATGAGAGTTTCTTTTTCTTTCATTCATTGTAAATTTTGTAAATTGATGTAATATTATTTGTATGGCCGCACAACCGAGTCGAGGTTGTAGCCGTCATTGTATAATTTCTTTTTACTGTTTTTGCTCCTAGGATAGACCCAAGAAGGGGTGCATAAACTACCGGGTATCTCGAAATGCCGAGTGGCCTACTCACGGGTTGAGGGAGGTTGCTTCGCTTCGGGTACTTGGCGGGTAGTTTGCCGCACCCGTAGGGGTCTAGGGTAGGGTATTGGCTATTCATCGCGACCGTGTAATCCGCTTTTCGTTGCAGGCTCGAACGAATCGCGGGTTCCTAGTATATCCAAAGTGTTCATCTGTGATCTGGAATGGCTATCATTGCTTTATATCTATATATGATATCTATTTAGGTGTTGCTTATGTTTTGCATCCGCGCTAATCCAGCCCCTGCTCTGTCGTTAGTTAAGTAACCTAACGGGTGATGACGGGACCCCGTGGCGAATGCGGATGGCATAAGCGTACGCCATATTTTGGTTGTTTTCTGCAATGGTAGGATTAAATGATGGGACGCATTGGAATTAATGCAAGAAAAAATAAACCAAGTAACAGTCGTTGGAACACTTTCAAAACCACTCGGTTCTTTTCAAAAACCAACTTTTAAACGCGGAGCTTGAACCACTCCTTTTAAAAGCTATCTCGTTCCATCGATTATATCAAGTTCACTACGTTCACGGTTTCGCCAAAACCATTCGTAGCCCTCCGTTATTTCATATGGATAGTCAATAGTATTCAAGCTGTGTTTGTTGGCCAAAGTCAAGGCACAGTGTTTGGTAGCTATTGGGTATTCATATGTAGCATAGATAGATGCGTTGGTTTGGGACAGTCGTGCTGCCTTGTTGGCCAAAGTCAAGGGTATGTGCGGGTGGGTTCAAATTAACCTGGACAATGACGGGTAGAACTTGACACGTGACTTATGATTTGTTGGCCAAAGTCAAGGTCATAAGAGCATGGGGCAAAAATCCACATCGGGAGTTTCAAAAGAACTGAAACTTGCTAGCGCTGCATACCATTTGGAGTGTGATGATTCTGGTAGGATTCCTTCAGTTTTGTCACACGATGATATTTGGATCCCGATCTTACTGTGAGTATATGCTACTCCTCGGGAACTTTCTCACTTAACGATCAATGCTATAAACCAAGTAGGTGTCTAGAAAGGTGTTAGAGGGGCTACGCCCCCAGGGAAAAGAGGTTACTTAATTAAGGAACTTCACGAAAGCGTTGGAAAACCTCCCTTGAAGTACCGACACTGGCCTGGCTGAACGGTTAAGCAAGTATTGTACGGTGAGATTGATCCTGACTAATTCTTCCTTTATAGTTTGAGGAGGGATTCGAGAGACAGTGGGAGCCATCCTGTTTAGATAAATTAAAAACCAATCTAAACTTGCAAGAGCATCATACTAAAGTGTTTTCTTCTCTCTCTCTTAATTGCAGCGACCCAGTGACCGCACCTAGGTTACATCTAGATAATAAAATGACTGAATCTGACTGTTATGACTGGCAAAGGTCTGTCCAGATGTCCATTGCCCATGACAAGCTGGGACACCTCTTAACTAATCCAACCCCTGCCGTCTCAGGTCCAGTTTCCCCTGTCGTGGATATTGATATCCGTAAGACATCGGAAAAGGACTGTACGAAAGCCAAGTGCCTCGTGTTAGCCTCAGTTGATGGTGCATACCAGAGGCAGCACGAGAAGATGGACTTAGTTTCTATCTTCCTCCATAACAAAGATTTATATGGAGAGCAATCTCGTATCGCAAGATATGAGACCTCGAACGAATTGCTTCCAGCGAGGTTGGCTATCGGGTCATCTGTAGGGGGCAACGTCCTTACAGAGACCAGCTCTTTTGAGCTCACGGACCTGAAGACCACGTTGAAGAACGGGTCAGATGCTGACTTAGTTCAACAGTCTCTACCTACTACCCTGAAGGAAACCAGGAAAGTGGAAAGAAAGGGAAGGGCAGAAGTTTTGGGGCTAGATATAGCAAAAGAGGGACGTTCCTATTATTATAGGAATGAACATTGGCAGAAGGATTGCAGGGCTAGCATAGCCAGTAGCCAGAATTCGAAGCATGTTGTGGCTTCGGCTTCGAGTGTGTTTGTAATAGAGAACTGTATGTCAGTTAACCCCACTTCCTGGGTATTGGATACCGGATCAGGATCTCATATCTGTAATTCGTTACAGGCTCTGAGAAACCGTAGGGTTATCAGGAAAGGTGATATGACTCTCAGGGTTGCTAACGGAATGAGCATGTATGCTGAATCCGTAGGGGAATATCATCTTGGACTGACAACTGGGTAGATATTGATTCCGCGTGACTGTTTTTATGTACCAGGTGCGACTTGTAATATCATATCTGTATCCTTACTTTCTAAGGAAGGATATGATTTTACTTTTGTAAGCGATGTAGTAAACATCCACCTAAATCAAGTTCTGATTGGGTCAGGTACATTGAAAAACGGTATATACGTACTGAATCAAGCTCAGGTTTTCAGTGTCCAGAACACACCTAAAAGAAAGTCTCCGGAATTAAATCAGGCTTTCTTATGGTATTGTAGACTGGGTCATATTAATGTGACACGGTTGACTAAGTTACATAAAGAAGGATACTTGGATCCGTTCGAGTACCAGTCTTCTGCCACTTGTGAATCTTGTCTCATGGGAAAGATGACAAAGACTCCATTCACTGGACACAGAGAAAGAGCGAGCGAGCTCTTGGGACTCATACACAGTGATGTGTGTGGTCCAATGTCTACACATGCGCGAAGTGGTTATTCATACTTCATTACTTTCACAGATGATTTATCTAGGTATGGACATGTCTTCTTAATGAAGCATAAATCCGAGGCCTTTGAGAAATTTCAGGAATACAAGAATGAAGTTGAAAAACAAACAGGCAAAAGTATCAAGACACTGAGATCTGATCGAGGTGGTGAATACTTGAGTGTCGAGTTTCTGGGCTTCTTAAAAGAGAATGGAATTCTCTCTCGGCTTACTCGTCCATACACACCACAACACAATGGTGTATCGGAAAGGCGGAATCGAACCCTATTGGATATGGTTCGTTCCATGATGAGTAAGGCTGAATTACCGCGATCTTTCTGGGGTTATGCACTAGAATCAGCCGCATACCTTTTGAACCGAGTTCCAACTAAGACTGTGCCTACTACACCATATCAGATGTAGTGTGGGAAGAAACCCTATCTTAATCACATTAAGACATGGGGATGTCCAGCTTTTGTCAAAAAGAAGCATGCGGACAAGCTCGAGGCACGCTCAGTACAGTGTAAGTTTGTGGGATACCCAAAGAAATCCAAGGGGTATCTTTTCTATTACGCAGAGGAACAAAAGGTTTTTGTTTCTCGTCATGCCCGCTTCTTGGAAACCGAGTTTTTGGAAAACCAGATAAGTGGGAGCGCAATAGAACTGGAAGAAATTCCAGAACCCCGAGCCATTACTGAAAGCTTAGTAGAACCAGAAGGTTCAAGAGAACCGGACATCCCAGCGCCACTCCGCAGGAGTAGTAGGCAGTCTCATCCGCCCAAAAGATACTACGGTTTTCTCATAGACGGGGATAGAGAGGATTGAACTATGGATTATGGTGAGCCTACTAGCTTCTAGCAAGCCATTCAGAGCGGTGACTCGGTAAAATGGCTGGATGCAATGTGGACTAAGATGGAGTCCATGTACACCAACAAAGTTTAGACTTTGGACTTTGCTCCAGAAGGGGTAAAACCCATAGGATGCAAATGGATCTTCAGAAAGAAGATTGGTGTAGATGGGCAGGTTGAAACCTATAAAGCTAGACTTGTTGCAAAGGGTTTTCGTCAAAGACCTGGTTTGGACTATGACGAGACTTTTTCTCCAGTGGCTATGCTGAAATCCATTCGGATCCTTCTTGCCATTGCTGCTTTCCACGATTATGAAATCTGGCAGATGGACGTAAAGCCGGCTTTCCTAAATGGAAATTTAGAAGAGTGCGTCTATATGGATCAGCCGGAGGGATTCATTCAGAGTGGAAGCAGCGGTAGAGTGTGCAAGTTGCTAAAGTCCATTTATGGACTGAAGCAGGCATCGCGGAGTTGGAACATCTGCTTCGATGATACTGTCAAAGAATTCGACTTTATCAAAAACCCAGATGAACCATGCATTTACAGTAAGATTGTAGGGAGAACTGTGGTATTCCTCGTCTTGTACGTGGATGACATTCTCCTAATAGGAAATGATATTCCTATGCTACAGTCAGTCAAAGGATTCTTGTCACAGAGGTTCTCCATGAAGGACCTGGGCGATGCTAACTACATTCTAGGGATCCAGATCTATCGTGATAGATCTAAGAGGATGTTGGGACTTTCACAGTCCAGGTACATTGACACCATACTGAAAAGATTCAGTATGGAAGATTCAAAGCGCGGTAATTTACCGGCTTGTCACGGGATCACCCTCTCCAAAGAGATGTCTCCCAAGACTGATTTGGAAAGGGATCGCATGTCTATTATACCCTACGCTTTTGCGATAGGCTCTATAATGTATGCGATATTGTGTACCAGACCAAATGTAGCATACGCATTGAGCGTTGTAAGCCGGTATCAGTCTGACCCAGGGGAGAAACACTGGATAGCGGTAAAGAACATTCTCAAGTACCTGAGAAGGACTACGGAGATGTTCTTGGTGTATGGCGGAAAAGACTTCCAGATCAAGGTCTTTGCTGACTCTAGCTTTCAGAGTGACAAGGATGACTCCAAGTCCATGTCGGGTTATGTCTTTACCCTCAATGGAGGGGCGGTTTGCTGGAAGAGTTCCAAGCAGGAGACCGTTGCTGACTCAACTATGGAAGCGGAGTACATAGCTGCTTGCGATGACGCAAAGAAAGCTGTCTGGATGAAGAAGTTCCTCACGGAGGTTCAGGTGGTTCCTACCATTGTTGATCCAATACCGCTGTATTGCGACAACAACGGAGCTATAGCTTTAGCGAAGGAACCCAGGTCCCATCAGAAGTCCAGGCACATTTTGAGGCGGTACCACCTGATCAGGGAGATCGTAGATCGCCGGAAGATCGAGGTGAAGAGAGTAAATTCGGAGAATAACACTGCAGATCCACTAATGAAGGCCCTATCCCAGACTCAGTTCGAGCGGCTGATCGAGATGATAGGTCTTCGATACGCCAGTACATGGCCTTAGTGCAAGTGGGAGATTGTTAGTGTATATGCCCTAGAGGCCATTACTGTATCATACTAGCTTGTATATTACTTAATGGAAGCTTGGGATATTCATAGTTGTATAGACAATCTTGCTCAAAATGGTAGTATGCTACTTGGTTTGTCTCTACCTCAATATGTGCATGTGTTTCT
The DNA here is from genome assembly GCA_030015575.1 of Agapanthus africanus. Classification (NCBI taxonomy): domain Eukaryota; kingdom Viridiplantae; phylum Streptophyta; class Magnoliopsida; order Asparagales; family Amaryllidaceae; genus Agapanthus; species Agapanthus africanus. The sequence continues at coordinate 310,182,042 of CM057349.1, forward strand.
TTTAGCATATCGCTTATACATATTAATGGAGCCCTTAGGATCTTTGCTTGATTACCAGCGTTGTGATGGCAGTCACACTTGTGGGGGCTGGGTAATCTATAAGCACATCCTTATACAGGTCCCTAGTCATTGGACTATCGAGACAGGGCATCGATACTCCGGAGTAGACTAGCGTATGCGCTTCTCATCCCAGCAGGGGAGGTGGTCTGTCCCACAGCCATCAGTACATCGTACTGGAGATAGTATGCGGGTGCTCGTTGGGTTACGAGTACACTGGACAGGACTCGTCGGGAACTGTTGCTTGGTATTATACCTATCGTCAGTTATCAGTTCCCAGGTGACATGAGTACAGCTTAGTCCGCTGACTTGACACTGTCACTTCTCCTCGAGTGTGTTCCCACTGTACTTAGATTACTACCCTACCACGGCTCAAAGGAGTCGTGCAAACAGGTAGTAGTTGGGTGCAGTCCCGAAGCACTTGGAGGCAGTGACGGTTAGACAGGATTCGTCTCTCCCGGTATTGAGGGTTGACATCGCGCTGTGTCTAGGAGAGCCATTACACGAGTAGTCCCTGGCCAGGGCAAGCGAGATATACTGGTAGGTTTCAGTGTTATCTCAGGGTGTTCTGGGCTTCACTCCGACACGACTTGTACCGCTATCAGGGGACTGACGTTTACCGCCCCTAGGCCCGCCATGCGATATTTCATACGAACAGACCGGACTGTACGGAGATTGTCACATACAGGCTCAGTAGGAGTTCGGATGGGTTTACCTCATCGGCCTTCTTATCGACATCTACCTGGGGACCGTTACGTACAGCTAGTGCCGCTTGCGGTCTGTGGTTAAACCCACTGCCAGCGTAGTGTCGAGTCTTTAGAGTCCCACACAGAGAGTTTCCCTGCACTGAGCGAACGTGTAGAGGCCGTATGGTTTTACGGCAGGGCTGCGATCACTTACGTGCACTTGTGTGCGTATGCTGTTCGGGCAGGCAATACTAGTGGGCTTTGGTTTAAGCCGGATCCTAGTATTGCACAGATGGATTTGTTTTGTCTTCTGTGCATTCGCATTCTACGGAATGCGGATGCGGGTGTGTATGCACAGTTTTGAGGAGCGATGAAGGAGGAGGTGCCTCATTAGGGTTTTGGCAGTTGGTTCGGCCAAAACCGTTATGTGGCTGGCTTATTAGGGTCTTGGCAATTCGTTTGGTCAAAACCATTATGAGCCGGAGACATTGTTTACTAATCCTTTTAGTGATAATTTTGTGATGGCTAATTGCATTGACCATTTGACCACCATGACCTCTCTTGACTTTGTTGACCCGTTGACCGGAGTTGACTATTGACCTTCATGAGAGGTCTACACTCTTCTTTGGATTTTCTTTTTCTTTTTGATTATGAAAATGGTCAATTCAATTAGTAGCCATCAACTTTATCATGAAAGGATTGGTAATGATGATAGTTTTGCATTATTGCAACCATGGTTCATTTGTTTAGCTCATAATTTCATTTCTCATTCTCTCTCTTGTTCTTGTGAGAAGAAAAGAAAAGCTCTCATGGTTGCTAGCTCCTCCTTCTTCCTCCTCTTGATTTCTTCTTTTGATCTCATGTGTTGAGAGAAAAAGATCCCACAAAGATAAACACTTCCATATATCTCTACTACACAACCTAGGGCATCTAGACTAGCGATCTCGTTGCCCTAGTTGCCTCGGCTCGAGGTGGAGCTCGGTGTACAACTCTCGGGTGGATCGTCTTCGACTCAAGAAGGCCGCGGAGGTGACCAAGATCCGGATCGTTCCTTGGAGCTTGGATGGACGAGCGGGACAGCGGAATGAAGACCCGAAGGACCGGTTTCGTGAGGTATAATTTCTATGGCATAGTAGTTAAAGCCTCTAGTAGTTTGCTAGTTTCTAGTTTAGCAAAGATCCGGCTTTAAGTCCATGTTGCCTTGCGCTAAATTATTTGTTTTTCTCCGTTTCCGCCTCCCCGTAAGAACAAGGGTGAGCAACGTGGACTTACACTTACCGAGCGACCTGTTCGCTGACGACATTCTATTTCTTTCTTCTTTGAATGTCGTCAGGTGCTTTGGACCCGTCAGAGACCGAGCCCACCGGTGAAGACTTGGAGCAGTTTCACGAAGACCCCAAGCTCTAGACATTGTACCTTGTTCTATTCAGTATTTTCATTTCCTGTTATGCCATTGTTTAGGCATCGCTTTTCATTCCAGTTGTATTTATTTTTCATGCATTGTACAAAAGAATGTTATTAATAAAGTTGTTGTTATTTCTATATCTCTTGTCTCTTGTGATTTACTTTTATATTGCTTAGATACGCTTAGCGTATGTACTTCTGAGTATATACGTAGCGGGACTCGTCGCGTCCCCTTCACCGTACACCGGGAAGCAGGGCGTGGCAGGTTTTGTTGGTGGCCCATGCAGGTCAGAGCTGTATGAATCCCTATCATGCAGTTCTGGTCTGCGTGAACAACTTAAGCAATATAACACAAGAACCAGCAACTAAAACATTCTTTACAATTCATGTTTCTTGAATCTTACAAATTTCTATTCCTTGAATCTTATCATTTCATGTATTTGAATCTGTCCTAACCCAAATTTTTCTTCAAGGTTATGGATTCCCCGAACAACACCAGCACCAACGTCAACAACACACCTCTAGCACTACCTCTCGCACCAGCTGTTCCTGCACCACCCATCGAGCAAACAATGCTACTTGAAGCGATCCGCAGCCTTCTCGAGGGACAACAACTCCTGAACCATCCTGAGACCGATGCACCAGGGGTAAAGGAATTCAGGGCTTTACACCCCAAGCAGTTCTCTGGTAAAGGAAGCCCTCTTGAAGCTGAAGAATGGGCATAAAGTATCGAAGACGATCTGGCAGCAGCTCAAGTGCCAGACATCGCTTGGGTCCGTGTGGCAAAACTACAACTCACGGATAATGCTCGCAACTGGTGGATGGCGAAAGAAAGCCGTCTGGTACAGCCGATTGAATGGAAAACGTTTCGCGAGAAGTTCGACGCGAAATACTTTTCTGTGACTGCCAGGTTTGCCATAGAGCAGCAGTTCATTCATCTACAGCAAGGATCAATGTGGGACAAATCGGTAGATGAATACGACGCTGAATTCACCATGTTAAGCCGATTCGCGGCACATTTGATACCGACGGACGAAATCAGAGCCCGTCGTTTCCAACAAGGACTGGACACGGAGATTCAAGCTGCTTTAGCCACAGGAAAATTTCTGACACATGAGAATGCTCTGGAAGCTGCCCGCAGTTATGAGGCAGTGATAAAAGCAAGAGGCAGACCTCAGTCTGCAGGAGTCAAATGCCCTGCCAACCAAATGGCAGGTGGAGCCTCTTCCAGGCCATCGTTTGAACCCAGGAGAACTGAAGAAATTTGCCATTACTGCCATAGAAAGGGACACTTGTGGAAGGACTGTAGGCGCGCAAAAGGCCTGTGTCTAATTTGTGGCGCATCCAACCACGGAATTGGGAACTATCCTTACAATAGCAACTCAACTCACCCACCCACCAACTACCCGCAGCGGCCAACCATCCAGGCTCCTGCAACTCGTCCTGCACTACCTGCTCCACTACCTGCACAGCCTACTCGCCAATTTCAATAAGAAATGAGGGACATGCCTAGAGGGCAGAGAAGGAGGCCCCAATGGCAGAATGTGCCTTCAGCTAGAAGGAATGTACCACGGCGGCAGGCATTCACATTTGAAGCCGTAGAAGCCGAGACTGTAGGTCAAGGTAACACCGGTAAGCCTTTTTCACCATCATATCACTTTTATACACTACATTCACCAAATTTCATAGCACTGTTACACCTTCCTTTTACAAATTTCGAGGACGAAGTTTTTATAAGGAGGGTAGAATGTAACAACCCTAATTTTCCTATACACTTTTCTATACAATTTTTTTTTTTAAAATTTTTAAAAATCCATAAAGGAGTATTTTAACCTGAACACAATATATATAAGTAATTATTTTGTTTTTAAATAACTCCATTTTTAGTGTACATAAAATTGTTTTAAAATTAAAGTAGTACTTGGGGCATTTAATGTTGCTGTTACCACTTTAAGTAGTTATTTTTCCACAATAATTACAAGAAGGAGCTTGTGGCTCATTGGTAATACCTTGCACTGCTGAACCAAGCCACCAGAGTTCAAATCCCATCCCCCACATTATTTTTATATTTATTTTGTTTTAAATTTTTGGAAAGTCAACAGTCAAACAGCCATAACTCACAAAACTTGAACTGAAGACAAAAAGTTAAATATACCATAAATCCTCCCAGGTGAAGCCCTAACCAACGGTACCCCGACTCGGGCCGGCGCCGCCGGCCGGACTCGGCCGGTCGTCCGAGTCGTCAGCACGGAATTTTTCCGTGTTGACCTGGTCTTTCCCCCTGCATACTTTAAAATTTTTGATCGGTTACCAGATTCTCAATAAATTACTTTTATTCCAAAATTTAATGATTTTTTTAATGTTTTTATATATTTTTATTTTTTTTTAAATTAAAACCCTAACCCTAGCCTAACCCTGTATAAACACCCCTACCCTCTACCCTCTCACCCTACATTCCTAATACCACTCTCTAAAAATTTCAAGAGAACTCGGTACATTAGAAAACGAGCGAAAGGCAAAGCGCTGCCGAAATCGACGGTAAATCCCGGCGATTGTACTAGGACTCTTCACGACGTTTCGACGCACCGACAAGCACACTATCTTCCTCCCACTCTCTAGAGTTGTCCAAACCTGTAAGTCCCTCTTTTCTACCTTTCTATTCTTTCATAAAATACGACTTTTTAAAACCCGACGGAAATCGGAACAAACCGATTTCCGATTCGGTTTTCTATCAAAACTCACTTATCACTAATTCCATAATACTTAAACATATTCATGTTGACTACTAATCACTTAAAAATCAATTTGGATAAAGTTTCTCACATGAAATGATAACTTTTACAAAATACCGTATTTTCGCACTTAAATACCACCATGTTTAGTTTATCACATTTAACCCTTTAACATTGCTATACCTTAAAATAGATCATGAGGTAATGACCTACCTCCACACACATGCAAATACATCCCTAATTGATATCATCAAAACTTAGAATACGATAATAAAAGATTTTACATTAAAATACCATTTTCTTTATAAACCTCTTTTGAAAGTTCTAAGTTGTATACAATTTTAAAACAAAATCTTTTAATAGGAAACTATGATATGTCATGGACATCGATCGTTTATCTAAACCTGATTTTGTGGTGTCTAGGCAAGTGTGTCTAAGGCAAGTGGTTACTTAATTAGAGCCACTACTTGTAGTGGAGAGCCTCCCACTTACCTGGCACTTACCTGACCGCAATTGGCGATGAAGAGGCGATTTGAGGGTTCTAATGACTTATCGTTTAGACCATTTAGAAATAGGCTAGCTGGTTTAGGAAACCCTAGAATCTAAAATACGGAAATTTACACCCTTCTACAAATAAATACCTTATTTTTTATAAAACCGTTTTCTAAATGATTAGTATTTATTAAATATTTGCAAAGCGCCACTACAACCCACCTTTGGGGAACTCGTTAGGGATTGTACGGTTTATCGTGAACCCTCGAGCTTAGTAGTGCGAGATTCAGACCTCCGCAAGGAGTATTCGGTCTCGAAAGGTTTAAAATACGACATTTAAGAAAAATGAGATTTTTGGAAAATAAAATATTTATTAAAATTTATTTTTGTATAAACATATGTATATTTAATATTTAAACACCTATTTTATTATAAGATAAAGCTTCCACCTTTTCCTAAAAATTACAAGATTAAAAGTTACATTAAAATACCATGAATTTCAATATTACAAATTAATACCTTTATTTATGTAATTAGGATATTTTCACTAGAAATAAGACAAAATAAAATCACACTCATTATAACCATAAAGACGAATAATAAATACTTGAGGTGTATCTTGAAAACTATACAAAAGTACTTTTTACATAAAACCCCTTCAAGTTTTATAAATTACAATAATGACCCTAACAAATATAGAACTTCGAATTACATTTCTTTTAGTCTGACTCGGGTTTGAGTCTGACTATTTCTGACTTGAATATGATTCAAGTCAATCTATATTCTTTAATATTCCAACTCAATATGAATACATGAATCCCAGAATCCAGTTAAAAATCTATACAACTTGACTGAATCAAACCATGGATATACATCCATTATTCCGTTATTCCATTTACCTGATTATGCAGTTACAATCTGTTTACTGATATCATTGTTTTGGTCAGTCATCCAGCTTACACAATATAATACAACAATAATATCAAAACACTACGGGGTTTAAGGGGTAGATTGGTACGAAAGGTGTTAAAGGTGACACGAGGTGTTCAGATTAAGACACCTAACATGAATCCAATTGCCGTTGTTCCGGGTTGTATAACGGAGCCTTGTACTCTATATTCCGTTTGCCATGGTCTCTAGCATATAGAGACCCCTCTCGTAAACACTGGCATTCTTCTGTACTAAGCTACAAACAACAGCGTTAATACAACATTACAACAATACAATACAATATTAAAAGATACTCTCTCTCTCTCCTACTCTGTCTATTTCTCCCTTATCTTTGGGACTTACCGAGCGACCTGTTCGCTGACGACATTCTATTTCTTTCTTCTTTGAATGTCGTCAGGTGCTTTGGACCCGTCAGAGACCGAGCCCACCGGTGAAGACTTGGAGCAGTTTCACGAAGACCCCAAGCTCTAGACATTGTACCTTGTTCTATTCAGTATTTTCATTTCCTGTTATGCCATTGTTTAGGCATCGCTTTTCATTCCAGTTGTATTTACTTTTCATGCATTGTGCAAAAGAATGTTATTAATAAAGTTGCTGTTATTTCTATATCTCTTGTCTCTTGTGATTTACTTTTATATTGCTTAGATACGCTTAGCGTATGTACTTCTGAGTATATACGTAGCGGGCCTCGTCGCGTCCCCTTCATCGTACACCGGGAAGCGGGGCGTGACATTACCAGATCCATCTATTGTTCTGATAAAGTCAAATTTTATGACTGTCACATCAAAAATATACGATCTATCTCCGCTATACTTGCTTTAGTCTATAAATAGACATAAGCTACTGGCCTACCACGCTTCCGGTGCTCCTACTGCCTATAACAACCCTCTGACGGAGTCATAAACACATGCACTTCTAAAGCTGATTTAGAATGACGTTATATTCATCCACCTGCCAGATCCTGTAGTTTAGGACAGCAGTAGTGGCAAGCTTGGGTCATCAAAAACTTCCATGTCACCGTCTTTGAGGAGACCGAAATACCTCTCGGGTGGCTGAGATTACCCACTGTAGCGTGTTTTTCGTCACCCCATTGAGATGGGAATACGCGCGTGCTTGTCGGGCGTATTACAGATTCTCCCTGCCTAGAGTAGTCTAGGGTTTATTGATTGTGGGGATCCGAATCTCCGGCAGCCGCGGACTAAGTTGCCGTTAATTACCCCTCGTCTTTGGAGCGAGAGAAGCTCCGATTGACGGGTTAAACAGATCATGCGAACTCAATGTGCAGTGTTGTGGTTTGAAGGGGTTTTGAATATATCGGGAACCCCGCAGAGTTTTTACGGGGGTCCTGTGTTAGTTGTATGTATGCCCTAGAGGCCAGTATTGTACAGATGATGTATATTATATTGGATGCTTGGACATATATAGAGATGACTTTCTTGCTCGATATGATAGTATGCTATCTGGTTACTCTTTATCTTAACATGTACACTAGTCTCTTTATACTGTCTTATAGTTACATGTTGGTAAAGCCCTTAGGATGTGTACTTGACTACCTGGACTATGATGCAGATCATACGGGGACATGGTAGTCCATAAGTACATCCTTCAAGGTCCCTAGTCGTGGGTGTATCGAGACGGGGCATCGATATACCAGTGTAGACTAGCGTATACGCTTCTCGACCCATGTGATGGGCAATGGATGATCCCATATCTATTGGTGTTTGACATCAGAGATGGTATACGGGTGCTCAGTGGAGACTGGGTACACTGGACGGACTCGCCGAGAACTCCCAGATGGTATTATACCTCACGTCAGATGGCAGTTCTCAGGTGACACTTGTACAGGTTAGTCTGTAGACCCGAGATCGTCATAGAGTCTTGTGTGATTCCCACTGTGCTTTGATCTCCACCTTACCACGTCCATGAGGGCGTGCAAAACGGTGGTCTTTGGGTACAGTCCCGAGTCACATGGAGGCAATGAGCGATAGGAGGGGTTTCGTCTCTCCCGGTATTGGGGGTTGATGTTGCGCTGTGCTCCATTGGCCGTAACAGGGAAGTCCCTGGCCAGGGCTGACTAGAGATTTGCTGGTAAGTGTTACCAGTAGTTTCTCGACCCGTTATGAGCCTCACATCGGCACGACTTATCGGTTATTGGGGTCTGACGTTTACCACCCCTAGACTTGATATGCGACATATCAGACGAACAGACCGGACTGTACGGTAAGTGTTACTGGTTGGATTCACAGGAGTGTGAGCGGGCTAGCTCGTCGATCTTCTGATCGCTCAATACCCGGATGGCCGTTACGTTTTGCAGACCGCTTGCGGCTTGTGGGTGCTTGATATGATCATCATCTGCTACCGGCGTATTGACGAGTCTTTAGAGTCCTACACAGAGGTTTCCTGGCTCAAGCGAAACGAAATAGGAGCGCATATGAGATATGTGCAGGACCGAGAATGATGCGTGTATGTGATACCGCATTTCATTCTCGCGATATATGTTTCGATTGGTTATATTCGATATGACCTAGTTATCGAATCATTGATTCGATAAATCGATACATTGGATTCTAGTCGGTTATGTGCGACATGACCGGATCATTGAATCAAATGTTGATTTAATGTATAATTATATATTTGATATATTGCATTGCATTAACTAGTATTGGTTCACTTTATATGGATTTTCTCACTTGATGTGCAAATTGTATATGTGATATACTTTTGTGCACATGTTTGTATCATGTTTGATGATGCATGCTTATTTGGTTAAGTGTATAGAATTAAACTTAGGTTAAGAAAGTGATTAGGGTTTTTATTTATCCATTCTTTTATTTATTCATTTTTGGAAAAAGAATGGGATAAAAATACAAAATGGTTGCTTTCATTCTTGAACATTGTTGAAGCTTCATGAAGCTTTGACTTTGTGACCATTTTGTCTTCACACTAAACCCTAACCATTCTTCTAACCTTAGTTAATTCTCTACACTTAACTATGGTTCACATTATGATAAGTATTGATTTATTTTTATTTTATCTCAACACTTATCATATTCTTTCTTCTTCTTCATCTTCATCTTCAAGAAAAAAGCTTGATGCCATCAATGGCAACTTGAGCTAAAGTGAGAGAAATCCAATTCTAAAGTGAACCCACCTCCTATTTCTTCACCCTCTACCTCTTGCCAAGTTGTTTTGGGTGTTTTCTTCACAAGTTTCACAACTTTGTGAAGTCGGAGCTTGAACTTGTGATGCCTCGACGTAGATCGTCTTTGACACGAAGCCGACGACCTATTCCGCTCGTTTTCCCGATGAAGCCGACGAATGAGTCTAGGATTCGAAAAGGACAGCGAGAGGATGACTACGTGGAGCTAAGGAAGTGGATATCCGGATCTACAAAGGTTGTAGCATCTAACTTTTAGTTAAGTAGTTAACTAGTTTACCGTTTCGCTTAGAAATCTAGCCGACGATCCGTATTAGGGTTTCTCGGCACCCATAAAATTTTAAATTGGCATGTTCGATGCCTTGTGAGACCTCTATAGGGTGCCTAGGAACCTTTCACTGGTATCAGAGCCTAGCTAGAGCCTTAGGCGAAGTCTAGACGGAGTTTGAAGTCCGATCGAACCCGAAACCGCATTTTTCCCACGCTCTCTGGACTTTTTCTGAAAACGTGGATTTTTCCAGATTAAAAATTCCTAAAAAATTCAGCAGGAAGATCTAAGAATTATGGTGAAACACGAGATCATGAGGCGTCCAAACAGCCGCGGAAACGCGGCAGAAGCATGGCTTCTGCCGCGGTTCCGCCGCCGACTGTTCACTTTGCGCAATATTGTTTTCACAGTAATTCTTCTTTTCTGGTGCTGAGTTTTATGGGAATTTTTAATAATTATTCAAGAGTTGAATTTTCTGGGGATGCTTTGGGGATTCGGTGTTTCGATCGGGGTATCAAATTTCGTCTTAGTGTTTTTCCGGATAAATTTTAGAATATGTTAAAAAGTTCGACCGGATATAAATACCCAACTTTTCCCCTGTCGGGAAATTTCCAAGTGTTGGATTTTTCCGTAGTTTAACGACGTTCTAAGTAGTGCAAGTAACGCGATGGACCCTCTAGAAGACAACAAACCTTAACTCGATTATGTGACCGTCTTGAACTGCCCTTTGAACCTTCGGGTTTGGGGCAGTACGGCGTGCCACATGTGAGGCGTTGGCTTGACCCTTCTACGGTTGGACCGTTGGTACTGAGGCACGAACTGAATGTTGTTAGACTTATTTCATGTGTTGAGCTGTATCGGGAAAACTTGGGTATTCGAATGTTCGATCGGAAAGTTTAACATTTTCTGTTTATCTGGAATGTGATACAATAATTGGAATTCACAAGCAGTTATGAGATAACTGAATGAATGTTATAAATCTAGCAATTTAGTCCCATATGATATTGAAAAGAGTTTTCGATAATGAGACTAAAATGCAGGATTTATATCTGTTAAGCATGTGATGTCTAAAGAGGTTGCGGATTCCAATTGTTGTAGTTTTACACTTTCTTTTCTGTGACCGTAAGTGTAGTATGTTCATATCGCCGGTTTCGTTGCTATACGTCAACGACAATTGGGGTATGAATACTTACTTACGTTGATGACATGTGATGTTATGTGTTGCTGGATATGTTATATTGGATCGTCGTGTTTGAATAGCCGGGGGTTTTTATGTGAGATGAGTGTTTTTCATTTTCATTCATGTAAAAACTTGTATGTAATATTCTTTTTATTTGGGGCACTTCCAGGTTGCGGAAGTTGTCACCTTTTGTATATTATTTACTTTTCCGCATTAGGATAGACCCAAGGAGGGGAGCACAAGTAACCGGGTTCTGGGGTCCAGTGGGAGACCAACTCGAGGAGTCGAGTCCGGGTCTCCTAACCCTAGAATTGGCAGGGTTGCTTGCCGCTCTCGTAGGGGTCGAGGGGTGTGGGATTGGCTATTCATCACGACCGTGGAATCCGTGTTTTATACTGGCTCGTATTAAAAACACGGACGTCCTAGTATATCCAATATTTCATATGTTTCTTCTGCTGCGATATCTGTGATGTGATCATGTGATGTTCTGTGATAGATACAGTATATAGTATATATGATATATTATATAGACGTTACTTATGTTTTGCACCCGCACTAGCCCTGCCCTGCTCTGTCGTTAGTTACCTAACCTAACGGTGCACGAGGGGACATCGAGACGAATGCGGATGGCATAAGTGTACGTCGTATTTATCTGTGATGTTTAGGTATTTAAATGATGGGACTTCATTAATGTGATTAATGAAAGAAAAGAAACCTCAGATGTTGTAGAATCAAATTTTAAATAAAACAGGTAGCTACAGTTCTTGCTTTGCATAGCGGTATATATGATATACCCTGCACCTTATTCGATGAGGAAAGGACCGAGATCCCTTCACCGGGAGTGACTCCTTTAGCGATAACTGGCAGATGCTACACACTCGGTTTGACTTTTGATTGCTTCTATAGTTTCTGCTTTGCACAGTGATATATATGATATATCCCGCACCTCATTCGACGAGGAAAGGGCCGACGATCCCTTCACCGGGAGTGACCCCTTTAGCAAAACTAGAAAAGCCTCAAAATCACTCCATTTCAAAACTTCATTTGATTCTACAACGATATCAAGTTCATTACGCAATAGGTTTTCAGAAAAACCTGTCGTAGCCCTCCATCATTTCAGATAAGTACTAGTTAGTATTCGTGCTGCGGTTGTTTGGCATGCGTCAAGGCGTAGTGTACGGTAGCTAAGTAGTGCTTATCTGCTAGCATACGATGCGATTGGATTAGGGTATTCGCACGGCGTTGTTTGGCATGCGTCAAGGGTCGTGCGGGTGGGTTTAATTCAATCAAGAAATGTACGGGTTGAACTTGACTAGCGGACTATGGGTTGTTTGGCATGCGTCAAGGTCATAGCACGCTAGGGGCAAAATATTATCGGGAATTTCAAGTGTTGAAATTTGCAATGAGATTGCATACCTTCTATGAGATAGTTGGATCCCGATACCCACTGCGAGTAAGAGTTACTCCTGGGAGAGTTTTACACATTACAATTAGCCGATCAAGTAGGTGTCTAGAAAGGTGTTAACGAGGTTACGCCTATGGGAAAACGAGGTTTACATTAATTAGGTTCGTGCGAAAGCACGGGGGACCTCCCTCAAAGTACCGACACTGGCCTGGCTGAAAGATTGGCGAACTTGTAGTGTGTAATTAATCCCGGCTAGTCTTTCCTTTTAGGGTTTGAAGGAAGATTTGATAAAAAGCAGTGGGAGCCATCCTGATTAGATAAGATAATAACCAATCTGATCTTGCACGAGCTTACGCTAAAGTGTTTTCTTCTCTCTCTCTCCAGGTAGCGACCATTTCATGCCTTAATAAAGATAATAATATGGATGTATTGACCGAACCCGCATGTTATACTGTGCTGGGGAACGTTGGTTCCGTTCCTTCTTATAAGAGTTATAGGAATGAAAATCTCTTATAGGAATGAAAAGGAAATAGGGGAATACCAGGATTCCCATGCCACCCGAATGAAGAAAGTACATGTTGATGCATTTTCTTCGGGTGTGTTCGTTACAGAGAACTGTTTCTCCATTTGCTCCACGTCCTGGGTATTAGATACCGGGTCAGGATCCCATATATGTAATCAATTACATGGGCTTAGGAAAGGTAGAGAACTTGGAGAAGGTGATAAAGACATTAGAGTTGGAAATGGTGCAATTGTTGCAGCTAAGACTGTCGGGGAATATCACCTTGTGTTACCAACTGGTAATACATTGGTTCTGAACGAATGCTATTACATGCCGAACCTGATATGCAACATTATATCGGTTTCTTTTTTGAGTAAAGAGGGATATAATTTTGTATTACAGGACAATGTTATGAACATTTTCCGTAACCAAAAGTTGGTTGGATCAGGCACGTTGTGCAATAGCATTTATGTTCTAAATCAATCAACAGTTTTGAGCATAACAAACACACACAAGAGGAAGAGTTCAGAACTGAACGAATCCTTCTTGTGGCATTGTAGACTGGGTCACATCAATGCGACACGACTAGCTAAGTTGCATAAAGATGGATATTTAAATCCGTTTGAATTTTCATCTTATGACACTTGCCAGTCATGTCTCAAAGGCAAGATGACCAAAGCTCCGTTTACGGGACACGGAGAAAGAGTTACCGAACTCTTGGGACTGATACATAGTGATGTATGCGGTCCCATGTCTACACATGCCAGGGATGGTTCTTCGTACTTCATTACATTCACTGACGATCTCTCTAGATTCGGATATGTGTTCCTGATGAAACACAAATCAGAAGCTTTTGAGAAATTTAGAGAATATAAACAAGAAGTCGAGAACCAAACCGGAAAAAGTATTAAAATTCTACGATCTGATCGAGGAGGGGAATACTTGAGCAGTGAATTCCTGGACTTCCTAAAAGAGAATGGGATTCTCTCTCAGCTGACTCCTCCATATACACCACAGCACAACGGTGTATCTGAACGGAGAAACCGCACCCTATTAGATATGGTGCGCTCAATGATGAGTACAGCTGAGTTACCTATTTCCTTCTGGGGATATACGCTTGAGACAGCCATGGACCTATTGAATAGAGTTCCTACCAAATCGGTGCCTACCACTCCATATGAGATATGGAAAGGGAAGAGACCACATCTTAATTATATTAAGATATGGGGTTGTCCAGCCTATGTCAAAAGACAAAATCCGGACAAACTCGAGGCAAGATCTGTCTTATGTAAGTTTGTAGGATATCCCAAAAATTCACAAGGGTATATCTTCTACCACCCCGAGGAACAAAAGGTGTTTGTTTCTCGACATGCCACTTTCTTAGAAAAAAGTTTTCTTATGAAACAGATAAGTGGCATTGAGGTAGAACTGGAAGAGGTTCCAGCGACACAGACTACAACAGAAGATTTGGTTGAACCAGAGGATTCCGTAATTTCCGATGAACCCCAGCCACTCCGCCGATCTAGTAGGGTTCCTCGCCAACCTGAGAGATACTACGGTTTTCTCATGGATGGAGGGAGCGAGGATTGCATCATGGAGGATGATGACCCAACTAGCTTCGAGCAGGTCATCACGAGTAGGGACTCAGTGAAATGGATGGATGCTATGCGGTCCGAGATGGAATCCATGTACACCAACAAAGTATGGACTTTGGAAGTTGCTCCTGAAGGGGTAAAACCCATCGGGAGCAAGTGGATCTTCAAGAAGAAACTTGGTGTAGATGGGAAAGTGGAGACTTTCAAAGCTAGACTTGTAGCAAAGGGTTTTCGTCAAAGACCAGGTGTGGACTATGACGAAACCTTTTCTCCAGTGGCTATGCTTAAATCCATCCGGATCATACTTGCCATCGCTGCATATCATGATTACGAAATCTGGCAAATGGATATTAAGACCGCCTTTCTAAACGGTGATTTAGAAGAGTGCGTGTACATGACTCAGCCAGAGGGCTTCGTAGACAGTGGGAGCAGCGGGAAGGTGTGCAAGCTGCTTAAATCCATTTATGGATTAAAGCAAGCATCGCGGAGTTGGAACATCTGCTTTGACGTCGTTATCAAAGAGTTTGATTTCGTTAAAAACCCAGATGAACCTTGTATCTATAAGAAGGTGGCAGAAAGTAAGGTTGTCTTCCTCGTATTGTACGTGGACGACATACTCTTGATAGGAAATGATATTCCTATGCTGCAATCTGTCAAGCTCTTCTTATCACAAAGATTCTCAATGAAAGATCTTGGTGATGCCTCCTGCATATTGGGGATTAGGATCTATAGAGATAGATCCAAAAGGATATTGGGATTGTCCCAATCCAGGTACATTGACACCATACTAAAGAGGTTTAGTATGGAAGAATCCAAGCGTGGGAACTTGCCCACGATCTCTGGAGTCACTCTCTCCAAAGAGATGTCTCCCAAGACTGATTTGGAGAGAGCTCGCATGCAAGGGATACCCTATGCTTCGGCAGTAGGCTCTATCATGTATGCGATGCTATGTACCAGACCCGATGTAGCATACTCACTAAGTGTAGTGAGCAGGTATCAAGCTGATCCTGGAGAGAGTCACTGGACAGCTGTGAAGAGCATTCTCAAGTACTTACGAAGGACTAGAGATATGTTCTTGGTGTATGGTAACGGAGAGCTCCAAGTGGAGTCCTTTACCGATTCGAGCTTCCAGAGTGATAAGGACGACTCTAAGTCGCAGTCGGGCTTTGTCTTTACCCTTTACGGAGGGGCGGTTAGCTGGAAGAGGTCCAAGCAGGAAACCGTGGCAGACTCGACGATGGAGGCTGAATACATCGCTACCAACGATGCTGCTAAAGAAGCTGTTTGGATCAAGAAGTTCATTACTGAACTTGGTGTGGTTCCATCCATTGAGCATCCAATACCTTTGTATTGCGATAACAATGGAGCGGTGGCTTTGGCCAAGGAACCCAGGTCCCATCAGCGATCCAGGCATATTCTGAGGCGGTATCACCTGATCCGGGAGATAGTTGATCGCCGGGAGATCGAGGTCAGGAGGGTTGACACGAAGAACAACACGGCGGATCCACTCACGAAGGCCATTCCACAGATACAGTTTGAGAGACTCTTCGGGATGCTCGGTATGCAATACTACAGCAGCTGGCCCTACTGCAAGTGGGAGATTGTTAGTTGTATGTATGCCCTAGAGGCCAGTATTGTACAGATGATGTATATTATATTGGATGCTTGGACATATATAGAGATGACTTTCTTGCTCGATATGATAGTATGCTATCTGGTTACTCTTTATCTTAACATGTACACTAGTCTCTTTATACTGTCTTATAGTTACATGTTGGTAAAGCCCTTAGGATGTGTACTTGACTACCTGGACTATGATGCAGATCATACTAGTGGGGACATGGTAGTCCATAAGTACATCCTTCAAGGTCCCTAGTCGTGGGTGTATCGAGACGGGGCATCGATATACCAGTGTAGACTAGCGTATACGCTTCTCGACCCATGTGATGGGAAATGGATGATCCCATATCTATTGGTGTTTGACATCAGAGATGGTATACGGGTGCTCAGTGGAGACTGGGTACACTGTACGGACTCGCCGAGAACTCCCAGATGGTATTATACCTCACGTCAGATGGCAGTTCTCAGGTGACACTTGTACAGGTTAGTCTGTAGACCCGAGATCGTCATAGAGTCTTGTGTGATTCCCACTGTGCTTTGATCTCCACCTTACCACGACCATGAGGGCGTGCAAAACGGTGGTCTTTGGGTACAGTCCCGAGTCACATGGAAGCAATGAGCGATAGGAGGGGTTTCGTCTCTCCCGGTATTGGGGGTTGATGTTGCGCTGTGCTCCATTGGCCGTAACAGGGAAGTCCCTGGCCAGGGCTGACTAGAGATTTGCTGGTAAGTGTTACCAGTAGTTTCTCGACCCGTTATGAGCCTCACATCGGCACGACTTATCGGTTATTGGGGTCTGACGTTTACCACCCCTAGACTTGATATGCGACATATCAGACGAACAGACCGGACTGTACGGTAAGTGTTACAGGTTGGATTCACAGGAGTATGAGCGGGCTAGCTCGTCGATCTTCTGATCGCTCAATACCCGGATGGCCGTTACATTTAGCAGACCGCTTGCGGCTTGTGGGTGCTTGATATGATCATCATCTGCTACCGGCGTATTGACGAGTCTTTAGAGTCCTACACAGAGGTTTCCTGGCTCAAGCGAAACGAAATAGGAGCGCATATGAGATATGTGCAGGACCGAGAATGATGCGTGTATGTGATACCGCATTTCATTCTCGCGATATATGTTTCGATTGGTTATATTCGATATGACCTAGTTATCGAATCATTGATTCGATAAATCGATACATTGGATTCTAGTCGGTTATGTGCGACATGACCGGATCATTGAATCAAATGTTGATTTAATGTATAATTATATATTTGATATATTGCATTGCATTAACTAGTATTGATTCACTTTATATGGATTTTCTCACTTGATGTGCAAATTGTATATGTGATATACTTTTGTGCACATGTTTGTATCATGTTTGATGATGCATGCTTATTTGGTTAAGTGTATAGAATTAAACTTAGGTTAAGAAAGTGATTAGGGTTTTTATTTATCCATTCTTTTATTTATTCATTTTTGGAAAAAGAATGGGATAAAAATACAAAATGGTTGCTTTCATTCTTGAACATTGTTGAAGCTTCATGAAGCTTTGACTTTGTGACCATTTTGTCTTCACACTAAACCCTAACCATTCTTCTAACCTTAGTTAATTCTCTACACTTAACTATGGTTCACATTATGATAAGTATTGATTTATTTTTATTTTATCTCAACACTTATCATATTCTTTCTTCTTCTTCATCTTCATCTTCAAGAAAAAAGCTTGATGCCATCAATGGCAACTTGAGCTAAAGTGAGAGAAATCCAATTCTAAAGTGAACCCACCTCCTATTTCTTCACCCTCTACCTCTTGCCAAGTTGTTTTGGGTGTTTTCTTCACAAGTTTCACAACTTTGTGAAGTCGGAGCTTGAACTTGTGATGCCTCGACGTAGATCGTCTTTGACACGAAGCCGACGACCTATTCCGCTCGTTTTCTCGATGAAGCCGACGAATGAGTCTAGGATTCGAAAAGGACAGCGAGAGGATGACTACGTGGAGCTAAGGAAGTGGATATCCGGATCTACAAAGGTTGTAGCATCTAACTTTTAGTTAAGTAGTTAACTAGTTTACCGTTTCGCCTAGAAATCTAGCCGACGATCCGTATTAGGGTTTCTCGGCACCCATAAAATTTTAAATTGGCATGTTCGATGCCTTGTGAGACCTCTATAGGGTGCCTAGGAACCTTTCATCCCGCTACCCGGATGGCGAGCTGGGGATCAAGGGGGCTAGCAGCCTCCTTGCGGGGTACGGGCCATCGTCCCGTTAGAATTTTTTTCTAACGGGGGAAGTATATTTAGTGTGGAGTGCATATAAAAATGGGAGGGAGCATCTTAAAGACGCGTGCGTGGCACGTGGGTGCTGGGCGCCTACGGGTCACGTGCCTGGCGCGTGAGCACTGGCACCGGCGGGTCACATGCCTAGCGCATGAGCGCTTGGCACTCATGGGTCACATGCCTGCCATGTGGGCGCTGGGCGCCAGCGGGTCACGTGTACAGTACGCGACCGCTGGGCGCCAGCGGGTCACGTGCGCTGCACGTGACCGCTGGGCGCTGAATGCCCGCGGGTCGCGTGAGGCGCATGTTGGCGCTTAGCGGCCACGTGCGCTGCACGCGACTGCGCCCGCGGGTACGTAGCCTTGCATGCACCCGTGGGTCACGTGCGTTGCACGCGACTGCTGGGCGCCCTCGAGCCGTTTGAGGCGCACGTGGGTGCTTTTGTAGGGTTACTAAGCACACGCACAAGGGTCTATGAAGCATCAACCATGCCCGATTTAAAATTTAGCCGTGCCGAACAACTCTAAACCAAGATCTTAGACTAGAGATTAGGCAAAACAAGCATGTTAAACACTTTAACACTAAGAGTTTGGGATTACAACCTTTGCAGTCCGGTCCTTCGCTTCATAAGCTCCGTGTTATGGTCCCTTCGCTGCGATCATCAAGTTCCGGACTCTCGAGAGGCTCCACGAAGATAAAGATGCATGCTTGCTTCCGATCTTCGATAACAAAGATGATCTACCTTGAAGTTTCATTAACACAAGCTCTCACTTACTAAATGAAGTGAACACCCTAATCTAAATGGCTAGGATAGATTAGGATGATGAAGTAGGATTTTAGCTCTCATTTGTTTTCATATTCTCACTCATTTTCATCACTTAGAAAAAACCTAGAAAGCTTTTCCATGAAGAACTCAAGGAAGAAGAAAATGAATAATCATTTGTGATGAATAATGAATATGTAATCATATCATTACCAAAGCAACCATGGTTAAGTCAAGAAAAGACTTAACCATTGTAGAGATCTAACCATGGTTAAAGGTGTGGGTTGGGTTAAGTAAATATCTTGCAAAATATCTTTGCAAAAACAAAAAGGAAACCTTCTAGAAGGTTCAAAAAAGAACTAACCCAAATCAAACCCTAACCTTGTTTAATCTCCACTAAACATGTTGCATTAGTAATCATATCATGATACAATATTATATATCACATATATAATATTTATTGTAACAAAATAAAATAATACAATTAACATATATCGCATATATATCAATGAATTATCCGAGTGAGAAAAAGAATCTTTTAGTGAGCTTATACTAGTTAATGTAATTTAATATATAACATATATAATTATACATTAAATTATCGAATCAACACTTGATCCGATAATCCGGCTATTTGACAAATAACCGACTAATATAATCTGTATCGGTTCATCGAATCAACACTTGATCCGATGACCCGGCTATATCACATATACCCGGCCGATATCTCATATCGTGAGAATCTAATACGGTATCACATACACGAATTGTTCTCGGTCCCGCACATATCATATATGTGCTCCTACTCCGTTTTGCCTGAGCCAAGAAACCTCTGTGTAGGACTCTAAAGAATCGTCAATACGTCGGCAGTAGGTGATGATCATATCAAACACCCACAAGCTGCAAGCGGTCAGCTAAACGTAATAGCCACCCAGGTATTGAGCGCTCAGAAGAGCAACAAGCAAGCCTGTATATTCTCCTGTGAATCCAGTCAGTAACACTCCCGTACAGTCCGGTCTCTTCGTCTGATATGTCGCATATCTCGCCTAGGGGTGGAAAACGTCAGACCCCAATAGCTTGATAAGTCGTGTCGATATGAGGTCTATAACAGTTCGAGAAACTACTGATAACACTTACCAGTAAATCTCAGCAACCCTGGCCAGGGATTTCCAGTTATAACCAATCGAACACAGCACAACATTAACTCCCTACACCTGGAGAGACGAATCCCCTCCTATCGCTCATTGCCTCCATGTGATTCGGGACTGTACCCAAAAGCCACCTTTTTGCACGCCCTCTTGGACGTGGTATGATGGAAATCAAAGCACAGTGGGAATCACACAAGACTCTATGACGATCTCGGGTGAAAAGACTACTCTGTACCAGTGTCACCGGAGAACCGGCATCTGACGTGAGGTATAATACCATCTGGGAGTTCTCGGCGAGTCCGTCCAGTGTACCTAGTCTCTACTGAGCACCCGTACACCATCCTTGATGTCAAACATTGATGGATATGGGATCATCCATCGCCCATCATATGGGTCAAGATGCGTATACGCTAGTCTACTCTGGTGTATCGATGCCCTGTCTCGATACACCCTCGACTAGGAACAGTTATAGGATGTACTCCCCGACTACCGTGGCCCCACTAGTATGATCTCATCATAGTCCCAGTAGTCGAGTACATATCCTAAGGGCTTTATCAACATGTAACATAGAGAAAATCAGAGTATATGTTAAGATAAAGTACAACCAGATAGCATACTATCATGTCGAGCAAGAAAGTCCTCCCTATATATATCCAAGCATCCATTACAATATACATCGTATGTACAGTAATGGCCTCTAGGGCATACATATAACTAACAGCTTTATCACCCGCGGGTTACGTGCCATGCACGCGACCGCTGGACGCCCGCGGGGCACGTGCCATGCACGCGACCGCTGTGCGCCCATGGGTCACGTGCGCGGCACGCGACCACTGGGAACACTAGCGGAAAAGGGGCTTAGCCCCTGGGTTAGGAGTTAAACTCCTAAAAAGGGGTTTGATTTATGGAGTTAAACTCCAATAGATCTGGAATGGAGTTAAACTCCTAGAGATCTGTGGATCTTTTTTTTGAGTCTTGGATCCTCCCGGAATGGGATTTTTGAAGATGGGTCTCCTTCTTCCTCCTCTTCGTTGGCTGGATCTTGAAGGAAAAGGGGGTTGAGATTCAAAATCCCCTCTTTAGAGATCTGATGGGAGATCCGAGCTCCCCTTTGTAGGTTTTATGGTGAAAAACTATTTCTTTTTGAAAAAAAAAGAGTTAAACTCTTAATTTAATTCAAAGAGGGAAAGAAGGTTTAGAACCTTGAGGAAGGAGAAGGAGGCACAAACCCTAGTTTTTTTAGAATGGAAAAGTTATATCTTTATTTTATTATGATGTTGGCTTTTATAGGCTTACAAATATATATATAGCCCATTGGGCTTTACAAAATGGTATTTTGCCCATCCCATGTCTCATGTGCTCATTTTTTTTGCACATGAGCCATGGGCTTTACAAAAATTTGTCTTTATGCCCATAAAGATTACATCAAAATTATTTATTACATGATTTTTATTTTGGCATTGGGGAGGCTGGCCGGGGGGCTTGACCTGGGCATGGGCCCACTTGACCTGGGCTTAGGCCCACCTGGCTTGGGGTTGACTTTGACTTGGTTAATCGGGGTGTAACTTTCGACCCCAACCGGGGTGTAACTTTCGACCCCAACCGGGGTGTAATTTTGGACAGTCGGTGTTGCCCTTTTGCGATTTGGACGGTCAATGTTGCCCTTTTAGCGACTTGGACGGTCGGCTCCGCCCTTTTAGCGATGTAGACGGTCGGTGCTGCCCTTTTAGCGATTTGTACGGTCGGTGCTGCCCTTTTTTCTACTTAGACGGTCGGTGCTGCCCTTTTTGCGACGTGAACGGTCGGTGCTGGATTTGACTTGCTCCGCTTCTTGCGGTGTCAGGGATGAAGTTGACTTGTTTCTGAGGTGGAGCTTGATTCTGCCAGAGAGGTCATTGGTTGTTTTGCTGATTTGATATGATTTGGGTTGATATCGGCACCGCTATACTGGAATATGGTACCAGGAGCGAATCATCATCTGCCATGACAGGATTTGGGGATTTTGGTTTTGATCGGCATTTGCATTGCTGCACTGGAATAATGCCAGGAGCAACTCATCATTTGCCCTTGCCTATTGGGGAGCGATGGCTTAGGAGACAGGTTTAGATCCCTATCATCTAAGGCTTTTCAATTTTATGAGACGTAAGGGTCTCATAAAAGTATTTTCTCCCTACGAGTCGAAAGGATCCCGCAGGTGTATTTTCTCCTTAGGAGTCGTGAGAACTCCCAAGTATGTTTTTCCTTTGTGAGTCGTAAGGATCCCACGAAGGTTTGTTCTCCTCATGTATCACGAGGACACATGAGTGGGTCTTCCAAAATGGAGCATAATTCTAAGGGCAGAGACCAGTCGCGTAACTGGTGATTGCGGTGGGGCATGGGTATGATGAGAATTATTTGAGCCCGTAGATTGTATACGGTAGTCAACTTGGGGACCAACCGTCGGGCTAGAAGAATTTTGGGAAATTGAATTTTGGTTGGCGTCTCATCGCTGCACTGGAATATGGTACTATGAGCGACTTATCATTCGCCTTTTTGGGATTTGGAATTTAGTTGGTGTCTGCATCGCTACACAGGAATATGGTACCAGGAGCGACTCATCATTCGCCGTTGGGAATTTAGGGATTTGGGATTTGGTTGGCGTCTGCATCGCTGCACTGGAATATGGTACCAGGAACAACTCATCATTCGCCATTGGGAATTTGAGTTTTGTACGGCGTCTGCATCGCTACGCTGGAATATGGTGCCAGGAGCGACTCATCATTCGCCATTGGGAATTTGAGTTTTGGACGGCGTCTGCATCGCTACACTGGAATATGGTGTCAGGAGCGACTCATCATTCGCCGTTTTTTTTTACCGCGATTGCTCTATTATTTCAGCTTTTCTTATCGCGAAGGTCGCGATTGCCCTATCATTTCGGCTATTCATTCGCGGTTGCCCCATCATTTCGGCTGTTTATTTTCATTTTTATTTTACTCGCTGATTTTTATTACGAGTTGCCCCATCATTTCAACTTTTTTATTATTATTATTATTTTTATTTACACATTTTTACATCCCCAGTTTAACAACTTAGAGGTCGATTTTTCCCAGTTTAACGACATGGTGGTCGGCTGTTCCCAGTTTAACGACGTGGTGGTCAACTCCTTTCATGGGAAGTCAGATGTTTCAGAGAATCAGGTTCCTGAAGGACTTCGGTCTCCGTTTGTATGAAATTGGCAGTTGCAGCTTGACTGTTTGCTAACACGCCTTTAGACAGTTCTATCTCTCCTGCCTTGTATTGTTTTTCGACCCAATATTTGAAGAAGAAGCAGTCCTCAATGGCATGACCTATCACTCCGTGATAGGGGCAATATTTGGGGTCGTCGGTCATATTCGCTTCCTGCGGTCTTTTTTATTCCGGCAATTGTAGACGGTTTCTTAGGGCATCCTTGAATATTTTATGGGATGTCCCTTATGAAGGAATAGACCTTATCCAGTTTCTCTTTCAGTGGAGATTCTTCTCCCTCTCCGAACACTGGCTTTCGAGGCAGGTTGGCATTAGGCCCGCTCATCCCTTGCTTATTTCGGTTGGCCGAAGTGTTAAAAGATTCAGCATCGTCAGAATTTTCTCCTTTACGATTTTCGTCCTTTCAGTTTCTCCAGGACCTATTGTTATTTTGGGAGTCAGAGGAGGACTCCTGCTTTGAGCGTTCCAACATTTGAGCTTTCCTGGTCAGCTCTTGGAATGTTTTGAGACCTGTGGTGCATAGAAACAGGGCCATCCAATTGTTGAGATTTCCGACGAGGAGACTGACAGATTGGTCCTGCTCTATCGGCGGTTCACACTTGACGAAGAGATTGCGCCATCGGGTTATAAAATCCGTGCTGCTTTCGTTGTTCTTTGGCTTGGTCCTTACGAGATCGACAATGGTGATCTTATCACTGACGTTCATGAACCTCTGCCGAAACAGAGACTCCATTTGGACGAAAATTGTGACGGAGCCATCCGGTATGCTCGCGTACCGGTCGAAAGCAACATCGGTCAAGCTATTAATGAACTGGCGGAGGAGAAGTGCATCATTGCCCCCAGTATTCCCGCATGAGGCTTTAAAGTGGGCGATGTGCTGATTCGCATTTTCCGTCCCATCGAATCTTCCGAATTTAGGGATGACATAGCCGCTAGGAAACTCTACCAGATCATACTGAGCGGGATATGGTCTTCCACTACCGCTGATATCTTTTTGCGCTTCGGCTTCGGCTATCAAGGTTTTGACTTTGCTGGCAACCAAATCCATGATTTAATCTTAAGTTAGCGGCCTGCTGTCATCGGTAACCAAGACATTTGCCGAGATAGGATGCGACTGGCTTTCGTGTGGTTCGCCCACCTTTGGATTTAGGGGAATAGGCGTCAGCTGCCTCGGGACACCGTTTCCCGGTTCATGAGCAAAGCCCTGCACTTGATTGGGCGGATGAGAGGCAACTTGGGCCGTGAGCCGTAAGACGACGTTTGTCAAGTCGTTAGTAGAGCTTGGCCATCTCCTTATCTTTACTTCTGAGTTGATTTCGGAGCTCTTGGAAAAGTTGCTGCTCTTCGTTCTTGGGACGGAAGATTGGCTCCTCTTCGCTTTCCGAGCTCGACTGCTCATGAACCGAAGGATCTCTCTGCTCATCAGTTTCACTGGGAGGATTTTCATTACCTTCCGAAGGATGCTGGTCTTGGGAAGTGACAGCGACATTCACACCAGATTGGATTTGAGATGTAGTGGCTCCATCCTTGCTCTTGCTGCGCATGCCCACTGTTCATATCAGAATATTGCATTATTATATCGCCCATTCTTAATCATATTACAAATAAATAGGTGCTTTTGATCCATGTCTGCTAAATAGTTGCAGGTTACAGGTTCTCAGAACAATACAGTGAAAATCATGAAAAGACGCTAAAATGTATGACTGCAACCAACAAAAGATGAATCTGTATAATGCCACCTAACAGTTCAATGAACAAACGAAGATCAGCAAATAGTTCGATTGCACAAAATACAAGGGCAACACAAGATTCAAGACTTCAACGCGAAGCTAACGGTGAAAGTCCACAAATTCTGCACTGTTGGAAATCTGGAAGAAAATAGAAAATATTCTGAGAAACCAAGTGAAGAAAAAAGAAAGAAAAAGCAACTTGAAGCATCACAGAAGAATTCAGCCCAAGAGCCCACCAAACGGCCGTGGAACCGCGGCCAAATAGGGCATTCCGCCGCGGATCCGCGGCCGTGCTGTGCACGTGTCGGTGGCAGTGACGGTGCTTTGACTCGGCTCTTGGGGTAGTTTTGTCATTTCGTGTATGGATCAGATGTAACCCTAGGGTTTTTTCCTATCTATAAATAGGAAAGTTGAGAGCCTAATTAGGTGTGCCTCTTTTGGGTTGCTCTTTTGAGATGCCTCTTTTTATTTTCTAAATTAAATTTTCATTCCATTGTAATCGTCAAGAGGTTATCAATAAAGGTATTTTTATTTTTTTTTATCGTGCATTCTTTTATCTGAATTTAATTCCTGAATTTTCATCTGTCTTTTATTATTTGCAACTTAGATAGTCTTTTAAAATTATAAAAATGAATCTTGTCATAACTTCCCTAATGAGTGAGTAATTCCTCACTTGTTAGGGTTAGGAGAGGGAAGGTTTGAGAGAAGTAAATATCTCTCTCCTTTCTTTGCCCATATAATTTTTATAATAGGACTCTATTTAAATAAACCACACACCGCTCACTACGGCACCCTATCCCACGAGATAGCGGTGATTCCCTAGTTAAGACCGGTTGTGGTTGATTTACATAGAGGTTTGGGCTAAGAGTTAAGAAAGGACGGACAAGGACCAAAGGGAAGAAACGAAGTTTCTTCCTAGTCATGCTAATCCTCTTTGTTGACTATTACCCTAACACCTAAATTCTTAACTAGGGCAAAGAAAGCAGTGAGTAGAATTCTTTTTCCAAACTAACCTAATCCTAACCCTAGCAAGCTTTTTATCAACTTTTTTCTCATTCTTAGATCTTAAAATAAAACCCAAAATCTTTTGGATTTAACTCGTTAAAATATAAAGAAAAGGAATCCATCTCCCTGTGGACCGACCCGTACTCAACCGGCTAGCTACCAAGCGACACCGTTATTGATTGCGGTATATTCTTAACTTTGATTTTAAAAAGCGCACGCACACAAAATCTCCATCAATCAAATGGCGCCGTTGCCGGGGAGACGGTAGTCTCTTTCTTTGTGTAATTTCGGGTTAAAAAAAATTTCAAAATTTAAAAATTATAAAAATTGAAAAATTTAAAAAAAAAAAATAAATAAATAAAATAAAAAATCCATCTTGTTCTTTTTGAGAGCTATTGTGTGAATTGTGCAGAAAAAGAAGACGGACAGGTTCAGATCTGGAAAATCCCAGTGAACAAATCAAGAAACAGAAGATCTGAACAGACAGAGGAGAATCACAACAGACAACAGAAAAATTTTGGAGATCCAAACCAACTTAACCACCGCGGAACCGCGGCGAATTCAAGCGTTTGATCGTAGAACCGCGGTCAACTGCTGACGTCAGCACCCCAAAATTTTTTGTAAGTATTTTTGTCCCCTCTCGTACCATGAGCTCCACTGAAAATTTTTCTGCAGGGTTCTTTGCGCAAAATTCTTCTCCCTCTCCAATAAATTATTTTTGTACAGGATTCTTTGCGCTGCCAAATAAAAAAAATTTGCAAGTGTTTTTGGTGTGTTAACTGCTTTGCATAATTAATACGGACTTTTAAGGGGCTATAACACCAATCCAGATTGGGTGGGGATTTCATTACCCTTCCTAAGACCCCAAAAATCACTAAAAGTATGTGCATCAACCCTCGAGTTAAATAAAAAATATTTAGACTCAGCCAATAAGGACTGTCGCGCTCATTAGGACAAAAGAAGGTTGTGGGCAATCGGTCGTTTATCTAAACCTGATTTTGTGGTGCTTAGGCTAGACAAGTAGGAAAGGTAATTTTAAAAGGCCCGTCTCATGGTTATTCGTGAGCGAATCCCTCCTTTCTTTACTTATGCTTACCTGGCCACAATTGGCGGTGAAGAGGCGATTTGAGGGATATCTCACAACTTGTCGCTTTGGAACAGTTAGGAACAGTCTAGTTGACTTAGGAGACCCTAACTCTAGGCTTGATGGTGCATGTATAAATTGTGATTGTTTGAAATTGTGCCGTAGTTCCATACAAATTTTTGCAAAACTCTTTCTATAAAAAACACTTTCAAAAATTTCAAAACTCCAAAAACAAACAATTTTTTAAATAATTTTTTTAAATAATAATAATAATAATAAAAAAACTCATCACATTCTTTTTCTTCTTTCTCACATCATGGGTACCCCACCTCGCAAAACTCTTGCCGAACTTTGGTACCCTCAACCAGACATTACTTCCTACGCGTATTGTTTTGGTCGAATTTCGGACGACCCCTCCATTCCCAAAATTTCTTTAAAAGATCGAATAGACGCGTCTAGGAGAAACAATTGGACTCCGCAATCTACTTTGTATCAACCATTTCAACCTTCACCACCTTCTTACGTTGATACCCCTTTTGAGAGTCCGGTGGTAACTTCGAAACCCATGTCTATTGCTGAACATATTGAACAATCTCATAGCCGATCTTTCACTCCTTTCAACACTTCCAGTTCTTGGGATCAACAATTCCATTCACCTTTTTATCCAAATGTTGATCCTAATATTGTCCAACCATTCAATTCCTATCCATCTTACCCAACTGTTGCACCTTCCCTAGACATTGCTTCTACACAGCCATTTGGGAGTTTGCAGAATCCAAACAACTTTAAATTTTTTACTGAAACCCCGTCACAACCCATGTCTAGTCTGGAACAGTCGTTAGAAGCTTATATGGTAGCGAAAAACCAACAGATGAGGGATTTGAATGCGTCCATGGCCGCCCTTATACAACCTAGTGACCCGGTAGTTAATTTCCAGCTAGCTCCAAAAATTCCAATGTATGATGAGGCGGTTGGACAGATCGAGAATTTGAGTGGAGAGAGTGAGCTATACATCCTTCCAAATCAAAGCTACCCATCCCCAATTGAATCCCACAACTCCGGTTTTGAATGTCTATCAAGTGTCCCAAATGATTCACCAGTTGAAGATAAAATGTGTAATGAGTTGTGCAACTTTGTAGTGTTTGATTTACCTGATTGTGAAAAGCCCTTTTCGAGTGAAACCATCACCAATCCTTTTGACCTCTACACCTCCACTCTAGAACCTGAATTGATTGATATCCATGCTTTTGATGAGGTGTCTGAGAAAATTAATTTTCACTTGATCGAGGATATTAACGCTGGGAATATTTTGGATGATGAACCCGCAGATTTGACTGAATTTTTCTCTCCAATTTATCATCCCGAGTCATTAAATGTTTCTCCCGAACTTCATATGCGTCTTGAATTTGATGATAATTGCATGGATGAGATAATTTTGAGGATAGTATTGAGGATGAACCAGTTTTGTTTGATGAGTCGGATTTTCAAATTCATCCTCCTGAACCTTTAACTGTTACACTTCCTAAATCAATCCCCTTTATCCTTTCTGTTGTTCCGACCGCGCAAGAAACCGTATCCCTTTCATTTTCAATGTCTGCTTTACCAAGTTCGACGTATCCATGTTTTCTCACGAATCTTGAGGGATTTGACCTCATTTCTCAGTGGGTTGATTGATTAGCACAATCGCTTTTTACACATCGGTCATTACAAATCGTGCTAATTTATACACTCCATCTCCACCCTCAAGTTCGTATTCAACTTCTTTCTCCCACTTTCTCTGGTTCTTCTTCTAATCTTCCTTTAATGATACCGA
The DNA here is from genome assembly GCA_030015575.1 of Agapanthus africanus. Classification (NCBI taxonomy): domain Eukaryota; kingdom Viridiplantae; phylum Streptophyta; class Magnoliopsida; order Asparagales; family Amaryllidaceae; genus Agapanthus; species Agapanthus africanus. The sequence goes on from CM057349.1 coordinate 310,211,137, forward strand.
GTGTTAATGAATCACAATCCGATATTTTGAGTTCGATAATTCTAGAAAAACAACTTGATTTAGACTCTTTTGAGAATAAGGAGTATCCTAGCTCCGTAATTTTTGAAAAATCAAGTGTGTTGAATTCTGGCGCGACACTTATTGACATTGAAACGTTCAATCGGACCTTCGATGAAAGTTTCGAAGATATTTTCGCCGACGAACTCGCATTCTTAAACGACACGGATTTTTTGATTAATCAATCTCCACCCGAAGAAGTCGAACCACCACCACCATTTTTTTTCCCTTCCGCCATTCTTCTCCTCCACCGAGACCGTATACTGCTTCTATCTCCACACGGTTTCGTGTGTTTCTCATTTCTTTTCTCTACACTCCATTCTTTCACCAACCACACCATTATAACGATAAATTTTTTGAATGGTTGGTGCTAACCTTTGGCCTGTGTAAGGCCTTGTATGGCTTGATACTGTGTTTTTCTCCCCCCTAATTTTGAACTTTAACAGTGGAAACACTGTTTCATTTAAGTTTGGGGGGGGGGGCTTTTTGTATATATATTTTGTTTTCTTTTTCTGTTAATAATAATAATAATAAAATTTTAAAAAATAAAAATAAAAAAATAAACAGGGGAGTGCCGATAATTTTGACCCTCTTGATGTGGCATGACAGTGAGAGCACTGTTAAGTTTAAGTTTGGGGGTGTGCTTGGTAAGCTTTCTTCCTTCGCATTCATATGTATATTTTTGCATTTGCATACTTATTTTAAAATCCATAAAAATTGAAAAATTTTAAAAATTATAAAAATTGAAAAGTTCAATTTTGGCCATATTTGACTTAAGTTCAACATGACGGTTGAATAGTAAGGAAAAACTAGATCCTAAACTTAGTAAATTAAAAACCCTAAAAAAATAACCTTTCTTAAAGTTTAACTGTAGAAAATATATGTCCTTGTAGTTTATTTAGAAATAGGCAAATTTTGAGTTCAGTTCTTGGGCTGAGTCAAAATAAGGGAAGAGTATTGAAATTTTTATTTGAGGTGTAAGTCTTAAAAATAATTCTGAACTTTTAGTCTAAATTCTGAAAATATATACCCTACAACTCGCACAAATACACACCTTGAAACTTGGGATAGTAGAGGATACTTTGAAATGCTCTTGTCCAAAATCCTTAGTATGAAGGAAAATAAAATAAAAGTACAAGTGTGAATAAAGAAATAAAAAAAATGAACACTGGTTTTGTAATTACTTAAGGCTGCATAAATAAAAAATATAGCGAGGGTGCTTTATCACCTAGTGCCTTAAACCAACTGGTTTGGGAGTCGCTGCTAAGTCTTAGGTATTACAAGATGAGGAATTACGCTTTAATGTGCGAACACATTTTGTAATCGGTCGTTAGTACCTCAAGAAGTATTAACGGTTGCATGAAGGATGTGTGAGCAATTTCATCTAAAATTCACCAACTAAAAGTACTTTGGACGATGAACAAGAGTATGCTAGTTTGAATTGAATTTCCAAGTGCATGGGTGATACATACACACACGTAGGGGTATATGATTGGGGTTTGGATGAGAGATAGGAATGAAAGATAGGGCTTACACCTTCAGTAGAGATGATAAAAATTCCTAAGTTGAGATGGAACCTTAGAAGAAAAATTCAAATGATGCTGAAAGCTTAATAAATTTGCAGAACATATACGATCTTAAGTTAAATGATAAGTAAGTGTGAAAAATACGGGTTGATGATTTCTAAGTTGAAGATAATAGAATTTCTTGCTAGAACACCGAATTGAAGAATGAAAGTCAACAGGCCAAATTGATTGGATTTTGTGGGTAGTATCCGGTGAAAACCCTCAGGAGACAACACTCCTCTTACTAGGGACACCTAGAGGTTTAACGGCATGTTGCACGAGCTCAGAGCAATCGCGATTCCCTGCGAAAGTGATGTTAGGATTTTTTCGAGAATAAAATTTGCTTTGCTCGGGACGAGCAAAAGATAAGTTTGGGGGTATTTGTTCATATCAGAATATTGCATTATTATATCGCCAATCCTTAATTATATTACAAATAAATAGGTGCTTTTGATCCATGTCTACTAAATAGTTGCAGGTTACAGGTTCTCAGAACAATACAGTGAAAATCATGAAGAGACGCTAAAATGTGATACTGCAACCAACAAAAGATGAATCTGTATAATGCCGCCTAACAGTTCAAGGAACAAACAAAGATCAGCAAATAGTTCGATTGCACAAAATACAAGGGCAGCACAAGATTCAAGACTTCAACGCGAAACTAACGGTAAAAGTCCACAAATTCTGCACTGTTGGAAATCAGGAAGAAAGTTGAAAATATTCTGAGGAACCAAGTGAAGAAAAAAGAAGGAAAAAGCAACTTGAAGCATCACAGAAGAATTCAACCCAAGAGCCCACCAAATGGCCGCGGAACCGTGGCCAAATAGGGCATTCCGCCACTGATCCGCGGCCGTGCTGTGCACGTGTCGGTGGCAGTGACGGTGCTTTGACTCGGCTCTTGGGGTAGTTTTGTCATTTCATGTATGGATCAGATGTAACCCTAGGGTTTTTTTCTATTTATAAATAGGAAAGTTGAGAGCCTAATTAGGTGTGCCTCTTTTGGGTGTCTCTTTTGAGATGCCTCTTTTTCTTTTCTGGATTAAATTTTCATTCCATTGTAATCGTCAAGAGATCATCGATAAAGGTATTTTTAATTTTTTTTATCGTGCATTCTTTTATTTTAATTTAATTCCTGAATTTTTATCTGTCTTTTATTATCTGCAACTTAGATAGTCTTTTAAAATTATAAAAATGAATCTTGTCATAACTTTCCTAATGAGTGAGTAATTCCTCACTTGGTAGGGTTAGGAGAGGGAAGGTTTGAGAGAAGTAAATCACTCTCTCCTTTCTTTGCTCATATAATTTTTATAATATGACTCTATTTAAATAAATCACACACCGCTCACTACGGCACCCTATCCCACGAGATAGCGGTGATTCCCTAATTAAGACCGGTTGTGGTTGATTTACATAGAGGTTAGGGTTAAGAGTTAAGAAAGGACGGACAAGGACCAAAAGGAAGAAACGAAGTTTCTTCCTAGTCGTGCTAATCCCCTTTGTTGACTATTACCCTAACACCTAAATTCTTAACTAGGGCAAAGAAAGCAGTGAGTAGAATTCTTTTTCCAAACTAACCTAATCCTAACCCTAGCAAGCTTTTTATCAACTTTTATCTCATTCTTAGATCTTAAAATAAAACCCAAAATCTTTTGGATTTAACTCGTTAAAACATAAAGAAAAGGAATCCATCTCCCTCTGGACCGACCCGTACTTAACCGGCTAACTACCAAGCGACACCGTTATTGATTGCGGTATATTCTTAACTTTGATTTTAAAAAGTGCACGCATGCAAAATCTCCATCAATCACCCACCATGTAGACAGTGTGGACCACATATCCAGCCATCTCTTTATCTTTGGCTTGGTAACCCTGTTCTTCGAACCTCATGAAGTTCAGCGTAGCAGGAGCCCTAGCCCTTTTGTTGGCTCTGTATCTGAGCCTTTTCTGTCTTAGCTTCTCAATTTTGAGGGCTTGGCGGGCATCCGTCATCCAGGAAGCCATTGTGAGCCGATTAACGGGGAGCTTAGAGAAGAAACCCAATTGAGCAGTTGTTAGGGGCGCCGCTGGAGCTTGCCCGAGATGCCTTGTTGCTTTGTTGGTATTGATGGCCTTGCCCCCAGCTGGGGCCAAGGAAAGTCGTTCAAACACCAACTTTCGTTTGGGTAGTGGTGCCCTCGAGATCACCACATTTGGCCTCTTGCCTTTCGAGGTCGGATTGTCTGTTACCGGAGCTTGAGGAGCTGGGATGGCGTTAGCTGACATGAACAGAATAGAGCCAAATGGTAGCGGCGGCTCCTCCCATTGTCGCCCGAGACTGGCCGGGAGGACCGTCCTGGCATCCATCTTCATCGTGTAGGAGATGGGAGCTGTGTCGAGAGCTGAGCTGATCCTCAGAGACATTTTGTTGCATCCGAAGATTGCAGTCGAAAGCCGTCAACCTGCAAATAGAAGCATGATTTCAGTATAGGCGTGCGATATGTATATTGATTGAGTTCGTATGAATATTTAACCCGACATATGGGAGGAGAGATTGGGTCCCACCGGGCATGCCAGAATTTGTAGGGTGTTTTTCGTCACCCCATTGAGATGGGAATACTCGCGCGCTTGTCGGGCGCATTACAGATTCCCCCTGTCTAGGGTAGGTCAGGGTTTATTGATTGTGAGGATCCGAATCTCCGGCAACCGCGAACTAAGCTGCCGTTAATTACCCCCCGTTTTTGCAGCGAAAGAACCTCTGATTGACGGGTCAAACAGATCATGCGAACTCAATGTGCAGTGTTGTGTTTTGAAGGGGTTTTGGATATATCGGAGGCCCCGCAGATTTTTTACGGGGGTCCCGCCACCCGGATAGCGGGCTGGGGATCAAGGGGGCTAGCAGCCCCCTTGCGGGTTGCGGGGCAGCGCCCCGTTAGAAATTTTTTCTAACGGGAGAAGTATATTTAGTGTAGAGTGCATATAAAAATGAAGGGAGCGTCTTAAAGACGCGTGCATGGCATGTGGGCGCTGGGCGCCCCAGGTCACGTGCCTGGCGCGTGGGCGCTGGGCGCCCCAGGTCACGTGCCTGGCACGTGGACGCTGGGCGCTGAGCGCCCGCGGGTCGCGTGAGGCGCTAAGCGCGCACGTGGGCGCTTAGCGCTCGTGGGCACTTAGCGCTCGCGGGCCACGTGCCTTGCATGCGACCGCGGGGCGCCTGTGGGCCACGTGCGCTGTACGCGACCGCTGGGCGCTGAGCGCCCTCGAGTCACGTGAGGCGCACGTGGGCGCTTTATCACCCGCGGATCACGTGCCCTGCACGCGACCGCTGGGCACCCGCAGATCACGTGCGCGGCACGCGACCGCTAGGAACACTAGCGGAAAAAGGGCTTAGCCCCTGGGTTAGGAGTTAAATTCCTAAAAAGGGGTTTGATTTATGGAGTTAAACTCCAATAGATCTGGAATGGAGTTAATCTCCTAGAGATCTGTGGATCTTCTTTTGAGCCTTGAATCCTTCCGGAATGGGATTTTTGGAGATGAGTCTCCTTCTTCCTCCTCTTCATTAGCTGGATCTTGAAGGAAAAGGAGGGTGAGATTCAAAATCCCCCTTTTAGAGATCTGATGGGAGATCCAAGCTCCCCTTTGTGGGTTTTATGGTGAAAAACTATGTCTTTTTGAAAAAGGAAGAGTTAAACTCTTGATTTAATTCAAAGAGGGAAAGAAGGTTTAGAACCTTGAGAAAAGAGAAGGAGGCAAAAATCCTAGTTTTTTTAGAATGGAAAAGTTATATCTTTATTTTATTATGATGTTGCCTTTTATAGGCTTACAAATATACATATAGCCCCTTGGGCTTTACAAAATGGTATTTTGCCCAATCCAATGTCTCATGTGCTCATTTCTTTTGCACATGAGCCATGGGCTTTAAAAAAATTTGGCTTTATGCCCATAAAGATTACATCAAAATTATTTATTACATGATTTTTATTTTGGCATGGGGGAGGCTGGTCGCGGGGCTTGACTTGGGCATGGGCCCACTTGACCTGGGCTTGGGCCCACCTGGTTTGGGGTTGACATTGACTTTGACTTGGTCAACCGGGGTATAATTTTCGACCCCAACACTCACCATATCTGCGGAGTGGCTAATGGATTGTCGAATCCAATTGAATTTTTAGGTTCTACCAAATTTTCAGTAATCGTTTGTGGTTCTAGAATCATTTCCAGTTCTACCATACTCCCACTTATGTTTTCTGAAAAGAATTCGTTTTACTAAAGAGGTGGCGAGTCAAGAATAATATAACTATTGATTCTCCAAATGGTAGAATATTAACCCTCGTCAAAGCCCGGGATAACCCACAAACTGCCATTACTGAAACGTGTCTTGAATTTATCCAGATTCTGGTTTTAAGCATAAGCTGGACTACTCCATATACCTTAATAGTGTTAAGATATGAATCCATTTTATATCCAATATAGAAACAAATGCACTAATTTAATTTGAACCAGATTCAAAATACATGCAGCTCTAGTGCATATTGACTAAATGAAAGAAGGCCAAGCAGCATTACACATCATGGAGCGTACTCACGGATGAGTAACCTGACAGAGAAGCAAGTTCTCAAATATATTACTTATGACGGAATACCTAGCATGAGTATCTACACCTTCGATCACCACGAAGAATCCTGATACTTGCAACGTACGGTTCTCTACTTTATTATTATACCTATAACTTCTCAAAATTTAGACCTTGTATTTCAACGAAATGCGTGTCTAAAACCAGAGAAGTTATAAGTAAACAGAATATAGTACGAGTACCAACCCTTTTGTCCTAATGGACATCGGACAACATGCAATACTTTGTATAAGTCCACCGAGTTTAATAACTTAAATCCTGTGCGTCGTAGGTTGAAAACTGTATTTATGGTTAAGAAGAATTACACCATTGTTGAATGCACCTTACCTAACCATCAACTGATATAGATAAACGTTATAAACATAATTTCAAAAAGTTATATCTCACTTTATAAAATAAACGTACAGATATATCAGTTTGAAATTGGTGCATAACAACGGATATTCAAAACCAAATATTTATCGTTAGGTAAAACCCAGATGATTTCCTCAAATATCACCAATTACAAAGAATTCTAATATATTGAGGATCTAATCACCCAATTCCCAATATTTTACTCCACTCAGCATCTGTAATGCTATATAGATGTGAGAATAAAGTCTGGTAAATATATACCCTGAAGTCAGAATCTAATTGGGAAAGCAATTTTCAATTAACACCACACAGTAAGACTGAAATATGAAAATGTTTCGTGGGGTAGGCCGGGTATTTCTAGTAATGCCTCTTCCACCATCCAGATTCATGACAATAGTCGCAATTTTCCTTGCCCTCACTGCAATCATTTTATATGTCTTTACTTCTTACCTTCTGTACACCATACTTGGGCTAATTGGTTTTCTTCCTTCTCTACCTTTTGACACATGCCTAAGGTTTGAAAGAAGACTATCCAATAAGCGTAATAGGTGTAATCCCCTAATACTAAGAGCCTTTGCAATCTGAGAGAAGGTAAAGAGAAAAGACAACCGAATAATTTATTCAATTTCTCCATAACCGGAAACCATTCTCGAACTGAAACAAGTTTCTTCAAGTTCGTCTGTAACTATACGATGGCATACCCAAGCAATATGGATTTTCGTAGTGATATGGAGTGTTCTGGAGAAATGCAAATGGGAAGTAGGAGTGTCAGGGATATATGCGGCTTCGTCGTGAATGATAGTAGTCGCAATTTTCTTTGCCCTCACTCTAATCCCTTTATATGTCTTTACTTTTTACCTTCTGTACACCATACTTAAGCTAATTGGTTTTCTTCCTTCCCTATCTTTCGGCACCTGCCTATGGTTTGGAAGAAGACTATCCAATAAGCGTAATAGGTGTACTCTCCTAATACCAGAAGCCCTCACAACCTGAGAGAAGGTAAAAAGAAAAGATAACCGAATAATCCTACTCAATTTCTCCAGAACCGGAAACCATACTCGAACTGAAACAAGTTTTTTCGAGTTCGTATGTAACTATATGATGGCATGCCCAAGCAATATAGATCTTTGTAGTGATACAGAGTGTACTGGAGAAATGCAAAGGGGAAGTAGGAGCGGCAGGGACACGCGCGACTTTTATCGTGAATCATGACAATCCAAAAACCAAAGTATGTAAGAAGGTTCAGTTAACTTGGTTTATGAGTTTTAGTTTAAGGTCAGGTCATGGTCGCTGCCAAAGAGAGAGAAAAGAAACACTCAGTGTGCACTCTAACCTATATTAGATTGGTTAATCATTTTATCTAATCAGGATGGTTCCCACTGTTTCCTCGAATTCTCCTTAAAGCCTAAAATGAGAATTAGTCGGGATCATTTGAAAATCACCCGAGGAGTAACACCCACTCATCAGTGGGATCGGGATCCAACTATCATTGCGTGATAAACCAGATGGAAGCCACTCTAGTCACCACACTCCAGAAGGTATGCAACGCTAGCAAGTTTCCTGTATATTTGAAACTCCCGATGTGATTTTTGCCCCTAGGACCTTAGTGGCCTTGACGGAGTCAATAAATCAAAGAGTCTTAATCAAGTTCAACCCGTCATTATCTTGATTACATTAAGCCCACCCGCATAACCCTTGACGGAGTCAACAAGGTTACACGACTTCCTAACCAATCGAATCTAATGCTACATACAAGCGCCACTTAGCTACTGTACACTATGACTTGACGGAGTCAACAAACGTAGCACGAATACTAAGTACTACTCGTAGGAAATGACGGAGGGTTACGGCTAGTTTTTGGCAAAAACCTTTAACGTAATGAACTTGATATCGCTGAAGGAACCGAGTAGTTTTTGAAAAGGAGTGATTTAGGCTCCGCTTTTGAAAACTAGTGGTTTTGAAAAAACCCAAGTAATATACAGTAACAGAAACTTTTGCTTAAGAGGTCACTCCTCGTAAATGGATCTAGGCTCTTGCCTCCTCGAATGAGGTGCTGGATATTCCTAAACGAATATCACTATGCAAAGCAAAAGAATACAACTATAGTTTTTCAAAATTTGTTCCAACATCTTTTAGGTTTATTTTCCTTGCATTAATCAAAATTAATGCGGTCCCATCAATTAATCTCTATCACACCAGAAAAGAACGAAAATACAATGTACGTATATGCCATACGCATTCGCCACGGGGCCCGTCATGCATCGTTAGTTTACTTAACTAACTGCAGAGCGGGGGCTGGATTAGCGCGTGTGCAAAACATATACATCTACTAGTATATATATAAATATAAAACCATTTGTCCTGAGTATGATATACGCAACATCACAGAAAAGCGATAAGCAATACTGAATAGCGGATAATTTAGGAGCCCCGAGTTTCATTTGAGCCGCAAATAAAACTCGACATTCTCTGATCGTGTGCATAGCCTGTGCAATATATAAGCAAGACCCCTACGACTGCGGCAAGTTACCCGCCAATCCCAGAAGTGAGGCAACCCGAATCAACAATGTGAATAGGCCACCCAGCACTTCACAGAATCCGGTAACTTGAGCACCCCTCCGTAGGTCATTCTATACTCCCTACGAGTGCGGCGAATAGCCCGCCAATTCTAGAGTAAGGCCCCCTCCGTCTCAACGCCATGAGATGCTGGCCCGTTGCCCTCTAGAACCCGGCTACTTGAGCACTCCACCGCGGGGTAATCCTAGTACAGAAAAGAAAATCATATATAAAATGGTGACATCGACCTCAACCCGGTCGTGCCCCAATAAAAGAATATACAAACTGGCAGAAACGGTAGTCCACAAGTCGGACGCTCGCCCCGCAATAATAAATATACAAATGAATCCAAACTGTACAACTATTATTGCACTAGGAGCTATCCAACACGACAATCCGAACAAACCATCACAGATAACATCAGAGCAGTATAAGCAAGTATGTGCAACCTTGTCTAAATGACATATAGCAAATAGACGACGTTTGAAAAACACATACACCACATCACAATATAAACAATGCTGTAGGGTTGCTATGCACGCGCACAAGGTTCTACGAGACCTCAACCATGCCCGATTTAAAAATTAGCCGTGCCGAACAACCCGAAGCCGGATCTTTAAACTAGAGATTAGGCGAAAACTAACATGCTAAACAGTTTAACACTAAGTAAGAGGGATTACAACCTTTGTAGATCCGGTCCTTCACTTCATAAGCTCTGTGTTGTGGTCCCTTCGCTGCGATCATCGGGTTCCGGACTCTCGAGAGGTTCCACGAAGAGAAAGATGCAGTCTTGCTTCCGATCTTCGATACAAAGATGATCTACCTTGAAGTTTCGTTAACACAAGCTAACACTCACTAAAATTTAGTGAACACTCTCATCTAAAGGGCAAGGGAAGATGAGGATGATGAAGTAGGATTTTTGCTCTCTTTATTTATCTTTTTCTCACATTTATTCATCACTTGGAAAAAGCTAGTAAGCTTTTTCCATGAAGAAAGAAGAAGGAAGAAGATGATGAATAATATAATTATTCTTTTGTGATGAATAGAAAGAATTAATATGATAAATAATGCAATCATGGTCAACTAAACTCATGTAGAGAATTAACTAGGGTTAGGGTTTGGGTTGGGTTAAAGCATGAGTCATAACAAAATATCTTTATCATGACAAAAAGAAACCTTCTAGAATCAACTAGAAGTCTTAACCCTAATCCAAACCCTAATCATGTTTAAACTCCACAAAACATGTTGCATTAGTTATCATATCATGTTACAATATTATATATCACATATATAATATTTATCGTAACAAAATAAAATAATACATTTAACATATATCGCATATATATATATGTATTACCCGAGTGAGAAAAAGAATCTTTTAGTGAGTAAATATTAGTTAATGTAATTTTAATATATCATATATATTATTATACATTAAATTATCGAATCAACACTTGATCCGACAATCCGGCTATATCGCATATAACCGACTAATATTTATCCGTACCGATTCATCGAATCAACACTTGATCCGATGACCCGGCTGATATCATATATCGCGAGAATAGAATACGGTATCTCATATCGCATTATCCTCGGTCTCGCACATATCACATATGTGCTCCTACTCCGTTTTGCCTGAGCCAAGAAACCTTTGTGTAGGACTCTAAAGAATCGTCAATACGCCGGCAGTAGGTGATGATCATATCAAACACCCACAAGCTGCAAGCGGTCAGCTAAACGTAACAGCTACCCAGGTATTGAGCGCTCAGAAGATCAACAAGCAAGCCTGTATATTCTCCTGTGAATCCAAACAGTAACACTCCCGTACAGTCCGGTCTCGTCGTCTGATATGTTGCATATCTCGCCTAGGGGTGGTAAACGTCAGACCACAGTAGCTCGATAAGTCGTGTCGATATGAGGTCTATAACAGTTCGAGAAACTACTGATAACACTTACCAGTAAATCTCAGCAACCCTGGCCAGGGATTTCCGGTTATAGCCAATCGAACACAGCACAACATCAACTCCCTATACCGGGAGAGACGAATCCCCTCCTATCGCTCATTGCCTCCATGTGATTCGGGACTGTACCCAAAAGCCACCTTTTTGCACGCCCTCTTGGACGTGGTATGATGGAAATCAAAGCACAGTGGGAATCACACAAGACTCTATGACGATCTCGGGTCAACAGACTACTCTGTACCAGTGTCACTGGAGAACTGCCATCTGACGTGAGGTATAATACCATCTGGGAGTTCTCGGCGAGTCCGTCCAGTGTACCCAGTCTCTACTGAGCACCCGTACACCATCCTTGATGTCAAACACCGATGGATATGGGATCATCCATCGCCCATCATATGGGTCAAGATGCGTATACGCTAGTCTACTCTGGTGTATCGATGCCCTGTCTCGATACACCCTCGACTAGGAACAGTTATAGGATGTACTCGTCGACTACCGTGGCCCCACTAGTATGATCTCATCATAGTCCCAGTAGTCGAGTACATATCCTAAGGGCTTTATCAACATGTAATATAGAGACAATTGGAGTACATGTTAAGATAAAGTACAACCAGATAGCATACTATCATGTCGAGCAAGAAAGTCTTCCCTATATATGTCCAAGCATCCATTACAATATACATCGTATGTATAGTAATGGCCTCTAGGGCATACATATAACTAACAATCTCCCACTTGCACTAGGGCCATCTGTTGTGGTATCGCATACCCAACAATTATCCGCGGTTGAAGTATCTCATACTCAACCATCCCATAATAGTCTCTACTGGGAAAAAGGCCTTTGTGAGTGGATCCGCGCTGTTGTCCTCTGTGTCTACTCTCCTAAACTCGATCTCCCTGGAGATCAACCATCTCCATGATCAGGTGATACTGCCTAAGAATTATATCTGGATTTCTGATGGGACGGTAGTTCCTTGGATAAAGCCACAACTCCATTGTCACACAATGGTAGGAACGAAGTTCATCTCATGAACTTATATATATATCCAGACTGCCTCTTTGGTAGCATCCTTGGTAACGATGTATCTTGCCTTTAATCATCTAGTATGTCACGGTATCTAGCTTGCAACTCTTCCAACATACCGTCCCTCCACTGAGGGTATAGACAATGCCTGCGACTGACATTCAGTCGTCCTTATCACCCCGGAACCTTTCCAGTGATTCTCCCCAGGATCGATTGATACTATCTCACTACTCCTAGTGAGTATCCTAACATCTAAACAGATCTATCTCATAGATCCATAACTCAGGATTTAGGAGGTACCACTTTGATCCTATATAGAGAATCCTTATGATAAGCGGAGATTGACCGAGCGTAGCATAGGAAACTCCTTCCCTATCAAGAGTATGTCATCCACGTACTCTACGAGGATCACTACCATACTCCCTACTACCCTTTTTGTATATACAAGGTTCATCTACCATTTTGATGAAGTCAAAACTCTTTGACTTCCACATCAAAACAGATGTTCCAACTCCGCGATGCCTGCTTTATCCTATAAAGCATCTTGTACACGTTTCCGCTTCTCCCACTGTCTACGAAGCCCTCTGGCTGTGTACTTATAGACGCTCTCTTCCAAAACATCATTTAGAAAAGCAGTCATGACACCCAACCACCAGATATCGTAGTCATGGTATGTAGCCGTGGCAAGTAGGATCTGGATGGATTTAAGCATAGATCTTTAGAAAAAGTTTCATCATGATCCATACCTGGTCAATGATGCAAACCTTTAACAAGTCTAGCTTTGAAAGTCTCAACTTTTCCATGTACACCAAGTAATCTTCTCAAGATATACTTGCTCCTGATGGGGATTTAACCCTTCAGATATAGCAACCAAAGTCCATACTTTGTTGGTGTATAAGGATTTCATCTCAGATCGCTAAGCATCCAGCCATTCTAACAGAGTCACACTCCTGATGGCCAGCTCGAAACTAGTTGGGTCATCATCTCATGATGCAATCCTCGCTCCCACTGTCATAGAGAAACCGAAGTATCTCTCGGGTGGGTGAGGAACCCTGCTAGATCGGCGTAGTGGCTGAGGTTCGTTGGTTATTATTGAATCCTTTGGTTCTATCAAATCATCTATTGTATTTTGTATAGTTGGAACCTTTCCAGTTGTACATTACAGACCTTGCCTCGAGCTTATCCGGATTTTGCTTTTAGACATAGCCCGGACAACCCCAAATCTTAACTAAGTTAAGATATGGGCTCTTCCCTTTCCATATCACATATGAAGTGGTAGGCACTAGATTTGATCGGAACCATATTCAATAGGTATGCAACTTCATAAGTGCATAACTCCCAAAAGGAAATAGGAAACTCAGTAGTACTCATCATAAAGCGCACCATATCGAATGGGGTGCGATTGCTCCGCCCCGATACAACATCGTGCTATGGTGTATACGGAGGAGTAATGCTGAGAGAGAATCTCATTCTCCTTTAGAATAGTCCAGAAATTCTGTGCTCAAGTATTCTCCTCCCTGATCTCATCAAAGGACATAATACTTATACCCGTTTTTGGTTCTCTACTTCTAACTTATATTCTGTGAATATCTCAAAAGGTTCGGACTTATGTTTCAACAGGAACACATGTCTGAATCTTGAGAGATTATCAGAGAATATAATGAAGTACAAAGAACTGGTCTTGGCATGTGTAGACAGGGGACCTTCATATATCAGCATGTATCAATCCCAAGAGTTCAATAACTCTTTCTCTGTTTCCAATAAACAGAGCTATAGTCATCTTATCTTTGTGACATGACCGGCAAGTTTCACAAGATGTAAGTTCAAACCTATTTAAATATGCATCTAAATGTAACTTAGCTAGCCGGGTCGCATTGATATGACCTAGTCTACAATGCCTTAAGAAGGATCCGTTCATTTCTGAACTCTTCCTCTTGTGTGTATTCTGTATACTAAGAACTGTAGTTTGATTTAGAACGTCAATGCTTTTAGATAACGTGCCTGAACCGATCAACTCTTGATATAGGAAATGTTCAAAACATTATCCAACAATACAAAATTATATCCTTTATTTACTAATAAAGAGACTGATATGATTTTGTATATCAGGTTCGGTATCTAATAACATTTGTTCAGAATCAATGTATTCTGGTAATACAGGGTGATAGTGACCAACAGACTTGGCTGCAACACTTGCACCGTTTTCTGCCTCATGAAACTTATCACCCGTTCTCAGTTCTTTACCTTTCTGTAGCCTATGTAATATATTACATATGCGGGATCCTGATCTGGTATCACATACCCAGGACGTAAAGGATACTGAGAATCAGTTCTGTGTAATAAACACACCCGAAGAAGATGCATCAACATGCACTTTCTTCGTTTGGGCAGCACGGGAAATCTGGTATTCCCCAATTTCCTGCTCTGTCTTATAACAATTATAAGTTGGAGCGGGACCAACGTTCCCCAGCTCAGTATAACAAGCGGGTTCGGTCAATTCATCCGTATTATTATCTTGATTAAGGCGTGAAATGGTCGCTACCTGGAGAGAGAGAGAGAAGAAAACACTCAGCGTATGCTCTTGCAAGATTAGATTGGTTATCAATTTATCTAATCGGGATGTCTCCCACTGTTTTAATCAAATCTTCCTTCAAACCCTAAAAGGAAAGACTAACCGGGATTAATTACACGCTACAAGTTCGCCAATCTTTCAGCCAGGCTAGTGTCGGTACTTTGAGGGAGGTCCCCCGTGCTTTCGCACGAACCTAATTAATGTAAACCTCGTTTTCCCAGAGGCGTAACCCCGTTAACACCTTTCTAGACACCTACTTGATCGGCTAATTGTAATGTGTAAAACTCTCCCAGGAGTAACTCTTACTCGCAGCGGGTATCGGGATCCAACTATCTCATAGAAGGTATGCAATCTCATTGCAAATTTCAACACTTGAAATTCCCATTAATATTTTGCCCCTAACGTGCTATGACCTTGACGCATGCCAAACAACCCATAGTCCGCTAGTCAAGTTCAACACATACATTTTTTGATTGAATTAAACCCACCCGCACGACCCTTGACGCATGCCAAACAACGCCGTACGAATACCCTAATCCAATCGCATCGTATGCTAGCAGATAAGCACTAGTTAGCTATCGTACACTACGCCTTGACGCATGCCAAACTACCGCAGCACGAATACTAAATAGTACTTATCTGAAATGACGGAGGGCTACGCAGGTTTTTAAGAAAACCATGAGTGTAATGAACTTGATATCGTTGTAGAATCGAGTGATTTTAAATGGAATGTTTTTGAGGCTTTTCTAGTTTTGCTAAAGGGGTCACTCCCGGTGAAGGGATCGTCGGCCCTTTTCTCATCGAATAAGGTGCAGGATATATCATATATACCGCTGTGCAAAGCAAGAACTATAGAAGCAATCAAAAGACAAACCGAGTTTGTAGCATCTGCCAGTTATTGCTAAAGGAGTCACTCCCGGTGAAGGGATCTCGGTCCTTTCCTTATCGAATAAGGTGCTGGATGTTCTACAAGAAACACCGCTATGCAAAGCAAGAACTAGAGCTACCAGTTTTTAAATAAGTTTCTACAACATCTTAGGTTTCTTTTATTTCATTAATCTCATTAATGAAGTCCCATTTTATTATGCTTCACAAGCATCCTTTTTGAAACGAAATCTGCAATACAACATATATCTCATATATATAATATAAACATTCGTCACAGGCAGTAATATGATCTCATCACAGAACATTGCAGCAGAAGAACATATATGAAATATTGTATATACTAGGACGTCCGTATTTTCAATACGAGCCTGTATAAAACACGGATTCCACGGTCGCGATGAATAGCCAAACCCACATCCCTAGACCCATACGAGAGCGGCAAGCAACACAGCCAATTCTAGGGTTAGGAGACCCGGTCCCAACTCCTCGAGATGGTCTCCCACTGGACCCTAGAACCCGGTTACTTGTGCTCCCCGCCTTGGGTCTACCTAATGCGGAAAAGGAAATTATATACAACGGTGACATCTTCCGCAACCTGGAAGTGCTCCAATAAAAGAATAATACATACAAATGAATTTTACATGAATGAAAAAGAAAAAACTCTCATCTCACATAAAACCCCCGGCTATTCAGAACGCGACGATCCAATATAACATATCACAGCAACACATAATATCACATATCATCAACGTAAGCAAGTATGCGTATCCCGATTGTCATTGATGTATAGCAACGAAGTCGGCGATACACCACAAACTACGCTTACGGTCACAGAAAAGAAAGTGTAAAACTACAACAGTTGGAATCCGCAACCTCCTTAGACATCGCATGCCTAACCAAATGAATTCCTTAGACATCGCATGCCTAACAATTATAAACCCCGCATTTTAGTCTCATAATCGAAAACTCTTTTCAATATCAAGTCGGGCAATTCAACAAGATTCCCGACATCCGGATCGAATGCTCGTCGCAAACTTTAGTAGACGGCCGCACCCCCGTATGCCGTCGATAAAGTGCACTAAGGCGGAACACCGCTGCCGCAAGCACCCGAATGGATGCTTTTGGCGACGGGGTTCTCCTACAGTCACTTGGTCGGGACTATGGGGTGTAGCTGTCTATTAAGTTTACCCGGTGAGTATCCGCGTACGCTACGTGATTGCGACGGACTTTTGATCACATCAAAATTCCGTGGCAACCGATCAATTTGAGACTAAACTGCTAGATTTATAACATTCAAATTAGTTATCTCATAACTACTTGTGGATTCCAAATATTGTATCACATTCCAGATAAATAGACAATGTTAAACTTTCCGATCGAATAATCAAACACCCAAGATTTCCCCAATTTATCTCAACACTTGAAATCAGTTTAAAAACATCCATCACATGCCACAGTACCAATGGTCCAGCCGTAGAAGGGTCAAGCCAACGCCTCACATGTGGCACGCCGTACTGCCCCAAACCCAAAGGTTCAAAAGGCAGTTCAAGACGGTCACATAATCGAGTTAAGGTTTGTTGTCTTCTAGAGGGTCCATCGCGTTACTTGCATGACTTAGAACATTCTTAAACACGAGAAAAAATCCAACTTTTGAAAAAATTTCCGACAGGGGAAAAAGTGAGTTATTGATATCCGTTCGAACATTTTAACAGTTTCTAAAAATTATCCAGACATACTAAACAAAGTTAAATTATCCGATCGAATCAACGATTCCCCAATACAACCCTTGAAAACTCAACACTTGAGTGGAATTAAAATATTCCCAGAAAAAATTAACAATAAAGGGCCTAAAAATAATTACATGAAATTTCAGGGACTAAGTCCAAATTTTGGCCGCGGAACCGCCGCAAAACCCATGGTTTCGCCGCGGTTCCGCGGTCAAATTTTCGAGTTAGAGGTCCGTACTTCACATTAATTCTTAGTTTTTCCTGCTTAATTTTCGGAGAATTTTTAATTCAGAAAAAACCACATTTTTGAAAAATGTACAGAGAGGGTTCCGTGTCGGGGTTTCGGCGTTCGATCGGAATTTAAACTTCGTCTAGACTTCGCCTAAAGCTCTAGCTTGGCTCTGATACCACTTTAGGGTTGCTATGCACGCGCACAAGGTTCTACGAGGCCTTAACCATGCCCAATTTAAAAATTAGCCGTGCCGAACAACCCGAAGCCGGATCTTTAAACTAGAGATTAGGCGAAAACTAACATGCTAAACAGTTTAACACTAAGTGAAAGGGATTACAACCTTTGTAGATCTGGTCCTTCACTTCATAAGCTCTGTGTTGTGGTCCCTTCGTTGCGATCATCGGGTTCCGGACTCTCGAGAGGTTCCACGAAGAGAAAGATGCAGTCTTGCTTCCGACCTTCGATACAAAGATGATCTACCTTGAAGTTTCGTTAACACAAGCTAACACTCACTAAAATTGAGTGAACACTCTCATCTAAAGGGCAAGGGAAGATGAGGATGATGAAGTAGGTTTTTTGCTCTCTTTATTTATCTTTTTCTCACATTTATTCATCACTTGGAAAAAGCTAGTAAGCTTTTTCCATGAAGAAAGAAGAAGGAAGAAGATGATGAATAATATAATTATTCTTTTGTGATGAATAGAAAGAATTAATATGATAAATAATGCAACCATGGTCAACTAAACTCATGTAGAGAATTAACTAGGGTTAGGGTTTGGGTTGGGTTAAAGCATGAGTCATAACAAAACATCTTTATCATGACAAAAAGAAACCTTCTAGAATCAACTAGAAGTCTTAACCCTAATCCAAACCCTAATCATGTTTAAACTCCACAAAACATGTTGCATTAGTTATCATATCATGTTACAATATTATATATCACATATATAATATTTATCGTAACAAAATAAAATAATACATTTAACATATATCGCATATACATATATGTATTACCCGAGTGAGAAAAAGAATCTTTTAGTGAGCAAATATTAGTTAATGTAATTTTAATATATCATATATATTATTATACATTAAATTATCGAATCAAAACTTGATCCGACAATCCGGCTATATCGCATATAACCGATTAATATTTATCCTTACCGATTCATCGAATCAACACTTGATCCGATGACCCGGCTGATATCATATATCGCGAGAATAGAATACGGTATCTCATATCGCATTATCCTCGGTCTCGCACATATCACATATGTGCTCCTACTCCGTTTTGCCTGAGTCAAGAAACCTCTGTGTAGGACTCTAAAGAATCGTCAATACGCCGGCAGTAGGTGATGATCATATCAAACATCCACAAGCTGCAAGCGGTCAGCTAAACGTAACAGCTACCCAGGTATTGAGCGCTCAGAAGATCAACAAACAAGCCTGTACATTCTCCTGTGAATCCAAACAGTAACACTCCCGTACAGTCCGGTCTCGTCGTCTGATATGTTGCATATCTTGCCTAGGGGTGGTAAACGTCAGACCCCAGTAGCTCGATAAGTCATGTCGATATGAGGTCTATAAAAGTTCGAGAAACTACTGATAACACTTACCAGTAAATCTCAGCAACCCTGGCCAGGGATTTCCGGTTATAGCCAATCGAACACAGCACAACATCAACTCCCTATACCGGGAGAGGCGAATCCCCTCCTATCGCTCATTGCCTCCATGTGATTCGGGACTGTACCCAAAAGCCACCTTTTTGCACGCCCTTTTGGACGTGGTATGATGGAAATCAAAGCACAGTGGGAATCACACAAGACTCTATGACGATCTCGGGTCAACAGACTACTCTGTACCAGTGTCACCGGAGAACTGCCATCTGACGTGAGGTATAATACCATCTGGGAGTTCTCGGCGAGTCCGTCCAGTGTACCCA
Organism: Agapanthus africanus; assembly: GCA_030015575.1. Lineage (NCBI taxonomy): Eukaryota > Viridiplantae > Streptophyta > Magnoliopsida > Asparagales > Amaryllidaceae > Agapanthus > Agapanthus africanus. The sequence goes on from CM057349.1 coordinate 310,230,624, forward strand.
GTCTCTACTGAGCACCCGTACACCATCCTTGATGTCAAACACCGATGGATATAGGATCATCCATCGCCCATCATATGGGTCAAGATGCGTATACGCTAGTCTACTCTGGTGTATCGATGCCCTGTCTTGATACACCCTCGACTAGGAACAGTTATAGGATGCACTCGTCGACTACCGTGGCCCCACTAGTATGATCTCATCATAGTCCCAGTAGTCGAGTACATATCCTAAGGGCTTTATCAACATGTAATATAGAGACAATCGGAGTACATGTTAAGATAAAGTACAACCAGATAGCATACTATCATGTCGAGCAAGAAAGTCCTCCCTATATATGTCCAAGCATCCATTACAATATACATCGTATGTATAGTAATGGCCTCTAGGGCATACATATAACTAACAGATGCAAAATTTCAAGTTTTGAAACTTTCCAAGTTGCCTCAAACCAAAGACAACACTAAGTGAAATCTGAGGCAAATCAAACTGTAAGTCCATGTCACGCACCCCACGTGTTCGCGGGGAGGCGGAATATATGAAAAACAATTATCAAAGCTTCGTAACACGGACTTGAGCACACGGATCGTGTCTAAACCATTACTAAAAAACTACGAGAGGTTTAACTACTCGGATTCGAAGTTATACCTCACGTTACTTGTCCATTGGGTCTCCATCGCTGTCCTCCACACCTCGTAGGCTCTATGGAACATGGGCACCTCAACGGCCTCCTCAAGTCAAAGACGTTCCACCCGAGAGTCTATAGTTCGAGCTCCTATCTCGAATCTGAGATAACTACGGCTTCTAGTTTGCTAATCTAGAAGTCCTAGAGTGTGTAGAGTATTTAGATTGATTAATTAGTCACTTTAAACCCTAGGATTCTCAACTCATGAAAGCTTTTAGGGTTTGAGGAAGAAGATGAAGACTTGAGGAGAGAGAAGTGTTTTGTGATAATGAATGAACTATTCTCATTTGTGAATATCATGAAGCATAATAATATCATCAAAATAAATATCTAGCTAATATTCATCATTCTTCATTTAATTCACTAGATGAGTCATCTAATGAGTCATGGATCATTTAATGAAACTTACACCTCATCCCCCACCTTATTTAGTTTAAATCATAAAAGAAATAAATACAAATGAGTCACCTCCTTCTAGAAGCTTCCCGAGAAATTACGAGACTGCCCCTCCCATCCGTATTTCCGAAAAACACGGATAATCTTTGACTGAATAAATCCATCTGTATAATACAAGAATCTGGCTTAAACCAAAGCTCGCTAGTATTATCTGCCCGATCATAGTACGTGCACAAGTGTATGTAAGTGATCGCGGCCCTGCCGTAAAACCATACGGCCTCTACACCTTTTGCCCGGTGCAGGGAAACTCTCTGTGTGGGACTCTAAAGAATCGGCACTACGCTGGCAGTGGGTTTAACCACAGGCCGCAAGCGGTACTAGCTGAACGTAACGGTCCCCAGGTAGATGTCGATAAGAAGGTCGATGAGGAAACCCATCTGAACTCCTACTGAGCCTATATGTGACAATCTCCGTACAGTCCGATCTGTTCGACTAGGACTATCGCATATCGGGCCTAGGGGGCGGTAAACGTCAGACCCCTAATAGCGGTATAAGTCGTGTTGGAGTGAAGCCCATTACACCTTGAGAAACTACTGGAACCTACCAGTAAATCTCGCTTGCCCTGGCCAGGGACTTTGCGTAATGGCTCTCCATACACAGCGCGATATCAACCCCCAATACCGGGAGAGACGAATCATGTCTAATCGCCACTGCCTCCAAGTGCTTCAGGACTGCACCCAACTACTACCTGTTTGCACGACTCCTTTGAGCCATGGTAGGGTAGTAATCTAAGTACAGTGGGAACACACCCGAGGCGAAGTAGCAGTGTCAAGTCGACGGACTAAGCTGTACTCATGTCACCTGGGAACTGCTATCTGACGATGGGTATAGAACCAACCTGAAGTTCCCGGCGAGTCCTGTCCGGTGTACCCGTAACCTAACGAGCACCTGCATACTATCTCTAGTACGACGTACTGATGGCTGTGGGATAGACCATCTCCCCAGCTGGGATGAGAAGCGTATACACTAGTCTACTCCGGAGTATCGATACCCTGTCTCGATAATCCTACAACCAGGGACCTGTATAGGATGTGCTTATAGACTACCCAGCCCCCACTAGTGTGACTGCCATCACAACGCTGGTAATCAAGCAAAGATCCTAAGGGCTCTACTAATATGTATAAGTGATATGTTAAAAGAAACATATGCACATATTAAAGTAGAAACAAACCAAGTAGCATACTACCATTTTTAGCAAGACTGTCAATACAACTGTGAATATCCCAAGCTTCCATTAAGTAATATACAAACTAGTATGATACAGTAATGGACTCTAAGGCATAAACACTAACAATCTCCCACTTGCACTAGGGCCATGTACTGGCATATCGCAGACCTATCATCTCGAAGAGCCTCTCGAACCGCGTCTAAGGAATGGCCTTTGTGAATGGATCAGCAGTGTTATTCTCCGTATCTACTCTCTTCACCTCGATCTCCCGGCAATCTACGATCTCCCTGATCAGGTGATACCGCCTTAAGATGTGTCTGGACTTCTGATGGGACCTGGGTTCCTTCGCTAAAGCTATAGCGCCGTTGTTGTCGCAATACAGAGGTATTGGATCAACACTGGTAGGAATCACTTGAAGTTCTGTGAGGAACTTCTTCATCCAGACAGCTTCTTTTGCGGCATCGCAAGCAGCTATGTACTCCGCTTCCATCGTCGAGTCAACAACGGTGTCCTGCTTGGAACTCTTCCAACAGACCGCCCCTCCATTGAGGGTAAAAACATAACCCGACATGGACTTGGAGTCATCCTTGTCACTCTGGAAGCTGGAGTCGGCAAAGGCCTCGATCTGGAGGTCCTTTCCGCCATACACCAAGAACATCTCCTTAGTCCTCCTCAGGTACTTGAGAATGTTCTTTACTGCTATTCAGTGCTTCTCTCCTGGGTTTTCCTGATACCGGCTTACAACGCTCAATGCGTATGCTATATCTGGTCTGGTACATAATATCGCATACATTATAGAGCCTACCGCAAAAGCGTAGGGTATAATCGACATGCGAGCCCTTTCTAAATCAGTCTTGGGAGACATCTCTTTGGAGAGAGTGATTCCGTGACAAGCCGGTAGGTTACCGCGCTTAGAATCTTCCATACTGGATCTTTTCAATATGGTATCTATGTACCTGGACTGCGAAAGTCTCAACATCCTCTTTGATCTATTACGATAGATCTGGATTCGCAGAATGTAGGTGGCATCACCCAGGTCCTTCATGGAGAACTTCTGTGAAGAATCCTTTGACTGACTGTAGCACAGGAATATCATTTCCTATTAGGAGAATGTCATCCACGTACAAGACGAGGAATACTACACCTCTCCCTACAATCTTACTGTATATGCATGGTTCATCTGGATTCTTGATAAAGTCGAATTCTTTGACAGTATCATCAATACAGATGTTCCAACTCCGCGATGCCTGCTTTAGTCCATAAATGGACTTAAGCAACTTGCACACTTTACCGCTGCTCCCACTCTGAATGAATCCCTCTAGCTGATCCATATAGACGCACCGTTCCAAATTACCATTTAGAAAAGCCGTCTTTACGTCCATCTGCCAGATCTCATAATTGTGGAAGGAAGCAATGGCAAAAAGGACCCGAATGGATTTGAGCATAGCCACTGGAGAAAAGGTTTCGTCATAGTCTAAACCAGGTCTTTGACGAAAGCCCTTTGCAACAAGTCTAGCCTTATAGGTTTCAACCTGTTCATCTACACCAATCTTCTTTCTGAAGATCCATTTGCATCCTACGGGTTTTACCCCATCTGAAGCAATGTCCAAAGTTCATACTTTGTTAGTGTACATGGACTCTATTTCGGTCCGTATTGCATCCAGCCATCTTACTGAGTCGCCGCTCTGAATAGCTTGCTGGAAGCTAGTAGGGTCATCATTGTCAATGATGCAATCTTCTCTATCCCCGTCTATAAGAAAACCGTAGTATCTCTCGGGCGGATGAGACTGCCTACTACTTCTGCGGATAGGCGCTGGGATGTACCTTTCTTCTGAAGCTTCTGGTTCTACCATACTTTCAGTAACAACTTGTGGTTCTGGAATTTCTTCCAGTTCTATTGTGCTCCCACTCTTCTGATTTTCTAAAAATTCAGCTTCTAAGAAGTGGGCATGACGAGAAACAAAAACCTTTTGTTCCTCTGCGTAATAGAAATAATACCCCTTGGAGTTCTTTGGATATCCCATAAACTTATACTGTACCGAGCGTGCCTCGAGCTTGTCCGCATGCTGCTTTTTAACAAAAGATGGACATCCTCAGGTCTTTAAGTACTGAAGATAGGGTTTCTTCCCACTCCATATCTGATATGGTGTGGTAGGCACAGTCTTGGTTGGAACCTTGTTCAAAAGATATGCAGCTGATTCTAGTGCATAACCCCAGAAAGATCGCAGTAACTCAGCCTTACTCATCATGGAACGAACCATATTGGGTTCGATTCCGCCTTTCCGATACACCATTGTGTTGTGGTGTGTATGGAGGAGTAAGCTGAGAGATAATTCCATTCTCTTTTAAGTATCCCAGGAACTCGGCACTTAAGTATTCACCACCTCGATCAGATCTCAGTGTCTTGATACTTTTGCCTGTTTGGTTTTCCGCTTCATTCTTGTATTCCTGGAATTTCTCAAAGGCCTCGGATTTATACTTCATCAAGAAGATATGTCCATACCTATAGAAATCATCCGTAAAAGTAATGAAGTAGGAATGACCGCCTCTAGCATGTATAGACATTGGACCGCACACGTCACTGTGTACGAGTTCCAAGAGCTCGCTCGCTCTTACTCCGTGTCTAATAAACGGAGTCTTTGTTATCTTTCCCATAAGACAAGATTCACAAGTAGCATAAGATTGATATTTGAACGGATTCAAATATCCTTCTCTATGTAACTTAGTCAACCGTGTTTCATTGATGTGACTTAGTCTACAATGCCATAAGAAAGCCTGATTAACTTCCGGAGACTTTCTTTTAAGTGTGTTCTGGACATTGAAAACCAGAGCTTGATTTAATACGTATATACCGTTATCCAATGTACCGGACCCAATCAGAACTTGATTTAGGTGGATGTTTACTACATCGCTTACGAATGTAAAATCATATCCCTATCTAAAAAGTGAGGATACTGATATGATATTACAAGTCAAACTAAGTACATACAAACAGTTACCTAGAATCAATATCTACCCACTTGTCAGTCCTAGGCGATATTCTCCCACGGATTCAGCGTCCATGCTCATTCCGTTCGCAACTCTGAGAGACATATCACCTACCTTGATAACTCTACGGTTTCTCAAAGCATGTAACGAATTACAGATATGAGATCCTAATCCGGTATCTAGTACCCAGAAAGTAGAGTTAATTGACAAACAGTTCTCAATTACAAACACACCCGAGGCCGAAGCCACAACATGCTTCGAATCCTGGCTACTAGCTTCCAAAGCCCTGCAATCTTTCTGCCAATGCCCTTTCCCATAACAATAGGAACATCCCTCCTTCCCTACACCAAGTCCCGAAACTTTTGCTCTTCCCTTTCCTTCTACTTCATTGACACCGTATATCGGCTTTGTGGAGGTTTTCTTCTTTTCACCCTTTGCTTTCGCCCTGGATGCAGAAGAAGAAGTTCCCCCATTAAGTAGAGCGGGTGTCTCCCTGTTTTCTTTCAGGATGTAAGTGGAGGGTAGGGACTGTGGAAATAAGTCAGCATATGACCTGTTTCCCAATGTGGTCTCCAGGTCCGTGAGCTCATCAATATAGCTAGTCATCGTAAGGACATCGTCCCTTACAGATGACCCGACAGCCAACCTCGCTTGAAGCAATTCGTTCGAGGTCTCATATCTTGCGATACGAGATTGCTCTCTATATAAATCTTTGTTATGGAGGAAGATGGAAACTAAGTCCATCTTCTCGTGCTGCTTCTGGTATACACCATCAACTGAAGCCAACACGAGGCACTTGGCATTCGCATTGTCTTTTTCCCTTGTCTGACGGATATCCATATCCGCGACGGTGGGAACTGGACCTGGGACGGTGGGGGCTTGAGTAGTAATAGGGTGGTCCAGCTTGTCATAGGCAATGGACATCTGGACAAACCTTTGCCAGTCATAAAAGTCAGATTCAGTCAACTTGTTATCTAGATGTAACCTAGTCATGGTTACAGGGTCGCTGCAGTTGAGAGAGAGAAGAAAACACTTTAGCATGATGCTCTTGCAAGTTTAGATTGGTTTTTAGTTTATCTAAACAGGATGGCTCCCACTGTTTCTCGAATCCTTCCTCAAACTATAAAAGAAGAATTAGTCAGGACTGATCTCACCTTACAATACTTGCTTAACCGTTCAGCCAGGCTAGTGTCGGTACTTCGAGGGAGGTTTTATGACGCTTTCGCGAAGTTCCTTAATTAAATAACCTTTTTTCTCTGGAGGCTTAGCCCCGCTGACACCGTTCTAGACACCTACTTGGTTTATAGCATTGATCGTTAAGTGACGAATTTCCTGATGAGTAGCATATACTCACAGTAGGATCGGGATCCAGATATCATCGTGTGATAATGCTGAAGGAATCCTACCAACATTATCAAACTCCAAATGGTATGCAACACTAGCAAGTTTCAGTTTCTTTAGAAACTCCTGATGTGGATTTTTGCCCCATGCTTTTATGACCTTGATGAAGGCCAACAAATCATAAGTCACATGTCAAGTTATTCCCATCATTATCCTTGTTAATTTGAACCCACCCGTACATACCCTTGACGAAGGCCAACAAAGTAATACGACTGTCCCAAACCAACGCATCTATCTATGCTACATATGAATACCCCAGCAGCTACCAAACACTATGCCTTGACGAAGGCCAACAAACATAGCTTGAATACTACTGACCATCCATATGAAATGACGGAGGGCTACGACTGGTTTTGGCGAAACCGTGAACGTAGTGAACTTGATATAATCGAAGGAACCTGATAGCTTTTTAAAAGGAGTGGTTAAAGCTCCGCAATTAAAAATTCTGCTCTTTTAAAATAACCGAGTGGTTTCTTTTAAATTTGTTCCAACGATTCAGCTTTAGTTTGTTTTCTTTGCATTAAAATAATGCGTCCCATCATTTAACCTATCATTGCAGAAAACAACGAAAATACAACGTCCGCTTATGCTATCCAAAATCACCATTGGGCCCCGTCATTCACCCGTTAGGTTACTTAACTAACGACAGAGCGGGGGCTGGGCTAGCCCGGATGCAAAACATAAGCAACGCCTACTAGATATCATATATAGATATTGTACATTCGTCAGACCTATTAATAGGCATTTCGGATCACAGATGAACATATTGGATATACTAGGAATCTACGTTTCGTTCGAGCCTGCAACAAAAGACGGATTACACGGTCGTGATGAATAGTCAAACCCACCCTAGACCCCTACGGGTGCGGAAAACTACCCGCCTAGTACCAGAAGTGAAACAGTCTCCCTCAACGACGTGAGTAGGCCGTTAAACAATTCAAAGTACCCAGTAGTTTGTGCACCCCATCTTGGGTCTATCCTAGGAGCATAAAACAGTAAATGAAATAATACAACAGTGGCTACAATCTCAACCCGGATGTGTCCCGCAAAAGAATATTACAACATATTACAATTTACATCGAATGAAAGATAAAAACTCTCATCTCACATCCCCGGCTATTCATCCACGACAATCCAATGAAGTTCATATCCACAAACCAATATCCATTACAGAAATGTGCAACCCCCAATTAACCGACATACTAGCAATTAGCGGAGGTTTACGAACACATTAAATATCACAGATAAAACCTGAGTAGCAAATAACTTAGAATTTTGATCGACAATCTTTTTCCGTGTTTACCCCAAACGCAAGCCAGCACTGAAAAGACCTGGGCAGAAACAAAATATACAGGAAAACAAAACACCCAAAAATAAGACAAACTGTGTAAATGCGAGTCCACTCGGAGTCGACTCGGCCGCGGATCCGCGGTGTATTGCACCAATCCGCCGCGCTTCCGCGGTCGTCTCACCGAGTTAGCAACTCGTATTTCTCCAGTATTCTTAGAATTCCCTGCTGTGAATTTTCATACTTCTGAAATAATTTTTTCGACAAATTTAAAATCGACAGAAACTATAGGGAAGCGGGGTTATGTTTTCGTGTTTTTCCGACGATTGAAGTTCTAATTAGTTGCTAACAAGCTAGTAAAGATTTAGTAGGCTCTGATACCACTGTAAGTCCATGTCACGCACCCCACGTGTTCGCGGGGAGGCGGAATATATGAAAACAATTATCAAAGCTTCGTAACATGGACTTGAGCATACGAATCGTGTCTAAACCATTACTAACAAACTACGAGAGGTCTAACTACTCGGATTCGAAGTTATACCTCACGTTACTTGTCCATTGGGTCTCCATCGCTGTCCTCCACATCTCGTAGGCTCTATGGAACATGGGCACCTCAACGGCCTCCTCGAGTCAAAGACGATCCACCCGAGAGTCTATAGTTCGAGCTCCTATCTCGAATCTGAGATAACTACGGCTTCTAGTTTGCTAATCTAGAAGTCTTAGAGGGTGTAGAGTATTTAGATGGATTACTTAGTCACTTTAAACCCTAGGATTCTCAACTCATGAGAGCTTTTAGGGTTTGAGGAAGAAGATGAAGACTTGAGGAGAGAGAAGTGTTTTGTGATAATGAATGAACTATTCTCATTTGTGAATATCATGAAGCATAATAATATCATCAAAATAAATATCTAGCTAATATTCATCATTCTTCATTTAATTCACTAGATGAGTCATCTAATGAGTCATCTAATGAGTCATGGATTATTTAATGAAACTTACACCTCATCCCCCACCTCATTTAGTTTAAATCATAAAAGAAATAAACACAAATGAGTCACCTCCTTCTAGAAGCTTCTCGAGAAATTACGAGACTGCCCCTCCCATCCGTATTTCCGAAAAACACGGATAATCTTTGACTGAATAAATCCATTTGTATAATACTATAAGCTAGCTTAAACCAAAGCCCGATAGTATTATCTTCCCGATCATAGTACGTGCACAAGTGTACGTAAGTGATCGCGGCCCTGCCGTAAAACCATACGGCCTCTACACCTTTTGCCCGGTGCAGGGAAACTCTCTGTGTGGGACTCTAAAGACTCGACACTACGCTGGTAGTGGGTTTAACCACAGGCCGCAAGCGGTACTAGCTGTACGTAACGGTCCCCAGGTAGATGTCGATGAGGAAACCCATCCGAACTCCTACTGAGCCTATATGTGACAATCTCCGTACAGTCCGGTCTGTTTGTCTAGGACTATCGCATATCGGGCCTAGGGGGGCGGTAAACGTCAGACCCCTAATAGCGGTATAAGTCGTGTCGGAGTGAAGCCCATTACACCTTGAGAAACTACTGGAACCTACCAGTAAATCTTGCTTGCCCTGCCCAGGGACTTTGCGTAATGGCTCTCCATACACAGCGCGATATCAACCCCCAATACCGGGAGAGACGAATCATGTCTAATCGCCACTGCCTCCAAGTGCTTCGGGACTGCACCCAACTACTACCTGTTTGCACGACTCCTTTGAGCCATGGTAGGGTAGTAATCTAAGTACAGTGGGAACACACCCGAGGCGAAGTAGCAGTGTCAAGTCGATGGACTAATCTATACTCATGTCACCTGGGAACTGCTATCTGACGATGGGTATAGAACCAACCTGCAGTTCCCGGCGAGTCATGTCCGGTGTACCCGTAACCTAACGAGCACCTGCATACTATCTCCAGTACGACATACTGATGGTTGTGGGATAGACCATCTCTCCAGCTGGGATGAGAAGCGTATACACTAGTCTACTCCGGAGTATCGATGCCCCGTCTCGATAATCCTACGACCAGGGACCTATATAGGACGTGCTTATAGACAACCCAGCCCCCACTAGTGTGACTGCCATCACAACGCTGGTAATCAAGCAAAGATCCTAAGGGCTCTACTAATATGTATAAGCGATATGTTAAAAGAACATATGCATATATTAAAGTAGAAACAAACCAAGTAGCATACTACCATTTTTAGCAAGACTGTCAATACAACTGTGAATATCCCAAGCTTCCATTAAGTAATATACAAATTAGTATGATACAGTAATGGCCTCTAGGGCATAAACACTAACACAAACAAGACCAAAAATACCAATTTACAAAACCCCAGACAATGGATGAAAACGAGGTGCAATGGTGAACAGTAAACCGGCAGAAATGGGGTTTTCAGGGTTTTGGCCGGCCAAACTTGCATGGATCCGCCTCGTTTTCATCGTGTGTCATATACATGTCTAGACTAAGTCTCTGCACTTGTTTAAAAAAATTTTAGAGACCAAAAAAATTTCAGATCAGAGAGTGGGTTTTGAAATCGGAATTTTTCGGTTTTGAAACTAATTCGAAACTAATGCATCGTCTACTACCAGTTTCTAATGTTAGGGTGGATCTGATACCATGTTGGGGTTCCTAGCGTCCTGGCCATCGACCGCGGCCGTTGCGGAATGAAAAATTTTGGTATTTAAAACCTTGGCGCTAGAAACAACTACTTAGAATCGAAACCAAATATGAAACTAGCAAACTTCAAAGAGGTTATCTACTGTGATAGAAGCGTTATACCAAAAGATCCATGTCCTCCAGTCTTCTACCCTCTTCCTTAGCTTCTTAAGGTCTCTTTGGTCGAGCTTGACTGCTGGTCTTTCTCCGTCGAAGATGATCCACCCGAGGGATGTGGTTCATGGCTTTAGCTCCACACTAAAAATCTAGCGGAGCAACTAGGGACTCTAGGTTGCTAATCTGGAGTGTCTAGAGATATAGTGAGTTGTTCAAAGTGTATTTCTATTTCTCATCCACCCTTGATTCTTAACTCATGAGATGGTAGGGTGGAAGATCAAGAAGGAGGATGAGCTCAAGAAAGGCAAGTGAGGAGAGATGAGCAAAATGGTGAGAGTGATTTCATCCATCCAACTAAATAAGAGAAAAAATATGAAGCATGGTTTTGTAAAACTATTTTTTCAATAAAAATAAAGCAACCATACTTGAATAGTTTGCACAAATGAATTTTCAATTCATTTGTTAACACTATTCAAGTATGGTTCTCACCATTCTCACCTCGCTACCTTTACACCTCATTTCCATTTAAATTAATAAATGGATTGTAAGGTTACTTAGCATGACAGCAAGGTTTCGGGAGGCATCGTCTATGCCAATTTTAAAAAATTGCCATGGTACTTAACCCTAACCCTAGAATCTTAACTAGAGAATTAGACAATACAATATGTAAACAACTTTACATCTAAGTGAATATGGAATACAACCTTTGTAGACCGGTCCTTCACTTCAAATGCTCCGTGTAGAAGTCCCTTCGCTCCAAGTAGTGGTGATCCGGACTCTTCGTAGGCTCCACTAGTCGAAATGAACGAGCTTGCACAATGATCTTCGAGGCCGAAGATGATCTACTTTGAGGAGACACCAACTCAAGCTACCTCTTCACTAAATAGGGATTAGTGAAGCTAACACCCTAAACTAAATGGCTAATCTAGTAGAGGATGATGAAGCAGAAATTTTGCTCACTTTAGAATTCTTTTTCTCACTATTTTTCTTCACTTCCTCAAACACTAGAGAGCTTGGCTCTTGATGAAGATGAAGAGATAATGTTATGAGAGAGTGAATGGCAACCATGGGTGAGAAATATCTCATACAACCCTTGTAGAGACATAACCATGGCTAAAGATTAAGGTTAGGTTAATAAATATCTAATGCAAGACAATTTTAGTGGACTAAGTCAATGGTTTCCACAAGCTTCCAAAGCTTGCAACCATGCTTAATCCCACCAATTTATATTTGCATTAAATAAATAAAATCCTAATAATCTAATGGCATGGTATAAGTCTCGTACACCCATGTTGTGTGTATCATCAAGCATGACACAGAAAAGAAAACACAAATAATATATATCACATATATATTAAGTGTGCACATGTGAGAAAAAGAAATGCACAAGTGAGCAAATATTAGTTAATGTAAATTAATATATCAAATATATAATTATACATTAAATTATCAAATCAACACTTGATTCAATAATCCGGCTATATCACATAAAACCGACTAATATTATATGTATCCATTTATCGAATCAACACTTGTTTCGATAACCTGGCTGTATCATATATAATCGACCGATATCACATATCGTTAGAATAGAATACGGTATCACATACTCGTATTATTCTCGGTCCCGCACATATCACATATGTGCTCTTACTTCGTTTTGTCTGAGTCAGCAAACCTCTGTGTAGGAATCTAAAGACTCGTCAATACGCCGGCAGTAGATGATGATCATATCAAGCACCCATAAGCCGTCAGCGGTACTAACTGGACGTAACGGCTACCCGGGTATTGAGCGATCAGAAGATCAACAAGCAAGCCTGCTCATACTCCTGTAAAGCCTGTCAGTAACACTACTGTACAGTCCGGTCTCTTCGTCTGATACGTCGCATATCCAGTCTAAGGGTGTAAACGTCAGACCCCAGTAACCGATAAGTCGTGCCGATATGAGGCTCATAACGGGTCGAGAAACTACTGATAACACTTACCAGTAGATCTCCATATCAGCCCTGGCCAGGGACTTCCTGTTATAGCCAATCGAGCACAGCGCAATATCAACCCCCAACACTGGGAGAGGCGAAACCCCTCCTATCACTCATTGCCTCCATGTTATTCGGGACTGTACCCAAAAGCCACCGTTTTGCACGTTCTCTTGAACGTGGTAAGGTGGAAATCAAAGCACAGTGGGAACCACACAAGACTCTATGACGATCTCGGGTCTACAGACTAACATGTACCAGTGTCACCAGAGAACTGCCAACTGACGATAGGTATAATACCAACTATGAGTTCTCGGCGAGTCCGTTCAGTGTACCCAGTTTCCACTGAGCACCCGTATACCATCTTTGATTTCAAACACCAATGGGTGTGGGATCATCCATCGCCCATCATATGGGTCAAGAAGCGTATACGCTAGTCTACTCTAGAATATCGATGCCCTGTCTTGATACACCCTCGACTAGGAACAATTAAAAGATGTACTTGTGGACTACCCTGGCCCCACTAGTATGATCTCTATCATAGTCCTGGTAATCAAGTACACATCCTAAGAGCTTCATCAATATGTGAGAGCAAGACAGTATCACAATACAAATCTACATGTTAAGATAAAGAGCAACCAGATAGCATACTATCATGTCGAGCAAGAAAGCCCTCTCTATATATGTCCAAGCATCCACTATAATATACATCATATGTACAATAATGGCCTCTAGGGCATATACATAACTAACAATCTCCCATTTGCACTAAGGCCAGTTGTTGTAGTATCTCATACCTAACATCCCGAAGAGTCTCTCAAATTGTATCTTGGGTATGGCCTTCGTGAGTGGATCCGCTGTGTTGTTCTTCATGTCAACTCTTCTGACCTCGATCTCCCGGTGATCAACTATCTCCCGGATCAGGTGATACCGCCTCAGAATATGCCTGGATCGCTGATGGGACCTGAGTTCCTTGGCTAAAGCCATAGCTCCATTGTTATCACAATACAAAGGTATTGGATGCTCGATGGACGGAACCACTCCAAGTTCATTTATGAACTTCTTCATCCAGACAGCCTCTTTGGCAGCATCGTTGGCAGCGATGTATTCAGCCTCCATCATCGAGTCTGCCACGGTTTCCTATTTGGAACTCTTCCAACAAAACGCCCCTTCATTGAGGATAAAGACAAATCCCGAGACCGACTTAGAGTCGTCCTTATCACTGTGGAAGCTCGAATCGGTAAAGGACTCCACTTGGAGTTCACCGTTACCATACACCAAGAACATCTCTTTAGTCCTTCTCAAGTATTTGAGAATATTCTTCACAGCTGTCCAGTGACTCTCTCCTGGATCTGCTTGATACCTACTCACTACACTTAGTGAGTATGCCACATCGGGTCTGGTATATAACATCGCGTACATGATAGAGCCTACCGCCAAAGCATAGGGTATCCCTTGCATGCGAGCACTCTCCAAATCAGTCTTGGGAGACATCTCTTTGGAGAGAGTGAGTCCTGTGATCGTGGGTAAATTCCCACGCTTGGAATCTTCCATACTAAACCTCTTTAGTATGGTGTCAATGTACCTAGATTGGGACAATCCCGGTATCCTTTTAGATCTATCTCTATAGATCTTAATTCCCAAGATGTAGGAGGCATCACCTAGATATTTCATTGAGAATCTATGTGATAAGAAGAGCTTGACCGAGTGCAGCATAGAAACATCATTTACTATCAAGAGTATGTTATCCACGTATAATACGAGGAAGACAACCTTACTCTCTGCCACCTTCTTGTATATACAAGGTTCATCTACATTCTTAATGAAGTCAAACTTTTTGACTACGACATCAAAACAGATGTTCCAACTCCGCGATACCTGCTTCAACCCGTAGATGGATTTAAGCAGCTTGCACACCTTCCCGCTGCTCCCACTGTCTACGAAGCCCTCTGGCTGAGTCATGGACACGCACATTTCTAAATCACCATTTAGAAAGGATGTCTTAACATCCATTTACCAGATTTCGTAGTCATGGTATGCAGCGATGGCAAGTAGGATCCGGATGGACTTAAGCATAACTACTGGAGAAAAGGTTTCATCATAATCCATATCTGGTCGTTGACGAAAACCTTTTGCAACAAGTCTAGCTTTGAAAGACTCAACTTTTCCATCTACACCAAGTTTCTTCTTAAAGATCCATTTGCTCCCAAGGGGTTTTACCCATTCGGAAGCAACTTCCAAAGTCCATACTTTGTTGGTGTATATGGATTCCATCTCAGATCGCATTGCATCCATCCATTTCACAGAGTCCCCATTCGTGATGGCCTGCTCGAAGCTAGTTGGGTCATCATCTTCCATGATGCAATCCTTGCTCCCACCATCAATGAGAAACCCGTAGTATCTCTCAGGTGGATGCGGAACCCTACTAGATCGGCGGAGAGGCTGAGGTTCGTTTGGAACTATCAAATCCTCCGGTCCTACCAAATCTTCTTCTGTAGTTTGTGCGGTTGGAACTTCTTCCAGCTCTACTCCACTAATCTCTTTTACAAGAAATTCATTTTCTAAAAAGGCGGCATGTTGAGCAACAAACACCTTTTGTTCCTCACTGAGGTAGAAATGATATCCATACGGATTGTTTAGATATCCCACAAACTTGCAAAGAACTGATCTTGCCTCGAGCTTGTCCGGATTTTGCTTTTTAACATAGGCCGGACAACCCCATATCTTAACTCGTTTAAGAGATGGTCTCTTCTCATTCCATATCTCATATGTGTTGGGGTAAAAATTTACACCCCGGTTGACCAAGTCAAAATCCAAGTCAACCCCAAGCCAAGTGGGCCCAAGCCCAGACCCAGTGAGGCCCATGCCCGGGTCGAGCCCGAACATGAAGCGGCCGGCCTCCCCCACGCCAAGATAAAATTTTTGTAATAAATAATTTTGTTGTATTTCTTTTATTTTATTTTTGGATAAATGTAAGGAAAAATAGGCATAAAGCCAAATTTTTGTAAAGCCCATGGCTTATGTGCAAAAAGAAATGTCACATGAGCCATGGGATAGGCAAAATGCCATTTTGTGAAGCCCAAGGGGCTATGTGTAAAATGTATGGCCTATAAAGGCAGGGATAATGAAATATCCCAACAACTTTTTCTCTCTCCAAAAAAAAGTTTCAGATCTGAGATCTTTCTTCCTTCTTCAAGGTTCCAAAACCTTCTTCTTTCTTTTGAATTAAATCAAGAGTTTTACTCTCTCTTTTTCAAAACAAATTAGTTTTTCATCACAAAACCCACAAAGGGGAACTTGGATCTATCATTAGATCTCAAAAAGAAAAGATTTTTAGATCTCACATCTCTTGAGCCAGCCAACAGAGGAGGAAGAAGAAGAACCCATTTCCCCAACCAAAACATTTTCCCTTTTTTTTCAGGAGTTTAACTCCACTAATTTCTCTTTCGAGGGTTTCTGAGGCTAAAAGCCCTCCTTTCCTCGCCGGCACGCTAGCGCTCGAGAGCAAAGCGCCCACGTGCCGACACGTGGCGCGTTTGCGCTCCAGCGCACTGCGCGCGAGCGCAAAGCGCCCACGTGCCGACACGTGGCGCGCGCGCTTGCGCACCTGCCCGCTTGCGCTCACGTGGCGCGCGCGCTTGCGCACCAACGCGATGCGCAAAGCGTCCACGTGCCGACACATTGCGCACCTGCGCGCTTGCGCTCCAGCGCGCAGCGTCCATGCGCAAAGCGCCCACGCGCCGACACGTGGCGCGCGCGCTTGCGCACCGGCGCGCAGCGCTCTTGCGCAAAGCGCCCACGTGTCGACACGTGGCGCGCGCGCTTGCGCTCCTGCGCGCAGCGTTCATGCGCAAAGCGCCCACGTGCCGACACGTGGCGCACTTGCGCCTGAGCGCACAGCGCCCAAGGTGCTGCCCCACGCATCCTTTGGATGTATTTTTCCCCTTTACTTATATATACATGTATATATATACATATGTATACAAATGTACACATACACATACTCCACGACACTGTCCCTGTTAGAAAAAAATTTCTAACGGGGCGCTGCCCCACACCCCGCAAGGGGGCTGCTAACCCCCTTGACCCCTAGCCCGCTATCCGGGTAGCGGGACCCCCGTAAAAACTCTGCGTGGCTCCCGATATATCCAAACCCCCCCTTTTTCAAAACAAAACACACGTACACTGCGCATTGAGTTCGCATGACCAGTTTAACCCGTTAATCGGAGGTTCCCTCGCCCCAAAGGCGAGGGGTAATTAACGGCAGCTTAGTCCGCGGCTGCCGTGTTGGAGATAGTGCCCTCAGAGTCAATTATTAGGTCACAGGTACGTGATTGTAATGATTGAGGGAGGACCTATCCCGGTAGGACAGTCTTACTCGAGATGATAGTTTGCTATCTGGTTTACCTTTATCATCGTGTACTGTTTTAAGTGACCTGACACGTCGCTATTACACGTTGATAGAGCCCCTAGGATTCTTGCTTGACCACCAGCAGTATGAGGGCGATCATATAAGTGGGAGCTGGGGGTCTATAAGCATATCCTTAAAAGGTCCCTAGTCGTGGGAGTTTCGAGACTGGGCATCGATACTCCATTAGTAGACTAGTGTATACAGTCGAGACCCCGACGAGGGGCGGTGGCCGGTCTCACAAGCCACTGGTGTCAGTTGGATCACCTAAGATGTATACAGGTGCTCATTGGGTTATGAGTACACCGGACAGGACTCGCCGGGAACATGCTAGTTGGTCATATACCAGACGTCAGATGGCAGTTCCCTGGTGACATGTGTGCAGGTTAGTTCATCGACCTGGGGATCGTCATTTGTCTCGTGTGAGTTCCCACTGTACTTTGATTACTACCCTACCACGGCTCAAAGGAGTCGTGCAAACAGGTTTTAGTTGGGTACAGTCCCGAGCCACATGGAGGCAGTGAGCGTATCTTCAGGGGTTCGTCTCTCCCGGTATTGGGGGTGAGGTCGTGCTGTGTCTAGGAGAGCCATTACACAAAGTCCTTGGCCAAGGCAAGGAGATTTACTGGTAGGTATTCCAGTAGTATCTCAGGGTGTTCTGGGCTACACTCCGACACGACTTGTACCGCTTTTGGGGGTCTGACTTTTACCAACCCCCTAGGCCCGCCATGCGATACTCATAGACGAACGGACCGGACTGCACGGATATTGTCACTGACAGGCTCAGTTGGGTGTCGGGGTGAGCTTCCTCATCGACGTCCCATTTGGTCAGTACCTGGTAGCCCGTCACGTATTGGCTTATACCTCTGACGTGCTAGTGGTTAAATCCACAACCAAGGTGTTGACGAGTCTTTAGAGTCCCCCACATTCAGTTACTCAGCTTTCGGGCGAAAGGTTGTAGAGGCCGTATGGAGATATGGCAAGGTCCGATCAGATACGTGCGGTACTGCACGGATCAGGATCGGACAGTTTGTACTATAGGCCGTATGGTTATATGGCAGGGTTCGATCAGATACGTGCGGTATTGCACGGATCAGGATCGAACAGATATTACTAGCCGGCTTTGGTATAAGCCGGATCCTAGTATAGTACAGTGTAGACTTTGTCTCATTGCATTTGTATTTCGGTCGAAATACAGATGCGGGTGTGTATGCACAGTATCGGGGTTTTCCTGTAATTTATTACGGGACCAGTTTTCTGGAGTTGCCAGTTTGCTTTTCGTTTCGGCCGATTTCCTTTGTTCCGTTCATTGGCCGAAGTTTGGTGGAGGAGGGTTTATTTGCATTGTTGCAAATAGGCAATTGTGGAAGGGGGTCTTTGCTTTTTTCCTTGTATCATGATGGAGCACCTTACCTTGACTTCTTGACTTTGTTTTACATGATGGCTTGACTTTGGCTCATCATGGTTGTTGATCATGAGGTTGGTGGAAGGTGGTTGAGTGTGGGTTTTGATTTGATGATGATGAGGGGTGTGGTTGTTGAGTGAGGACTTTTTCTTTGTGATCATTTTCTTTTGATATGATAACCCTCCTCTCTCTCTCTCTCTCTTGGATCATTCTTTTGGTCACTCTCATTTTCTCCTCACCTCTCATGGCCGGCCAAACATAGTAGGGGCTGTCCCAAATTTTTGTGGGGAGGTTTTGACTCATTTCATGTTGCAAAAATCCCACAAGTTCAATCCAAAAACCCCCAAGTTCTATCCCTCCACAAATGGCAACTCCACAACCCCAAAAATGAGACTTCTTCTACTACGAATTCTACAACGAATCTTGGGCACGTCGAGTAGCCGGCTTCGTGCCCGAGTTGCCTCGGCATTGAGGTGGGAGCCCGTAAACGAAGAAGGCGATGTGGTGCACTTCCGGCGACGAGGAGGAGACGGACGGAGATCCCGCGAGGAGATCGGAGTGGAGATGAAGACCGGAGGACTTGGATCGTCGGTATATCTCTAACCCATCTTGTTTTGTAGCTTAGACTAGTTAATGGTAACGATCCGGGTGTTTAGTGCGCGGTGGTGCCGGTTTGCAAAGTCCGCAAATTTTAAGTTATTCACCGCTTCCGCATTCCGGCGTCGGATTGACGGCCGGGGCGCCGCCGTGCACTTACAGTGGTATCAGAGCCTCGCCATTAACTTAGTCTAGCTTTGTGTAATGTGTTTGCATTTCCGATCGATCAAAAAGTCCAAAAACCCGTATTTTGTCGCATCAGTTTTCTGTTGGAAATTTTTGGTGTCGAAAAATTTTTCAGGTTGTAAAATATTGATGTACTGGATATTGCAATGCTACTGAGAAAATTCGAGAGTGTAAGTCAACAGTGGAAGCGCGGAAGCGCGGCCTCACCTTCCTTAAGCGCCGCCCTTCCGCCGCCGACTGTTCTGATCCCTGCATCAAATTTCTTCAGTAGCTTTCTGGGATTAAAATATGTGTTTTGGGATATTAAAATTGGGCCCAGGTTTTCTGTGAGTGCTACAGTTTTGTTTGGGGCCCACTTGTTAATTGTTTGATCAATCGGAAAATTTTAAACACATTTTTCACAGTATTTACATTATATCTGCGACCGTGAATGTCACTCGATCGGTAAATCCTGTCTAACTGCTATAGCCCGGTTAGACGGATTTGCGAACGTGACTTTCACGTTGATGTTCTATGTATTTGCTGTGATGTTGCGGATCGGTCGTGGGGGATAGCCTGGATGCAATGCTAGTACTGTGCTGTTGTATTATGTACATTTGATATTGCGGGGCGAGCGTCCGACATGTGGACTGCCGTCACTGCCTGATTGTATTATTATTTTGGGGCACGACCTGGTTGCGGTCGATGTACCCGGTGTATGTATATTTTACTTTCTGTACTAGGATTGCCCCGCGGAGGGGTGCACGGATAGCCGGGTTCTGGAGGGCAACAAGCCCGCATCTCATGGCATTGAGACGGAGGGGGCTTCACTCTAGGATTGGCGGGCTATTCGCCGCACTCGTAGGGGGTACAGGGTTGACCCAGGAGGGGTGCCCAAGTTGCCGGATTCCGTGAAGTGCTGGGTGGTCCATTCACGGCGCTGAAGGGGGCTGCCTCGCTTCAGGTTTTGGCGGGTGACTTGCCGCGCCCGTAGGGGTCTAGGATTACATTGCACAGGCTATCCACACGACCAGGGGAACGTCGGGTTTCAGCAGTGGCTCTGTGAAACCCGGGGATCCCAGATATCTGTATTGTTTCTGTGATGCTGTTCATTCTCTGTGATGTTGCATTTTATTCACGCCTTGAGCGAATATAATATATTGGTATATATATTAGTAGATGTTGTATATGTTTTGCATCCGCGCTAGTCCAGTCCCCGCTCTGTCGTTAGTAAGCTAACCTAACGGGTAATGACGGGACCCAGTGGCGAATGCGGATGGCATATACGTACATCAGTATATTTTCGTTCTTTGTGGTGTGATCAATTGATGGGACTGCATTGATTCGAATCAATGCAAGTTAAAACAAACCTAATCTGATGTTGTTGGAACACTTTTCAAAAAGCTGTTATTGCAAGGACGTTCACTTTTGTTTTGCATCGCGGTATTCATTTAGAATATCCTGCTCCTCAGTCGACGAGGCAAGGGCCGAGATCCCTTCACCGGGAGTGACCCCTTGGACAATAAGTTTGCGTCAGGGCATTAACTTCACTATAGCCGATTACTTTTGCTTTGCACCGTGGTATTCAGTTGGAATATCCTGCACCCCATTCTACGGGGAAAGAGCCGAGATCCCTTCACCGGGAGTGACCTCTTTAGCAACAGTTTTCGTCACTATATTTTCAAAAAGCTATCCGTTCCTTCAACGATATCAAGTTCATTACGTTAAAGGTTTTCGCCAGAAACCATTCGTAGCCCTCCATCATTTCAGTTAAATATTCGGTAGTATTCAAGCTATGTATTTTGACCTCACGCCAAGGCATAGTGTTTGGTAGCTGCCGGGTATTTATCTGTTGCATAGATAGATGCGTTGGTTTGGGACAGTCGTACTACTATTTTGGCCTACGTCAAGGGTATGTACGGGTGGATTCAAATTAACCTGGATAATGATGGGCAGAACTTGACATGTGACTTATGATATTTTGACCTCACGCCAAGGTCATAAGAGCATGGGGCAGAAATCACATCGGGAGTTTCAAAAGTACTGAAACTTGCCAGATATGCGCATACCATCTGGAGTGTGATGACGTGAGCGGATTCCGTCACGTTATCATGCGATGAGAGTTGGATCCCGATTCCCACTGATGAGTTGGTATACTCCTCGGGTAACCCCGACTAATTCTTCTTTCAGGTTTGGAGGAGAATTTGAGGTACAGTGGGAGGATTCCAGATTAGATAAATTGGTAACCATTCTGATCTAGGTTAGAGTGCACGCTGAGTGTTTCTTTTCTCTCTCTCTGGCAGCGACCATTGACCCGACCCTAAGACTATGACTCAGTGACCAAATTAACCGAACCTTCTTAAACACCGGCTTTTGGATTGTCTGAGTTGCAAACCTCATTGCCACTCCTACTTTTACCCTTTTCTCCAGGACACCCCGTTTTACTACGAACGTCCACTTCCATTGGACAAAACCATCGTATGGTTAGATACGAACTCGAAAGAATTTATTCGAGGATGGTTTCCGGTTCTGGAGAAAACGGATAGGATTATTCAGTTGTCTTTTCCTTTTACCTTCTCTCAGGTTACGAGTACTCCTTGGTTTAGGGGTAGTACACCTATTACGCAAATTGGATTGTCTTCTTCCAAACCTTAGGCTGGTGCCGACCGGTAGGGAATGAAGAAAACCAATTAGCATAACGATGGTGTGCAGAAGGTATTAAGTTCAGACAAAGCAAGGGATTAGTAAGAGGGCAAAGTAAATTGCAACAGATATTCACGACCAAACCAAATATTTCATTACCACTCCCACATCACCTTTGTATTTCTCCAGGACACTCCGTATCACTACGAAGATCCACAGTTTATATGGATACTCCATCGTATGGTTATATACGAACTCGAATGGAACTTGTTCCAGTTCGGGGATGGATTCTGGTCCAGGAGAAATAGGAATAAGATTTATTCAGGTGTCTTTTATCTTCACCCTCTCTCATTGCGAGTGTTCCTAGGATTGGGACAGTACACCCATTATGCTTATTGGATAGTCTTCTTCCAAACCATAGGCTGGTGCCGAACGGTAGGGAAGGAAGAAAACCATTTGGCCTAAAAGGGTGTGCAGAAGGTAAAGACTAAAGACATAAGAAGGGATTTGGAGAGGTGGCAAAGAACTATACGGTTACAGTCGTGAATCTGGAAGAGGCATTACTAGGAATACCAGAATACCCCATCGGAACATTTCAATGTTTCAGTTTCACTGTGTAATGTTAAAGGAAAACTGATTTCCCGATTAGATACTTACTCCAGGGTATGTATTTACCAGGTACGATTCTCACATCTGTATGGTTTTACAGATGTTGAGTGGGAGTAAGTTATTGGGAATTGGGTGATTATCCTCATTATATCGGGATTCGTTGTAATCGGTGATATTTGAGGAAATCACCTGCGCTGTTTGCCGGTCGGCAAATATTTGGTTTTGAATATCCACTGTTATGCACCAATTTCAAATTGATATATCTGTACGTCTATTTTCATAGAGTGAGATATACCTTTCTGAAATTATGTCTACGACATTTACCTATATCAGTGGATGGTAAGGTAAGGAGCATTAAACAGCGGTGTAATTCTTCTTAACCATAAGTACAGTTTTCAACCTACGACACACAGTGAATGAGTTATCAGACTCAAGGGACTTATACAAAGTATTGTATGTTGTCCAGGGTCCATCAGGACAGAGGGGTTGGTCCTCATACTATATTCTGTTTACTTTTAACTTCTCTAGTTCTTCGACATGTGTTTCGTAGAAACACAGGGTCTAAGTTTTGAGGAGTTATAGGTATTTGAATAGAGTAGAGAACCAGGTGTAGCAAGTATCGGGATTCTTCAAAGTGATCGAAGATGTAGATACTTGTGTATGGTATTCAGTTGATAGTAATGATAAAGAGATCTTTCTTCTCTTTCAGGTTACTCATAATTGGAAGTATTCCTAAGTTGAGTAACGCTGATCGGCCTCCTTCCATTTAGTTGACATGCGCTGGGGACAGCTGCATGATTTGAATCTGGTTCAATTAAATCAGTGCCTCTGTTTCTATACTGGATATAGAACAGTTCATATCTTAACGATGTTAAGGTACGGGGAGTTGTCCGGTTTATGATTAAAACCAGACACTGGACAACTCAAGGCACGTTTCTGTAATGGCTGTTTGTGGGTTGACCCAGGCTATGACGAGGGTTGACTTTCTACCATCTGGATGAACAATAGCGATATTGTTCTAGACTCGCCACAGTTTTAATAAAAATGGATTTTTTCAGAAAACAGCAGTGGGAGTATGGTAGAACTGGAAGTAATTCCAGAACCACAAACGATTACTGAAGATTTGATAAGGAACCTAAAGATTCAATCTGGATTGACATTCCATTGGCCACTCCGCAGATAAGGTGGGTAACTTCAGGCACCCGAGAGGTACTCCGGTAGCCTCAAGGACGGTGACAGGGAAGTTCTTGTTTACCTACAATTACCATTGCTGTTATTCCAGGGTGCGAGACCCGGCGGGAGGATGAGTATAGCGTCGTTCTAAACTAGTTTTAGAAGTGCACGTCTATATGACTCTGCCAGAGGGTTGTCGTAGTCAGTGGGAGCAGCGGAAGCATTGGTGGACAGGTAGCTTATGTCTATTTACAGACTGAAGCACCAGTAGCGGAGATAGATCATCTATTTCTGACGTGACAGTCATGGGTTTGACTTCATCAGAATAGGGGATGGATCTGTTGAGAAGGTAGTAGGGTGTGATATCCTGGTATTTGGATGACATACACAAAGTAGGAAAGGAAACTCCTATACTACGATCGGTTATACTTTGGTCGTCACACAGTGGTTTCTCCACATGGGACTTGGATTTTACATCAGACATACTGGTTACTAGATCTATGGTTTTAGATCTAGATTTGGGTGGTTTCCCAATCAGGGTACTTGACAGCATTCTAAGAGTATTTGGGATGGACGACTCCTGGCACGGTAGTGTACCTGCAGGTAATGGAGTCACCCTCTCTAAAGGTGTCTTACAGACTGAAGGGGAGAGGGATGTGCATGATTGGCAGATCACTTGCTTAGGCAATTGAGTCAATCATGAGATGCCAAGTACCACACCAGATGTTGTTCTTGCACTAGATGCAATAAGTTGACATTGATCCAATCCTGGAGAAACGGTCGGAAGCAGTTTTAGAACATAAGTGGATGTTCTAGGGATATGATAACGACAGCCTCATTCGGGAGACAGTTATCATTCCAGGCTTCTAAGGTGACATGGACGACAAGGAGGTTGTCAGAGTTATAGTTTTCCTTCTGATGAGGGGCAGTATTGTGGACAGGCGGTCCAAGGCAATACTGAGGGAGGCATGGCGCGCAGGATACTGATTAAGTTCAGTTGACGATACAGTCTAAGAAGTTTGGATTTGGAGTTCATTTATGAGCTATGTCCCATCAGACATCCAGACACATTCTAAGACAGGTATTGCTCATTTCGGGAGATGGGTTTCTCCGCGAACTTGAGATATAGAGAGACATGGAAAGAGACAACAAGGCGGATCCACTCACTGAGGCTGTTCCTCGAACGCAATAGTTTCGCAAACGAGCTTTGTGAGACTGACTAGTAGAGGAGTTGGGTGTTCGGTATCACACGGGCTGTGAGTATGCGACATCGCAATAATTAGCCTTGAGTGCAAGTGGGAGATTGTTGGAGATAGTGCCCTCAGAGTCAATTATTAGGTCACAGGTACGTGATTGTAATGATTGAGGGAGGACCTATCCCGGTAGGACAGTCTTACTCGAGATGATAGTTTGCTATCTGGTTTACCTTTATCATCGTGTACTGTTTTAAGTGACCTGACACGTCGCTATTACACGTTGATAGAGCCCCTAGGATTCTTGCTTGACCACCAGCAGTATGAGGGCGATCATATAAGTGGGAGCTGGGGGTCTATAAGCATATCCTTAAAAGGTCCCTAGTCGTGGGAGTTTCGAGACTGGGCATCGATACTCCATTAGTAGACTAGTGTATACAGTCGAGACCCCGACGAGGGGCGGTGGCCGGTCTCACAAGCCACTGGTGTCAGTTGGATCACCTAAGATGTATACAGGTGCTCATTGGGTTATGAGTACACCGGACAGGACTCGCCGGGAACATGCTAGTTGGTCATATACCAGACGTCAGATGGCAGTTCCCTGGTGACATGTGTGCAGGTTAGTTCATCGACCTGGGGATCGTCATTTGTCTCGTGTGAGTTCCCACTGTACTTTGATTACTACCCTACCACGGCTCAAAGGAGTCGTGCAAACAGGTTTTAGTTGGGTACAGTCCCGAGCCACATGGAGGCAGTGAGCGTATCTTCAGGGGTTCGTCTCTCCCGGTATTGGGGGTGAGGTCGTGCTGTGTCTAGGAGAGCCATTACACAAAGTCCTTGGCCAAGGCAAGGAGATTTACTGGTAGGTATTCCAGTAGTATCTCAGGGTGTTCTGGGCTACACTCCGACACGACTTGTACCGCTTTTGGGGGTCTGACTTTTACCAACCCCCTAGGCCCGCCATGCGATACTCATAGACGAACGGACCGGACTGCATGGATATTGTCACTGACAGGCTCAGTTGGGTGTCGGGGTGAGCTTCCTCATCGACGTCCCATTTGGTCAGTACCTGGTAGCCCGTCACGTATTGGCTTATACCTCTGACGTGCTAGTGGTTAAATCCACAACCAAGGTGTTGACGAGTCTTTAGAGTCCCCCACATTCAGTTACTCAGCTTTCGGGCGAAAGGTTGTAGAGGCCGTATGGAGATATGGCAAGGTCCGATCAGATACGTGCGGTACTGCACGGATCAGGATCGGACAGTTTGTACTATAGGCCGTATGGTTATATGGCAGGGTTCGATCAGATACGTGCGGTATTGCACGGATCAGGATCGAACAGATATTACTAGCCGGCTTTGGTATAAGCCGGATCCTAGTATAGTACAGTGTAGACTTTGTCTCATTGCATTTGTATTTCGGTCGAAATACAGATGCGGGTGTGTATGCACAGTATCGGGGTTTTCCTGTAATTTATTACGGGACCAGTTTTCTGGAGTTGCCAGTTTGCTTTTCGTTTCGGCCGATTTCCTTTGTTCCGTTCATTGGCCGAAGTTTGGTGGAGGAGGGTTTATTTGCATTGTTGCAAATAGGCAATTGTGGAAGGGGGTCTTTGCTTTTTTCCTTGTATCATGATGGAGCACCTTACCTTGACTTCTTGACTTTGTTTTACATGATGGCTTGACTTTGGCTCATCATGGTTGTTGATCATGAGGTTGGTGGAAGGTGGTTGAGTGTGGGTTTTGATTTGATGATGATGAGGGGTGTGGTTGTTGAGTGAGGACTTTTTCTTTGTGATCATTTTCTTTTGATATGATAACCCTCCTCTCTCTCTCTCTCTCTTGGATCATTCTTTTGGTCACTCTCATTTTCTCCTCACCTCTCATGGCCGGCCAAACATAGTAGGGGCTGTCCCAAATTTTTGTGGGGAGGTTTTGACTCATTTCATGTTGCAAAAATCCCACAAGTTCAATCCAAAAACCCCCAAGTTCTATCCCTCCACAAATGGCAACTCCACAACCCCAAAAATGAGACTTCTTCTACTACGAATTCTACAACGAATCTTGGGCACGTCGAGTAGCCGGCTTCGTGCCCGAGTTGCCTCGGCATTGAGGTGGGAGCCCGTAAACGAAGAAGGCGATGTGGTGCACTTCCGGCGACGAGGAGGAGACGGACGGAGATCCCGCGAGGAGATCGGAGTGGAGATGAAGACCGGAGGACTTGGATCGTCGGTATATCTCTAACCCATCTTGTTTTGTAGCTTAGACTAGTTAATGGTAACGATCCGGGTGTTTAGTGCGCGGTGGTGCCGGTTTGCAAAGTCCGCAAATTTTAAGTTATTCACCGCTTCCGCATTCCGGCGTCGGATTGACGGCCGGGGCGCCGCCGTGCACTTACATGCCGGAGATTCGGATCCCCACAATCATTAAACCCCGGCCTACCCTAGGCAGGGGGAATCTGTAGTACGCCTGACAAGCGTGCGCGTATTCCCATCTTAATGGGGTGACGAAAAACACTCTACAGATTCTGGCACGCCCGGTGGGACCAATCTCTCCTCCCATATTTCGGGTTAAACGTTCATGCGAACTCAATCAATATACATATCGATTGCTTATACTGAATGATGTTTTTTTTCCCGTGCAGCAATCAACCTTCGACGACAATGTCTCCCCAGACGAATTCAACTTCCAATGCGACCCCGATTCCGTACGTGGTCAAGATCAACGCTCGTGTGGTTCTCCCCGCGAGCCTCAGTCGACAGTGGGAGGAACCACCCCGCCAGTTTGGTTCCGTCATCATCTACCCTGCCGGAAGCGCTCATCTGGCGGAAATCCCGGCGGAACAGGTGGTCAAGCCGGTCTCAAGGGGAAAGAGGCCGAATGTCGTGATCGCCAAGGCACCACAACCGAAACTTAAGACGATGTCTGAACGATTTTCTGGTGCTCCAGCGGGGGGCAAGAACTTCGGTACAAAGGGCAACATCAAATGTTACGGACGAGCTCAGGCGATACCTCCAACAAATGCACAATCGAGCGTATCTCCAAGGCCCTCCATCGCCCGGTCTGCGGCGTCTTTCCAAAAAGCCGAAGTCTGCCAGGTGCTTAGAACTGAAAAGTTAAGGTAGAAGCGGCTCAGGTATCGAGCCAACAAGAGGGCCAAGGCTTCGGCCAAATAGAACCGTGTGAAGTTCCAAGTGCAGGGTTGTCCCGCGACGACGGCTGAGTCGGACGTAAGAATCAACAATTCCTTCGAGCCTCTGAAGTGGGTTCAGAAAAATGCCATGACCGCCAGAATCAAGAAGACAGCGGTCCGAACAGTGCCACAAAGAGACGTGTCCCAGCCCCAACAGAAAAAGTATGACACGGTCTCTTCAAGAGTCTATCAAGCACTCTGTGCCGCACGAAAGCAGCGGGGCAAACCCAGAAAAGAAGCGCCAGCACCATTCAAGAACCTGGTTAGGCCAGCCGACTTCGATCGACTACCAGCTACCAAAGCAAGGGGGTCAAGACAACGATCCGTGAAATCAGCCGCCAATGATAGAAAGACGGCCGGATATATCATCCATACGGTCTATATGGCGGGCGGGCGCCCCAGCGACAACCTTCGCAGCAAAAGCAAGGATGGGGCCACCACATCCCAAGCCCAATCTAGCCTGAATGTGGTTGCCGCCGCCCAAGAACAGCCGCCCCCGCTAGATGAAGAAAACCCTCTCGATGAGGATGATAGGCAGAAAGACCCCTCGGTCCATGCAGAGTCAAGCTCGGACAGCGAGGAAGAGCCGACTTTCCGCCCCAGGACTGCGGAGCAAGAGCTGCTTCAAGAGCTTCGAAAACAGCTCAGGAGCAAAGATAAAGAGATGGCCAAGCTCTATTCGAAGATTGACGACTTAACGAACGTGGTGATGCAGCTTACGGCTCAAATTGCTCGAGCGCCTCCTAATTAAGCACAAGCCGCTACTAATCAGCCGGGTGATGACAACCCGAGGCAGCCAATGCCTGTTCCTTCGGGTCCAAGACTGGTCGAGCCACACGAAAGCCGGCCACACTCCGCTTCTGGGGATGCCTTGGCCCCAGATAGCACTATCCCGCTAACACAGGATCGGATAATGGATTTGGTCACCAGCAAGGTTAAAACATTGGTGGCCGAAGCTGAAGCTCAGAAAGAAATCGGCAGTAGTGGGCGGCCATATCCCGCGCAGTACGATCTGATTGAGTTCCCAAGCGGCTACGTCATTCCTAAGTTCGGAAGATTTGATGGAACGGGGAATGCAAATCAGCACGTTGCCCACTTCAAAGCATCGTGCGGAAATACAGGGGGCAATGACGCGCTCCTTCTTCGTCAATTTGTCAACAGCCTGACCGGTGTCGCTTTCGACTGGTACGCGAGCATACCAGACGGGTCCGTTATTACCTTTGCCCAAATAGAGTCTCTGTTCCGGCAAAGATTCATGAGCGTCAGTGATAAAATCTCCATTGCCGACCTTATGAGGACCAAGCCGGGGAAGAATGAAAGCAACACTGACTTTATCGCCCGATGGCGTAATCTCACGGTCAAGTGCGAACCGCCGCTGGAGCAGGACCAGTCCGTCAGCCTTCTTATTGGGAACCTCAGCAATTGGATGGTCCCATTCTTATGTACAGCGGGCCTCAAGACATTTCAGGAGCTAACCAAGAAAGTCCAGATGCTGGAACGCTCGAAGCAAGAGTCCCCGCCGGACTCTCAGAGAGACAAAACCTGGAAAAGCAAGCGGGACGACAACCGTAGAAGCGGGAGTTCCAGCAGTACCAATGTCTTCAATGCCTCCGACAATGAAGAAAAGCGAAGGGCGGACGAATCCAAAACCAACCGGTCTCGAAAGCCATTGCTGGGAGGAGATGGGCCTTCCCTAGAGGAGAAGAAGAACAAGGTTTACTCTTTCAGAAGGGACAAGGTCCGTAAGATATTTAAAGATGCCTTGAACAACGGCCTACAATTGCCGGAGTCGAAAAGACCCCAAGAAGCAAAAATGACCGACAATCCTCTGTATTGCCCGTACTACCGAGTAGTGAGCCATGCGATCGAGGATTGCTATATCTTCAAAGACTGGGTCGAGAAGCAGTACAAGGCTGGAGAAATCGAGCTGTCCAAAAGTGTATTGGTGAACAATCAAGTTGCAACCACCAACTTTATACAGACAGAAACTGAAGCCTTCTGGGAGCAGACAGCCGAACCTGCTGCCCTGAGAAATGAAACGGACTCATCGCGGCCTCCGTGGAGTACGCACATATCTAATAAGATGAAGAAGATGATGAAGCTACTTTGGAAAGAACCCAGGACGGAATGGGAAGGGCAGAGGAAGCCTACCAGTCCAGCTGCCAATGCGGCTCCATCAGGCTCAAAATCCAAGAAGCTCAAGAAGAAGAAAAGTGCAGCTCGGCGCGAAAAAGAGTCTGCAGGGAGATCGACCATTCAAAAATATATCGATTCCCTCGAAGAATATGAACAAAAGGAAAGAACGTTCATTCAATTGAAGGAGTTCTTCCCTGTACAAGCGGCTGAAATTCTGGAAGAGTTAGAAGAAGACTCCAATGAAGAGATCCCAGTAGTGACCTGCTACGCCATCCATCTCGGAAGCGACTCCGAGGATGATCTCTGTTTTCCCGAAGAGGATGAGGAGCTCGCCACAACGACCAATCAAATCCAGCTCAGAAGCGGCAGGGCTCCACCGCCAAATCACGGCAACGCCCCAAAAGGGAAGGAAAAACAAGTCGCTAATGAAGAAGAGGGCAGAGAACCGGCTGATGAAAACATAAGTCCTTCCTCGGTGGACTATAATGTCTTGGCACATCTCCGGAAGCTTCCGTCTCTCCTGAGCATCTACGACGCCTTGGTCCTATCTAAGGAGCTTAGAGATGTTCTCATTCACGCTCTACAAAACCCCAAGCGGTATCAGGCTCACTTTGCGGAAATTAATATGAAAGAAGCCCAGCATGCTTTGCATGCCGTCACATTTAAGGATGAAGACTTGCTACTGGGAACGGCTGAGCATAATCGGCAGCTTTACGTGACCGGGTACAGCGACGGAGATCGAATTAATCGTATATTGATTGATCCGGGGTCCTCAGTGAACATCATGAACTTACGAACTCTGAAGAGTTTGTCAATGGACGTCCGACACCTGTCAAGGGAAAGGATTGTCATTCAAGGCTTCAACCAAAATTGCCAGCAAGTTCTGGGGTCTATAGCTTTGCCAATCAAATTTGGGGATCTGCAAACTGAAGCTAAGATATACGTGATCGACGCCGACACATCTTATAAGATTCTCTTGGGGCGGCCGTGGCTCCACGATTACGGCATCATTCCGTCAACTCTCCATCAATGGATGAAGTATACTAAAAATGGCGAAGAAAGACGCATTGACGGAGACATCCAACCGTTCGGTGTGCATGAAGTCCGCTATGAAGATTCTCGGTACTTTATGAATCACCAAAATGCTAAGCCACAACTGACTGAGGATAGACCGGCCCCAAGACTCAAAAGCAAATCTGACCCGGCTATCACTTTCAAAAGCAAAAACGCCCAAGTATGCCCGCATTTCGGTAGCGACACTGATGAGTCCGACGCTGGAAGCCCGTCCTTCCGTAAAACTCGCCCACGTTTCGGCAGCGATACGGACGAATCTGTTACTGAAGGCCCATCTAGCAGCAAAGTCCGCCCTCATCTTGGTAGCGACACTGAAGAGTCGGAGGAAGAGGACCTGCCGTGCAACAGCGATGCAGATTGGACCCCTATGCAACAAGAGAAACTACGAGAGACCTTTGAAGTTGCAGAAGGGTCCCTAGCCGTCACAAAGGTACCAGAGCAGATGTGCAAAGAGCTCGATGCGTTATCAGTCTCCACCGTGGACCAGCTGAAAACTTTCTACGTTCCCGGGAGGAAAAGTGGACAGAAGGGCATCCTGTTTTATGGGTCAAACCCCGTTGTGCACCCGGACGATCTTTCTGTCGCGTGCCTTCCCTATGAGAGAGGCATAAGAGCCGTTCTCAATCCCAGATACTATGCGCCCGAGATGCGGGAATACTTTAAAAAGTGCGGATGCCGGTTATATCAAACGGAGTCCAAAGCAAAGTTTTACGAAGGGCTATGGCATCCACCCCAAGTCCGAGCACTCATCGATGGACGAATTCCAGACAGACGGGGAATAGGTTATATTCAACCTGATTCCAAAGCGTGCTACATGATCCATGTTGGTGAGGCCAGCGAAAGATCAAATGATGACGACGAGATAGCCGAGCCAGAATAAGCTCCTCAAGAGCTCGAAGATGGCGGACAAGCAACCTTTGACGAGCTAACCGAGATTGACTTAGGAACGCCCGATAATCCAAGGCCGACCTACATCAGCTCGCTCTTGTCAGAGGAAATGAAAGCGCAGATAATCGCCCTGCTGCATGAGTTCGTCGACTGCTTCGCGTGGACATACAAAGAAATGCCTGGCCTTTCCCCTGAAGTGGCCGTACATAAGTTGGCTATATCTCCTGATGCTAAGCCAGTCAAACAAGCTCCTCGAAGAATGAGAAGGGAACTAGAAGAAAAGGTCATCGAGGAAACTAGAAGCTCATCGATGCCGGCTTCATCAGGGAAGAGAAATACGCGGACTGGATCGCATGCATAGTCCCAGTGAAGAAGAAAAATGGGCAGATCCGAGTTTGTGTCGATTTCAGGGACCTCAACAAGGCATGTCCAAAGGACGACTTCCCGCTACCGGTCATGGAAATGATGGTCGATGACACCTCAAATTACGAGTTGTTCACCTTTATGGATGGCTCGTCTGGATAAAATCAGATCAAGATGTCTCCTGAGGATGAGAAACACACAGCATTTCGAACCCCGATCGGAATATATTGCTACAAGGTAATGCCGTTCGGACTGAAGAACGCAGGTGCTACATATCAAAGGGCAATGACTAATATCTTTGATGACCTAATCCATAAAGTCGTCGAATGCTATGTTGATGATCTGGTCGTCAAAACTAAAGCCAAGGCCGACCACATCCAAGATCTTAGGACCGTTCTCACCAGACTGAGGGAATACGATCTGAAGATGAATCCTCTGAAATGTGCTTTTGGAGTGTCATCGGGAAAATTCCTGGGTTTTATAGTCCGGCATCGAGGGATCGAAGTTGACCCATCAAAGATAAAGGCCATCATGGAGATGCCCCCTCCGAAAAGTCTGACGCAGCTAAGATCTTTTCAAGGCAAACTTGCTTATATAAGGAGGTTTATCGCAAATTTATCGGGGAAATGTAGGCCCTTCTCAAAGCTCATGAAGAAAGGAGCTCCTTTTATCTGGGATGCCGAATGTCAAGCAGCGTTCGAAAGCATCAAACAATACTTGTTGCACCCTCCAGTGCTGGCCGCTCCCATTCCAAATAAACCGCTGATTCTCTACACTGCCGCGCTAGATGAGTCACTCGGTGCGCTCCTTGCCCAGAATAATGAGGAGGGAAAAGAAAATGCCCTCTACTACCTCAGTCGAACTCTAGTCGGGGCGGAACACAACTATTCCCCAATCGAGAAGCAATGCCTGGCTCTGATATTTGCTGTGAAAAAGCAGAGGCACTATCTGCTTGCTCATCGGGTTATGCTGATCTCCAAGGTCGACCCGCTCAAACACTTGATTACTAGAGCGAGCCTAGTCGGCAGAATGGCAAGATGGGCTGTTATGCTACTCGAGTTTGACATAGTTTATACTCCTCAGAAAGCAGTAAAAGGGCAAGCTCTTGCAGACTTTCTCGCTGCTCATCCCATGCCAGAAGGGTCGCCGCTAAATTGTGAGTTACCCGACGAACAAGTGCTGCACCTCGAGGAAGATGGGCCATGTTGGGAGCTCTACTTCGATGGAGCCTCATCAATAAGGAGCTCCGGCAGATCAAGCGTCCCGGAGGTAAAAGCGGGGATAGGATTAGTATTCATCACGCCATCAATGGGAACCCTACGGCGTTCTTTCGCTCTCACCGAGCCTCGAACGAACAACGAAGCTGAGTATGAAGCTCTGATAGCTGGTTTGGAGCTCGCCATAGAAATGGAAATCCTTCGGCTACGGGTTTACGGTGACTCCCAGCTTGTCGTCAACCAAGTAAGCGGCGACTATAAGATATACAAACCCGAGTTAGCTCGGTACAGAGGTCGAGTGGTGGAACTCATGAAACGGTTCACTCATATTGAACTAACGAGAGTCCCTAGAGCGTTGAACGGAAAGGCTGATGTACTCGCTCGCTTGGCCAAGGAGCTGGCTGATCCTGACATGGACGAAATTCTGATCACAATCAGGAACCGGCAAATTCTACCCCCAGTCTCTCTACAAGAAGAGGAAAGCGCGGAACAGAAGAGCAGTCCTGCGGAAGAAGCTTCGATCATCCAAGACGAGCCCGATTGGAGAAAACCCTTCATAGAGTACCTCCGATACGACAAGCTGCCCGAACAAAAATCTGCGAGGATTCAGCTGAAGAAAAGAGCTCTCCGATACGTGTTTGTAAATGACACGTTATACCGCAGGTCATATGACCAACTTTGGCTCAGGTGTCTGTCATTGGCCGAAGCCCAAAAAGTCATGAAAGAAGTTCACTCAGGCGTTTGCGGTGCTCACCAATTTGGCCCCAAGATGCGACTTCAAATCAAACGGCTTGGGTATTACTGGCCCACCATGATACGAGATTGCGGAGAGCATGCAAAGAAATGTTATATCTGCCAAATTCACGGTGATTTTATTCACAAGCATCCCAATCCATTGCATCCTACGGTGGCATCGTGGCCTTTCAAAGTTTGGGGCACCGACATTGTTGGCCCAATTGATCCTCCGTCATCTAAAGGCCACCGGTTCATACTGGCCGCGACAGACTACTTCTCCAGATGGGCTGAAGCTGTCCCGCTAAAAGAAGTCAAGACAAAAGATATTCTGACATTCTTCCAGCATAATATTCTATACCGCTTCGGTACACCAAGAAGAATCATTTCTGACAACGGGCCTTCTTTCAAGAGCTTCAATGTCTCAAGGTTCGCTACTCAGCACAAGATAGACTGGAGATATTCCTCCATCTACAATCCAAGAGCCAATGGGCTAGCAGAAGCCTTCAATAAGACTCTATGCAAGCTCCTGAGGAAAAATGCTTCAGCCAACAAGAGAGACTGGAATCTCAAACTTCACGAGGCGTTGTGGGCATATCGTACCACGCACCGTACTCCAACTCAGTCCACTCCATACTCATTGCTCTTCGGAGTGGAGGCGGTCCTCCCCCTCGAAGTCGAAGTTCCAAGCTTAAGAATGGCCGTTCAGCACGAGTTGACGGAGGAGGAAAATGTGCTCCTTCGACTTGAAGAACTCGATGCCCTCGAAGAAAAGAGGCTCGCGGTGCAGCAAAATCTGGAGCTATACCGAGCCCAAATGTCACGGGCCTATGACAAGATAACCCGTCTCCGCGCTTTCAAGAAAGGTGAATTGGTGTTGGTCCTCAAAAGACCGATCATCCCCAATCGACATGCCAAGGGAAAATTCGAGCCGAACTGGGAAGGACCATACGTCATCGAGAAAGTGTTCGACGGAGGATCCTACCAACTAATAAGTGCCGAGGGAGAAAGGCCCATGCCACCCATCAATGGCCGATATCTCAAGAAATACTACACATGAATGCTCCAAGTCGCAGGCGAATTGAGCACATCAGCCCTACGGTCTGGATCAGACATCCTGCAAAACTGTATACAATCCACGGGCGTAAATGACCCCTATTTCTCCCAAATCCTGCCGATGAGACTACTTTTAAAGTCCCACCAGCGGCACAAAAAAAAAACGGTATGTCCACAAGCGAAACGGGTACGGATGAAAACCCGAAAGGGCTCCGTGAGTAAAAACAGCAGGACTACCGGCGAGTCTGTGAAAACCCGAAAGGGCGCAAACTCGTGAAAAGAGATGAAATACACTCACAAAGTCCTCTCGACCTTGTGAGGAGAAAACCCCTGCGTAAGATCCTTACGACTCACAAAGGAGCAACACACTTAGGAATCCTCAAGATTCCTAAGGAGAAAATACACCTGCGGGATCCTTACGACTCGTAGGGAGAAAATGCTTTTATGGGACCCTCACGGCCCATAAAATTGAAAAGCCTTAGGTGGTAGGGACCCAAACCTATCTCCTAAGCCATCGTTCCCTAACGGGCAACGACGAATGATGAGTCGCTCCTGGTATCACATTCCAGTGTAACGATGCAGACGCCAACCAAATTCCAAATCCCATACCCCAACGGCGAATGATGAGTCGCTCCTGGTACCACATTCCAGTGCAGCGATGCAGACGCCAACAAATCCCTGAAATCTTTCTGGCCCTACGGTCTGGATCATACCTCCTGCAAAACCGTATACAATCCACGGGCGTAAAACAATCCCAATCTCTCCTAAGTCCTACCGGTGAGACCACATTCAAAGTCCCACTAAAAAAAAAAAAAAAAGGTATGTCCACAAGCAAAATGGGCACGGAGGAAAACCCGAAAGGGCTCCGTGAGTAAAAACAGCAGGACTGCCGACGAGTTTGTGAAAACCTGAAAGGGCGTAAACTCATGAAAAGGAGATGAAATGCACTCTCAAAGTCCTCTCGACTTTGAGAGGAGAAAATTCCCGCGTGAGATCCTTACGACTCACAAAGGAGCAACACACTTAGGAGTCCCCACGACTCCGATGGAGAAAATACACCTACGAGATCCTTTCGACTCGTAGGGAGAAAATGCTTCTATGGGACCCTCACGGCCCATAAAATTGAAAAGTCTTAGGTGATAGGGATCTAAACCTGCCTCCTAAGCCATCAATTCTCAAATTCTCTCGGGGCA
This sequence comes from Agapanthus africanus, assembly GCA_030015575.1. Classification (NCBI taxonomy): domain Eukaryota; kingdom Viridiplantae; phylum Streptophyta; class Magnoliopsida; order Asparagales; family Amaryllidaceae; genus Agapanthus; species Agapanthus africanus. Next base: position 310,267,427 of record CM057349.1, read on the forward strand.
AATGATGAGTTGCTCCTGGCATTATTCCAGTGCAGCAATGCAGATGCCAAACAAAAACCAAAATCCCAGAATCCTCTCAATGACAGATGATGATTCGCTCCTGGTACCATATTCCAGTATAGCGATGCTGATGTCAACCCAAATCAAAATCAACAAGTCAACTTCCACTCCGACACCGCAGAAGGCGGAGCGAGTCAGAATCCAATCTCGACACCGCAAGAAGCGGAGCAAGTCAAGTCTACCCCTGACACTGCAAGAAGCAGAGCAAGTCAAATCAAGCACCGACCGTCCAAGTCGCAAAAAGGGCAGCATCGACCATCCACATCGCTAAAAGGGCAGCACCGATCGTCCACGTCGCTAAAAGGGCAGCATCGACCGTCCACGTCGCTAAAAGGGCAGCACCGACCGTCCAAGTCGCAAAAAGGGCAGCATCGACAGTCCACGTCGCTAAAAGGGCAGCACCGACCGTCCACGTCGCTAAAAGGGCAGCACCGACCGTCCACGTCGCTAAAAGGGCAGTATCGACCGTCCAAGTCGCAAAAAGGGCAGAACCGACCGTCCATGTCGCTAAAAGGGCAGCATCGACCGTCCACGTCGCTAAAATGGCAGCACCGACCGTCCAAGTCGCAAAAAGGGCAGAACCGACCGTCCATGTCGCAGAAAGGGCAGAATCGACCGTCCACGTCGCTCAAATGGCAGCATCGACCGTCCAAGTCGCAAAAAGGGCAGTACCGACCGTCCAAGTCGCTAAAATGGCAGCACCGACCGTCCAAGTCGCAAAAAGGGCAGCACCGACCATCCACGTCGCAAAAAGGGCAGCGCAGGATTCCTACAAAGCGGGAACCAGATAACTCCGAGCCAGGAAAAACGTCTATCACGGACACTCCATCTCGGAGACATGTCAAGCAACGACCGTCCATGTCGTAAAAAGGGCAGTGCCAGCTTCCCAAAAGGTGGGAACCAAATCAAGTCGCCTCCACGTGAAAGAAGATCCATCAATTTCATGCACACGACCCACATATGTGGTGTACATTTATTGATGGGGGGCAATTTGTTGGGGTAAAAATTTACACCCCGGTTGACCAAGTCAAAATCCAAGTCAACCCCAAGCCAAGTGGGCCCAAGCCCAGACCCAGTGGGGCCCATGCCCGGGTCGAGCCCGAACATGAAGCGGCCGGCCTCCCCCACGCCAAGATAAAATTTTTGTAATAAATAATTTTGTTGTATTTCTTTTATTTTATTTTTGGATAAATGTAAGGAAAAATAGGCATAAAGCCAAATTTTTGTAAAGCCCATGGCTTATGTGCAAAAAGAAATGGCACATGAGCCATGGGATAGGCAAAATGCCATTTTGTGAAGCCCAAGGGCTATGTGTAAAATGTATGGCCTATAAAGGCAAGGATAATGAAATATCCCAACAACTTTTTCTCTCTCCAAAAAAAAGTTTCAGATCTGAGATCTTTCTTCCTTCTTCAAGGTTCCAAAACCTTCTTCTTTCTTTTGAATTAAATCAAGAGTTTTACTCTTTCTTTTTCAAAACAAATTAGTTTTTCATCACAAAACCCACAAAGGGGAACTTGGATCTATCATTAGATCTCAAAAAGAAGAGATTTTTAGATCTCACATCTCTTGAGCCAGCCAACAGAGGAGGAAGAAGAAGAACCCATTTCCCCAACCAAAACATTTTCCCTTTTTTTTTCCAGGAGTTTAACTCCACTAATTTCTCTTTCGAGGGTTTCTGGGGCTAAAAGCCCTCCTTTCCTCGCCGGCGCGCTAGCGCTTGAGCGCAAAGCGCCTACGTGCCGACACGTGGCGCGTTTGCGCTCCAGCGCACTGCGCGCGAGCGCAAAGCGCCCACGTGCCGACACGTGGCGCGCGCGCTTGTGCACCTGCACGCTTGCGCTCACGTGGCGCGCGCGCTTGCGCACCAACGCGATGCGCAAAGCGCCCACGTGCCGGCACGTGGCGTGCGCACTTGCGCTCCAGCGCGCAGCGTCCATGCGCAAAGCGCCCACGTGCCGACACGTGGCGCGCGCGTGCTTACGCTCCAGCGCGCAACGTCTATGCGCAAAGCGCCCACGCGCCGACACGTGGCGCGCGCGTGCTTGCGCACCGGCGCGCAGCGCTCTTGCGCAAAGCGCCCACGTGCCGACACGTGGCGCACTTGCGCCTGAGCGCACAGCACCCGAGCGCACAGCGCCCAAGGTGCTGCCCCACGCATCCTTTGGATGTATTTTTCCCCTTTACTTATATATACATGTATATATATACATATGTATACAAATGTACACATACACATACTCCACGACACTGTCCCTGTTAGAAAAAAATTTCTAACGGGGCGCTGCCCCGCACCCCGCAAAGGGGCTGCTAACCCCCTTGACCCCCAGCTCGCTATCCGGGTAGTGGGACCCCCGTAAAAACTCTGCGTGGCTCCCGATATATCCAAAACCCCCCCTTTTCAAAACAAAACACACGTACACTGCACATTGAGTTCGCATGACCAGTTTAACCCGTTAATCGGAGGTTCCCTCGCCCCAAAGGCGAGGGGTAATTAACGGCAGCTTAGTCCGCGGCTGCCGGAGATTCGGATCCCCACAATCATTAAACCCCGGCCTACCCTAGGTAGGGGGAATCTGTAGTACGCCTGATAAGCGTGCGCGTATTCCCATCTCAATGGGGTGATGAAAAACACCCTACAATATGGAGTGGTAGGCACCGATTTAGTTGGAACTCTATTCAATAGGTATGCGGCCGTCTCCAGCGCATAACCCCAAAAGGAAATAGGTAACTCAGGGGTGCTCATTATAGAGCGCACCATATCCAATAGGGTGCGATTCCTCCGCTCTGATACACCGTTGTGCTGTGGTGTATACGGAGGAGTAAGCTAAGAGAGAATCCTATTCTCTTTTAAATAGTCCAGGAACTCATTGCTCAAGTATTCTCCTCCTCGATCAAATCGAAGGATTTTAATACTTTTACCCGTTTGGTTCTCGACTTCGTGCTTATATTCATTGAATTTCTCAAAAGCTTCAGACTTGTATTTCAACAGGAACACATGTCCGTATCTTGAGAGATCGTCAGTGAATGTAATGAAGTACGAGGAACCATTCCTGGCATGTGTAGATATGAGACCTCATACATCACTATGTATCAGTCCTAAAAGTTCTGTAACTCTTTCTCCGTGTCCAGTAAACGGAGTTTTGGTCATCTTTCCTTTGAGACATGACTGGCAAGTTTCATAAGATGATAATTCGAACGGATTTAAATATCCACTCTTATGTAACTTAGTTAGTCATGTCATATTGATATGACCTAGTCTACAATACCACAAGAAGGATTCGTTCATTTCTGAACTCTTCCTCTTGTGTGTGTTTTGTACATTAAGAACTGTGGTTTGATTTAGAATGTATATGCCATTATTTAACGAGCCTGATCCAATCAACTTTTGATTCAGAAAGATGTTCATAACATTATCCTGTACTACAAAATTATATCCTTCTTTACTTAATAAAGAAACTGATATAAGATTGCATATCAGGGTCGGTATGTAATAGCATTCGTTCAGAATCAATGTATTACCATTTGGTAATACAAGGTGATATTCACCAACTGTTTTGGATGCAACATTTGCACCATTCTCTACTCTTACGGAATGATCACCCATCCCTAGTTCTCTACCTTTTCTAAGCTCATGTAACATATTACATATGTGGGATCCCGATCCGGTATCTAATACCCAGGACGTAGAGTATACTGAGAAACAGTTCTCTGTAACTAACACACCCGAAGAAAATGCATCAACATACTTATTCTTCGTTTTGGGCGGCGTGGGAATCCGGATATATCCCTATTCCCTGCTCAGTCTTATAACAATTATAAGAAAGAACGGAACCAACGTTCCCCTGCTCAGTATAACAAGTGGGTTCGGTCAATACATCCATATTATTATCTTGATTAAGGCCTGACATGGTCGCTACCTGGAGAGAGAGTAGAAAACACTTTAGCGTATGTTCTTGCAAGATTAGATTGGTTATTATCTTATCTAATCAGGATGGCTCCTACTGTTTTTATCAAATCTTCCTTCAAACCCTAAAAGGTAAGACTATCCGGGATTAATTACACCTTACAAGTTCACCAATCTTTCAGCCAGGCCAGTGTCGGTACTTTGAAAGAGGTTCCCCGTGCTTACGCACGGACCTAATTAAAATAAATCTCATTTTCCCAGTGGCGTGACCCCGTTAACACCTTTCTAGACACCTACTTGATCGGCTAATTGTTATGTGTAAAACTCTCCCAGGAGTAACTCTTACTTGCAGTGGGTATCGGGATCCAACTATCTCATAGAAGATATGCAATCTCATTGTAAATTTCAACACTTGAAATTTCTGATAATCTTTTGCCCCTAGCAACTTATGACCTTAGCAGCGGTCAACAAATCATAAGCGCTAGCCAAGTTCAACCTGTCATTTCCTGATTGAATTAAACCCACCCGTACGACCCTTGGCTAAGGTCAACAAAGCCGTACGACTATCCTAACTCAATCGTATCATATGCAGCAGATAAGCACTAATTAGCTACCGCACACTACGCCTTGGTTAAGCTCAACAAACGCAGCACGAATACTAAGCAGTACTTATCTGAAATGACGGATGGCTACGAAAGGTTTTTAAGAAAACCTTTTGCGTAATGAACTTGATATCGTTGTAGAAACAGGTGATTTTGAAAAGGAGTGTTTTTTAGGCTTTTACTAGTTTCACTAAAGAGGTCACTCCCGATGAAGGGATCTTGGTTTTTTCCTTATCGAATAAGGTGCATGATATTTCACAAATACCACTATGCAAAGCAAAAACTATAGAAGCAATCAAAACAAAACCGAGTGAGTTATAGCATCTGCTAACTTTTGCTAAAGAGGTCACTCCTGGTGAAGGGATCTTGGCTCTTTCATTATCGAATAAGGTGCTGAATATTCTACAAGGAATACCGCTATGCAAAGCAAAAACTAGAGCTATCCTTTTTGAAAATGTGATTCTACAACATCTTTTAGGTTTCTTTTCTTTCATTAATCTTATTAATGAAGTCCCATCATTTATGCTTCCTAAGTATCACAGAAGAAACAAAAATACAACGTACTCTTATGCCATCCGCATTCGCCACAGTGTCCCGTTATGCACCGTTAGGTTACTTAACTAACGGTATAGCGGGGCGGGACTAACGCGGGTGCAAAACATAAGCAACGTTTATTATATATCATATATATAATAATAAAGCATTCGTCTCAGCATATAAAGTGATCACATCACAGAATATCAGCAGCAGAAGATAATATATGAAATATTGGATATACTAGGAATTCCGTGTTTTAAATTAAGCCAGTATAAAACACGGATTCCACGGTCGCGATGAATAGCCAAACCCATATCCCTAGACCCCTACTAGAGTGGCAAGCAACCCTACTAACTCTAGAGTTAGGAGACCCGGTCTCGACTCCTCGAGATGATCTCCCACTGAACTCTAGAACCTGGTTACTTGTGCTCCCCACCTTGGGTCTATCCTAATGCGGAAAAGTAAATAATATACAACAATGGTGATATCATTCTCATCCCGAAAGTGCCCCAATAAAAGAATATTACATACAATGAATTTTACATGAATGAAAATAAAAACTCTCATCTCACATAAAAACCCCGGCTATTCAAAACACGATGATCCAATATAATATATCACAGCAACACATAACATCACATGTCATCAACGTATGTAAATATGCGTATCCCAATTGTCGTTGACATATAGCAACGAAACCGGCGATACACCACATATTACACTTACGGTCGCAGAGAAGAAAATGTCAAACTACAACATTTGGAATCCACAATCACCTTAGACATCATAAACCCGAAATATCACATATTTCGGATTTCATGCCTAACTAAATGAATTCCAAATATTGTATCACATTCCAGAAAAAGATAGACGATATTAAACATTCCGATCGAATCAACAAACACCCAAAATTTCCCAAAGAGCTCAACACTTGAGCGTAGTTTAAAAATACTCAGTACATACCACAATACCTATGGACCAACCGTAGAAGGGTCAACCCTTGTCTCACCTACGACGCTGCGGAACTACCGCAAACCCTAGAGTTTGGCGGCGGTTCTTACGGTCATAGAATCGAATTAGGGTTTCGTTCTTCTAGAGGGTCTATCGAATTACTTGCATGGTTTTTGAATATTCTTTAACTTGGAAAAAATCCAACTCTTTGAAAATTTTCCGTCGAGGGAAAAATTGGGTTATTGATATCCGTTCGAATTTTTTAACGCCGTCAAAATAACCCGAAACATTATTAGATTACGAAACCGAAACTACTCCGTAACTTGAAACATTGAAATCAAGTTTCTGTCGATTTTTAAACGGGCTCTAAATTTTTTTTAAGCAACTGCAAAATGTTGTATGTGATATAACATGAACACCACAGAATTGAAGCAATACGATCGGATTTTGGTCTGCCACATTAAGCAAAAATCCGAGCAGGCCGGTTCCTTTGTGATGTTTGGGCTTGAAATTTTTGTGTTGTTCCAGTCTCTGGGTTTTTGTGTTTTAGGTGTTGCTTGTTTTTTTCTAAAATTGCATGAAGCATGACACAAAAAAGAAAACACAAATAATATATATCACATATATATTAAGTATGCACATGTGAGAAAAAGAAATGCACAAGTGAGCAAATATTAGTTAATGTAAATTAATATATCAAATATATAATTATACATTAAATTATCAAATCAACACTTGATTCAATAATCCGGCTATATCACATATAACCGACTGATATTATATGTATCCATTTATCGAATCAACACTTGATTCGATAACCCGGCTATATCATATATAACCGAAAGATATCGCATATCGCGAGAATAGAATACGGTATCACATACTCATATTATTCTCGGTCCCGCACATATCACATATGTGCTCCTACTTCGTTTTGCCTGAGCCAGCAAACCTCTGTGTAGGACTCTAAAGACTCGTCAATACGCCGGCAGTAGGTGATGATCATATCAAGCACCCACAAGCCGTCAGTGGTACTAGCTGACCGTAACGGCTACCCGGGTATTGAGCGATCAGAAGATCAACAAGCAAGCCTGCTCATACTCCTGTAAAGCCTGTCAGTAACACTACCGTACAGTCCGGTCTCTTCGTCTGATACGTCGCATATCCAGTCTAGGGGTGGTAAACGTCAGACCCCAGTAACCAATAAGTCATGCCAATGTGAGGCTTATAACGGGTCGAGAAACTACTGATAACACTTAGCAGTAGATCTCCATATCAGCCCTGGCCAGGGACTTCCTGTTATAGCTAATCGAGCACAACGCAACATCAACCCCCAATACCGGGAGAGACGAAACCCCTCTTATCGCTCATTGCCTCCATGTGATTCGGGACTGTACCCAAAAGCCACCGTTTTGCACGTTCTCTTGAACGTGGTAAGGTGGAAATCAAAGTACAGTGGGAACCACACAAGACTCTATGACGATCTCGGGTCTACAGACTAATCTGAACCAGTGTCACCAGAGAACTGCTATCTGACGATAGGTATAATACCAACTATGAGTTCTCGGCGAGTCCGTTCAGTGTACCCAGTCTTCACTGAGCACTCGTATACCATTTTTGATGTCAAACACCAATAGATGTGGGATCATCTATCGCCCATCATATGGGTCAAGAAGCGTATACGCTAGTTTACTCTGGAATATCGATGCCCTGTCTCGATACATCCCCGACTAGGAAAAATTAAAGGATGTACTTGTGGACTACCCTGGCCCCACTAGTATGATCTCTATCATAGTCCTGGTAATCAAGTACACATCCTAAGGGCTTCATCAACATGTGAGAGTAAGACAGTATTACAATACAAATCTACATGTTAAGACAAAGAGCAACCAGATAGCATACTATCATGTCGAGCAAGAAAGTCCTCTTTATATATGTCCAAGCATCCACTATAATATATATCATATGTACAATAATGGCCTTTATGGCATATACATAACTAACATGGATAAACCAAAATGAGGTGTCCACCTTCTAGAATGTTTCGTATAAATACAGAATACACTCAACTGTATATACATACCCGTATTCGTATCAAAATACAAATACCCAAAGAGATAGAATAGCATAAAGAACATAATACTAGAATTTACATATCGAAATATATATACGTAAATTATTAAATCAGTACCTGATTTAATAATCCGGCTCAATCCTAAGCCGACTAGTATTATCAACCGTCCGATCAAAAGTCCGCGTAACTAGTACAATCATTTGATCGGAACCCTGCACGTATCAAAATACGGATACTACAGCATTTCGCCTGAACCAGAGAATAGCCAAACCCACACCCCTAGACCCCTACTAGAGCGGCAAGCAACCCTACCAATTCTAGAGTTAGGAGACCCGGACTCGACTCCTCGAGTTGGTCTCCCATTGGACTCCAGAACCCGGTTACTTATGCTCCCCTCCTTGGGTCTATCCTAGAGCGGAAAAGTAAATAATATACAAATGGTGACAGCTTCCGCAACCTGGAAGTGCCCCAATAAAAGAATATTACATACAAGTTTTTACATGAATGAAAATGAAAAACACTCATCTCACATAAAAAACCCGGCTATTCGTACACGACGATCCAATAACATATCCAGCAACACATAACATCACATGTCATCAACGTAAGTAAGTATGCACATCCCAATTGTCGTTGACATATAGCAACGAAACCGGCGATATCACATATTACACTTACGGTCACAGAAAAGAAAGTGTAAAACTACAACAGTTGGAATCCGCAACCTCTTTAGACATCGCATGCCTAATCAAGTGAGTTCCTTAGACATCGCATGCCTAACAATTATAAACTCCGCATTTTAGTCTCAAAATCGAAAACTCTTTTCAATATTAAGTCGGGCAATTCAACAAGATTCCCGACATCCTGATCGAATACTCGTCGCAAACTTTAGTAGGCGGCCGCACCCCCGATGCCGTCGACGAAGTGCACCAAGGCGGAACACCGCTGCCGCGAGCACCCAAACGGATGCTTTCGGCGACGGGGTTCTCCTACAGTCACTTGGTCGGGGCTATGGGGCGAGGCTGTCTATTAAGTTTACCCGGCGAGTATCTGCGTACGCTACGTGATTGCGACGGACTTTTGATCACATCAAAATTCCGTGGCAACCGATCAAGTGAGACTAAACCGCTAGATTTATAACATTCATTCAGTTATCTCATAACAACTTGTGAATTCCAAATATTGTATCACATTCCAGATAATTAGAAAATGTTAAACTTTCCGATCGAACATTCAAACACCCAAGTTTTCCCGATACAGATCAACACATGAAATAAGTTTAAAAAAATATTCACTTCATGCCTCAGTACCAACGGTCCAGCCGTAGAAGGGTCAAGCCAACGCCTCACATGTGGCACGCCGTACTGCCCCAAACCCGAAGGTTCAAAGGGCGGTTCAAAGGGCAGTTCAAGACGGTCACATAATCGAGTTAAGGTTTGTTGTCTTCTGGAGGGACCATCGCGTTACTTGCACTACTTAGAACGTCGTTAAACTACGGAAAGATCCAACACTTGGAAATTTCCCGACAGGGGAAAAGGTGGATATTTTTATCCGGTCGAACTTTTTAACATATTCTAAAATTTACCCGGAAAAACACATAGACAAAGTTTGAAATTTCCGATCGAATCAACAAAGCTCCAAAACACCCCAGAATATTCAACTCTTGAATAAATATTAAAAAATCCCAGAAAATCCAGAATAAAAAAATAGGAGTTACTGTACAAAAATTAAAGAGTGATCACACATATTGGCCGCGGAACCGCCGCAGAAACCAAGCTTCTGCCGCGGTTCCGCCGCACTTTAGCAGCATCACTTGATAAATTTTGCATCGTAATTCTTAGAATTTCCTGCTGAATTTTTTAAGAATTTTTAATTTGGAAAAATCCCAGTTTTTGAAAAATGTCCAGAGAGCATTTTGGAGTTAGGGTTTCGGTTCGATCGGAATTCTAACTCCGTCTGTGCATCGCCTAAGGCTCTAGCTAGGCTCTGATACCACTGTAGGGGTTCCTAGGCACTCTAATGAGGTCACACAAGGTATCAACCATGCCAATTTCAAAATTTTACAAGTGCCGAGAAACCCTAATACGGATCGTTAACTAGATGTCTAGGCGAAAAGGAAACTAGTTAACATCTTAACTAAAAGAACGGAAATACAACCTTTGTAGATCCGGTTCTCCACCTCCATAGCTCCACGATGATGTCCTTCCATTGTCCAAATCGGATCCCGGACTCTGGCATCGGCTTCATCGGAAAAATGGGCGGGCTTGGTCGTCGGCTTCGATGCCGAAGATGATCTACGTCGAGGCATCACTAGATCAAGCTCCCACTTCACCAAGTCATGAAACTTGTGAAGAAAACACCATATACTACTTGGCAAGAGATAGAGGATGAAGAAATAAGAAGTGGGTTCACTTTAGAATTGGATTTCTCACTTGATTTCATCAAGTCACCATTGATGAAGCAAGCTTTTCTTCTTGTGTAGAAGAAGAAGAAGAAGATGATAATATTATGAAGAGTTAATTTAATAGAAAAGAATAATAAACCTTATCATAATATAACCATGGTCAAGTGTAGAGAATGAATCATGGTTGAGTGGAATGGTTAGGGTTAAGCATGAGACAAAATGGTCACTTGGTCAAAGCTTCATGAAGCTTCATGAACAAACAAAGAAAGCCACCATTTTCTCTCTTTATCATTTCCATAATAAATAAATAAATAAATAGATATGAAAATCAAAACCCTAACCGTTTAAATAACCATGGTTTAATCTTTACACAAACTCAAGTAAGCATGTATCATCAAACATGATACAATCAAGTGCACAAAAGTATATCACATATACAACTTGTGTACTTCAAGTGAGAAAATCCATTTAAAGTGAACCAATACTAGTTAATGCAAAGTAATATATCAAATATATAATTATGCATTAAATCATTAAATCAACACTTGATTTAACGATCCGGTCATATCGCATATAACCGACTAATATCCAATGTATCGGCTTATCGAATCAATCCTTGATTCGATAACTAGGTTATATCGTATACAACCATTCGACACATTCATCGCGAGAATAGAATACGGTATCACATACACGCATTATTCTCGGTCCCGCACATATCTCATATGCGCTCCTATTTCGTTTCGCTTGAGCCAGGAAACCTCTGTGTAGGACTCTAAAGACTCGTCAATACGCCGGCAGCAGGTGATGATCATATCAAACACCCACAAGCCGCAAGCGGTCTGCTAAACGTAACGGCCACCCGGGTATTGAGCGATCAGAAGATCGACAAGCAAGCCCGCTCATATTCCTGTGAATCCAACCAGTAACACTTACCGTACAGTCCGGTCTCGTCGTCTGATATGTCGCATATCTCGCCTAGGGGTGGTAAACGTCAGACCCCAATAGCTCGATAAGTCGTGTCGATATGAGATCTATAACAATTCGAGAAACTACAGGTAACACTTACCAGTAAATCTCAACAACCCTGGCCAGGGATTTCCGGTTATAGCCAATCGAACACAGCGCAACATCAACCCCCTATACCGGGAGAGACGAATCCCCTCCTATCGCTCATTGCCTCCATGTGATTCGGGACTGTACCCAAAAGCCACCGTTTTGCACGCCCTCTTGGACGTGGTAAGGTGGAAATCAAAGCACAGTGGGAATCACACAAGACTCTATGACGATCTCGGGTCTACAGACTAACCTGTACCAGTGTCACCAGAGAACTGCCATCTGACGTAAGGTATAATACCATCTGGGAGTTCTCGGCGAGTCCGTCCAGTGTACCCAGTCTCCACTGAGCACCCGTATATCATCTCTGATGTCAAACACCAATGGATATGGGATCATCCATCGCCCATCTGTATGGGTCGAGAAGGTATATGCTAGTCTACACTGGTATATCGATGCCCCATCTCGATACACGCACGACTAGGGACCTTGAAGGATGTACTTATGGACTACCATGTCCCCACTAGTATGATCCGCATCATAGTCCAGGTAGTCAAGTACACATCCTAAGGGCTTTACCAACATGTAACAGAGAGACAAACAGTATACACGTTAAGGTAAAGAGTAACCAGATAGCATACTATCATGTCGAGCGAGAAAGTCCTCCCTATATATGTCCCAGCATCCACTACAATATACATCCTATGTACAGTAATGGCCTCTAGGGCATACATATAACTAACAATCTCCCACTTGCACTAGGGCCATCTGATAGCAGTGGTTATAGTATCTCATACACAACCATCCCACAAAAGTCTCTCTCTGGGAAAAGGCCTTTCGTGAGTGGATCCGCCGTGTTGTCCTCTGAGTCTACTCTCCTAACCTCGATCCCCTGGAGATCAACCATCTCCACGATCAGGTGACACTGCCTTAGAATATGTTTGGATTACTGATGGGACGGACGTTCCTTGGCATAAGCCCCAAATCCATTGTCACACAATGGGAGGAACTAAGTTCATCTCATGAACTAATATACACCCAGACAGCCTCTTTGGAAGCATCTTAAGTAGCGATGTATCCAGCCTTTATCGTCTAGTATGCCACGGTATCTAGCTTGGAACTCTTCCAACATACCGTCCCTTTACTGAGGGTAAAGACAATGCCTGTGACTGACTTTCAGTCGTCCTTATCACCCTGGAACCCTTCCAGTGATTCTTTCCAGGATCGATTGATACCATCTCACTACAACTAGTGAGTATCCTAACATCCAATTAGATCTATCTCATAGATCCAAAACCCAGGATTTAGGAGGTATCACTTTGATCCTATATGGAGAATCCTTGTGATAAGCGGAGATTGACCGAGTGTAGCATAGGAAACTCCTTTCTTATCAAGAGTATGTCATCCACGTACTCTACGAGGATCACCACCATACTCCCTACTACCTTTTTGTTTATACAAGGTTCATCTACCATTTTGATGATGTCAAACTCTTTGACCAATTCATCAAAACCGACGTTCCAACTCCGCGATGCCTGCTTTAATCTTATAAAGCATCTTGTACACGTTTCCGCTGCTCCCACTATCTACGAAGCCCTCTGGCTGTGTAATTATAAACGTTCTCTTCTAAAACATCATTTAGAAAAGCTGTCATGACACCCAACCGCCAGATATCGTAGTTATGGTATGTAGCCATGGCAAGTAGGATCTGGATGGACTTAAGCATAGCCACTTGAAAAGGTTTCATCATTATCCACATCTGGTCGATGACGAAAAGCTTTAACAAGTCTAGCTTTGAAAGTCTCAACCTTTCCAAGTACACCAAGTAATCTTCTCAAGATATACTTGCTTCTGATGGGGATTTAACCCTTCAGATATAGCAACCAAAGTCCATACTTTGTTGGTGTATAAGGATTCCATCTCAGATCACTAAGCATCCAGCCATTCTTACAGAGTCACACTCCTGATGGCCAGCTCGAAACTAGTTGGGTCATCATCTCATGATGCAATCCTAGCTCCTACTGTCATAGAGAAACTGAAGTATCTCTCAGGTGGGTGAGGAACCCTACTAGATCGGCGGAGAGGCTGAGGTTCGTTGGCATCTATTGAATCCTTTGGTTCTACCAAATCATCTGCTGTAGTTTGTATAGCTGGAACTTTTCCAGTTCTACATTACAGACCTTGCCTCGAGTTTGTCCGGATTTTGCTTTTAGACATAGGCCGGACAATCCCAAATCTTAACTAGCTTAAGACATGGGCTCTACCCTTTCCATATCACATATGAAGTGGTAGGCAACTGATTTGAATCGAACCCTATTCAATAGGTATGCAGCTTCTCAAGTGCATAACTCCCAAAAAGGAAATAGGTAACTCAGTAGTACTCATCATAGAGCACACCTTATCACATAGGGTGCTATTGCTCCGTCCCGATATACCATCGTGCTATGGTGTATACGGAGGAGTAATGCTGAGAGAGAATCTCATTCTCCCTTAGAATAATCCAGGATTTCCGTGCTCAAGTATTCTCCTCCCTGATCACATCAAAGGACATAATACTTATACCCTTATTGGTTCCCTACTTCTAACTTATATTCTGTGAATATCTCAAAAGGTTCGGACTTGTGTTTCAACAGGAACATATGTCTGAATCTTGAGAGATTATCAGAGAATGTAACGAAGTACAAAGAACCAGTCCTGGCATATGTAGACAGGGGACCTTACATACATCAACATGTATCATCCCAAGAGTTCATTAACTCTTTCTCTGTTTCCAGTAAACGGAGCTATGGTCATCTTATCTTTGTGACATGACTGGCGAGTTTCATAAGATGTAAATTCAAACCAATTTAAATATGCATCTTTATGTAACTCTAGCTAGTCGGGTCACATTGATCTGACCTAGCCTACAATACCTCAAGAAGGATCCGTTCATATCTGAACTCTTCCTCTTGTGTGTGTTCCGTATACTAAAGAACTGTAGTTTGATTTAGAACATTAATGCTTTTAGATAACGTGCCTGAACCTATCAACTTTTGATATAGGAAATGTTCAAAACATTATCCAACAATACAAAATTATATCCTTTCTTTACTAATAAAGAGACTGATATGATTTTGTATATCAGGTTCGGTGTCTAATAGCATTTATTCAGAATCAATGTATTGGTAATACAGGGTGACAGTGACCAACAGACTTGGCTGCAACACTTGCCCCGTTTTCTGTCTCATGAAACTTATCACCCGTTCTCAGTTTTTCTACCTTTTTGTAGCCCTATGTAACATATTACATATTTGGGATCCTGATCTGGTATCACATACCCAGGACGTAAAGGATACTGACAAACAGTTCTCTGTAATGAACACACCCGAAGATGATGCATCAACATGCACTCTCTTCGTTTGGGTGGCACGGGAATTCTGGTATTCCCCAATTTCCTGCTCTGTCTTATAACAGTTATAAGTTGGAGCGGGACTAACGTTCCCCAGCTCAGTATAACAAGCGGGTTCGGTCAAAAATTCGTATTATTATCTTGATTAAGGCGTGATATGGTTGCTACCTGGAGAGAGAGAGAAGAAAACACTCAGCGTATGCTCTTGCAAGAATAGATTGGTTATTATTTTATCTTATCAGGATGGCTCCCACTGCTTTTTATCAAATCTTCCTTCAAACCCTAAAAGGAAAGACTAGCCGGGATTAATTACACACTACAAGTTCGCCAATTTTTCAGCCAGGCCAGTGTCGGTACTTTGAGGGAGGTCCCCCGGGCTTTCGCACGAACCTAATTAATGTAAACCTCGTTTTCCCAGAGGCGTAACCTCGTTAACACCTTTCTAGACACCTACTTGATCGGCTAATTGTAATGTGTAAAACTCTCCCAGGAGTAACTTTTACTCGCAGCGGGTATCGGGATCCAACTATCTCATAGAAGGTATGCAATCTCATTGCAAATTTCAACACTTGAAATTCCCGATAATTTTGCCCCAAGCGATCTATGACCTTGACTGAGTCAACAAATCATAGACCACAAGTAAAGTTCAACCCGTCATTTCTCGATTGAATTAAACCCACCCGCACGACCCTTGACTGAGTCAACAAGGCCGCACGACTACCCTAATCCAATCGCATCATATGCTTTGCAGATAAGCACTAATCAGCTACCGCACACTACGCCTTGACTGAGTCAACAAACGCAGCACGAATACTAACTAGGACTTATCTGAAATGACGGAGGGCTACGTCAGGTTTTTAAGAAAACCTTTTGCGTAATGAACTTTATATCGTTGTAGAATCAAATGATTTTAAAATGGAGTGATTTTGAGGCTTTTCTAGTTTTGCTAAAAGAGTCACTCCCGGTGAAGGGATCTCGGTCCTTTCCTCATCGAATAAGGTGCATGATATATCATATATACCGCTGTGCAAAGCAAAAACTCTTAAAAGCAATCAAAAGACAAACCGAGTGTGTAGCATCTGCCAGTTATTGCTAAAGGAGTCACTCCCGGTGAAGGGATCTCGGTCCTTTCCTCATCGAATAAGGTGCAGGATATATCATATATACCGCTGTGCAAAGCAAGAACTGTAGCTACCTGTTTTATTTTTGAGATTCGATTCTACAACATCTTAGGTTTCTTTTATTTCATCAATCTCATTAATGAAGTCCCATCATTTAATTACCTAAATATTACAGATAAATACGACATACACTTATGCCATCCGCATTCGCCTTGATGTCCCATCGTGCACCGTTAGGTTAGGTAACTAACGGCAGAGCGGGGCAGGGCTAGCGCGGGTGTAAAACATAAGTAACGTCTATATAATATATCATATATACTATATACTGTATCTATCACAGAACATATCACATGATCACATCACAGATATCGCAGCAGAAGAATCATATGAAATATTGGATATACTAGGACGTCCGTGTTTTCAATACGAGCCAGTATAAAACACGGATTCCACGGTCGCGATGAATAGCCAAACCCACACCCCTAGACCCCTATGAGAGCGGCAAGCAACACTACCAATTCTAGAGTTAGGAGACCCGGACTCGACTCCTCGAGTTGGTCTCCCACTGGACTCCAGAACCCGGTTACTTGTGCTCCCCTCCTTAGGTCTATCCTAGTGCGGAAAAGTAAATAATATACAAACGGTGACAGCTTCCGCAACCTGGAAATGCCCCAATAAAAGAATATTACATACAAGTTTTTACATGAATGAAAATGAAAAACACTCATCTCACATAAAAACCCCGGCTATTCGTACACGACGATCCAATATAACATATCCAGCAACACATAACATCACATGTCATCAACGTAAGTAAGTATGCACATCCCAATTATCGTTGACATATAGCAACGAAACCGGCGATATCACATATTACACTTACGGTCACAGAAAAGAAAGTGTAAAACTACAACAGTTGGAATCCGCAATCTCTTTAGACATCACATGCCTAATCAAGTGAGTTCCTTAGACATCGCATGCCTAACAATTATAAACTCCGCATTTTAGTCTCAAAATCGAAAACTCTTTTCAATATTAAGTCGGGCAATTCAACAAGATTCCCGACATCCTGATCGAATACTCGTCGCAAACTTTAGTAGGCGGCCGCACCCCCGATGCCGTCGACGAAGTGCACCAAGGCGGAACACCGCTGCCGCGAGCACCCGAACGGATGCTTTCGGCGACGGGGTTCTCCTACAGTCACTTGGTCGGGGCTATGGGGCGAGGCTGTCTATTAAGTTTACCCGGCGAGTATCCGCGTACGCTACGTGATTGCGACGGACTTTTGATCACATCAAAATTCCGTGGCAACCGATCAAGTGAGACTAAACCGCTAGATTTATAACATTCATTCAGTTATCTCATAACAACTTGTGAATTCCAAATATTGTATCACATTCCAGATAATTAGAAAATGTTAAACTTTCCGATCGAACATTCAAACTCCCAAGTTTTCCCGATACAGATCAACACATGAAATAAGTTTAAAAAAACATTCACTTCATACCTCAGTACCAACGGTCCAGCCGTAGAAGGGTCAAGCCAACGCCTCACATGTGGCACGCCGTACTGCCCCAAACCCGAAGGTTCAAAGGGCGGTTCAAAGGGCAGTTCAAGACGGTCACATAATCGAGTTAAGGTTTGTTGTCTTCTGGAAGGACCATCGCGTTACTTGCACTACTTAGAATGTCGTTAAACTACGGAAAGATCCAACACTTGGAAATTTCCCGACAGGGAAAAAGGTGGGTATTTTTATCCGGTCGAACTTTTTAACATATTCTAAAAGTTACCCGGAAAAACACATAGACAAAGTTTGAAATTTCCGATCGAATCAACAAAGCTCCAAAACACCCCAGAATATTCAACTCTTGAATAAATATTAAAAAATCCCAGAAAATCCAGAATAAAAAAGTAGGAGTTACTGTGCAAAAATTAAAGAGTGATCACACATATTGGCCGCGGAACCGCCGCAGAAACCAAGCTTCTGCCGCGGTTCCGCCGCACTTTAGCAGCATCACTTGATAAATTTTGCATCGTAATTCTTAGAATTTCCTGCTGAATTTTTTAAGAATTTTTAATTTGGAAAAATCCCAGTTTTTGAAAAAAGTCCAGAAAGCATTTTGGAGTTAGGGTTTCGGTTCGATCGGAATTCTAACTCCGTCTGTGCATCGTCTAAGGCTCTAGCTAGGCTCTGATACCACTGTAGGGGTTCCTAGGCACTCTAATGAGGTCTCACAAGGTATCAACCATGCCAATTTCAAAATTTTACAAGTGCCGAGAAACCCTAATACGGATCGTTAACTAGATGTCTAGGCGAAAAGGAAACTAGTTAACATCTTAACTAAAAGAACGGAAATACAACCTTTGTAGATCCGGTTCTCCACCTCCATAGCTCCACGATGATTTCCCTCCGCTGTCCAAATCGGATCCCGGACTCTGGCATCGGCTTCATCGGAAAAATGGGCGGGCTTGGTCGTCGGCTTCGATGCCGAAGATGATCTACGTCGAGGCATCACTAGATCAAGCTCCCACTTCACCAAGTCATGAAACTTGTGAAGAAAACACCCTATACTACTTGGCAAGAGGTAGAGGATGAAGAAATAGGAAGTGGGTTCACTTTAGAATTGGATTTCTCACTTGATTTCATCAAGTCACCATTGATGAAGCAAGCTTTTCTTCTTGTGTAGAAGAAGAAGAAGAAGATGATAATATTATGATGAGTTAATTTAATAGAAAAGAATAATAAACCTTATCATAATATAACCATGGTCAAGTGTAGAGAATGAATCATGGTTGAGTGGAATGGTAAAATGGTCACTTGGTCAAAGCTTCATGAAGCTTCATGAACAAACAAAGAAAGCCACCATTTTCTCTCTTTATCATTTCCATAATAAATAAATAAATAAATAGATATGAAAATCAAAACCCTAACCATTTAAATAACCATGGTTTAATCTTTACACAAACTCAAGTAAGCATGTATCATCAAACATGATACAATCAAGTGCACAAAAGTATATCACATATACAACTTGTGTACTTCAAGTGAGAAAATCCATTTAAAGTGAACCAATACTAGTTAATGCAAAGTAATATATCAAATATATAATTATGCATTAAATCATTAAATCAACACTTGATTTAACGATCCGGTCATATCGCATATAACCGACTAATATCCAATGTATCGGCTTATCGAATCAATCCTTGATTCGATAACTAGGTTATATCGTATACAACCATTCGACACATTCATCGCGAGAATAGAATACGGTATCACATACACGCATTATTCTCGGTCCCGCACATATCTCATATGCGCTCCTATTTCGTTTCGCTTGAGCCAGGAAACCTCTGTGTAGGACTCTAAAGACTCGTCAATACGCCGGCAGCAGGTGATGATCATATCAAACACCCACAAGCCGCAAGCGGTCTGCTAAACGTAACGGCCACCAGGGTATTGAGCGACCAGAATATCGACAAGCAAGCCCGCTCATACTCCTGTGAATCCAACCAGTAACACTTACCGTACAGTCCGGTCTCGTCGTCTGATATGTCGCATATCTCGCCTAGGGGTGGTAAACGTCAGACCCCAATAGCTCGATAAGTCGTGTCGATATGAGGTCTATAACTATTCGAGAAACTACAGGTAACACTTACCAGTAAATCTCAACAACCCTGGCCAGGGATTTCCGGTTATAGCCATCGAACACAGCGCAACATCAACCCCCTATACCGGGAGAGACGAATCCCCTCCTATCGCTCATTGCCTCCATGTGATTCGGGACTGTACCCAAAAGCCACCGTTTTGCACGCCCTCTTGGACGTGGTAAGGTGGAAATCAAAGCACAGTGGGAATCACACAAGACTCTATGACGATCTCGGGTCTACAGATTAACCTGTACCAGTGTCACCAGAGAACTGCCATCTGACGTAAGGTATAATACCATCTGGGAGTTCTCAGCGAGTCCGTCCAGTATACCCAGTCTCCACTGAGCACCCGTATATCATCTCTGATGTCAAACACCAATGGATATGGGATCATCCATCGCCCATCTGTATGGGTCGAGAAGGTATACGCTAGTCTACACTGGTATATCGATGCCCCATCTCGATACACGCACGACTAGGGACCTTGAAGGATGTACATGTGGACTACCATGTCCCCACTAGTATGATCCGCATCATAGTCCAGGTAGTCAAGTACACATCCTAAGGGCTTTACCAACATGTAACAGAGAGACAAACAGTATACACGTTAAGGTAAAGAGTAACCAGATAGCATACTATCATGTCGAGCGAGAAAGTCCTCCCTATATATGTCCCAGCATCCACTACAATATACATCCTATATACAGTAATGGCCTCTAGGGCATACATATAGCTAACAGACAGTACGTCGGCAGTGAGTTACTGGATAAATCCATAACCACAAGCACGTCAGCGACACTAACTGTACGAAATGGCTACCCAGATACCTGTCGAAAAGGAAGGCCGACGAGCAAACTTATTCGGATCCCTACTGAGCTTATCTGTGCCAATCTCCGTACAGTCCGGTCTCTTCGTCTAAGAGTATCGCATATCGGATCTAGAGGGTGGATAAAGTCAGACCCCTAATAACGCGATATTTCGTGTCAGTGTGAAGCCCATCACCCACTGAGAAATTACTGATCCAAATCAGAAATTCTCATCCACCCTGACTAAGGATTTCTGGTGAGCCACCCGTGCACAGCGCGACATCAGCCGTCAATACCGGGAGAGACGAATTCCCGACGATCCGCTCGCTGCCACCATGTGGCTTAGGACTGTACCCAACTAAAAACTGTTTGCACGACTCCTTTGAGCCATGGTAGGGTAGTAATCAAAGCACAGTGGGAACTCACAGACAAATGATGATCTCAATTCGAAGGACTAACCTATATTCATGTCACCTGAGACCTGCTATCTGACAATAGGCATAATACCATCTAGCATGTTCCCGGTGAGTCTGTCCAGTGTACTCACCCCCAGTGAGCACATGTATACGAACTTAGGTGCAAAAGACTAATGGCTGTGGGACCAACCATCACCTCTCGTCGGGTTCTAGAAACGTATACACCAGTCTACTCCGGAATATCGATGCCCAGTCTCGATACTCTCACAACTAGAGACATTTAAGGATGTACTTATAGACTACCCAGCCCTACATATACGATCACCATCATAACGATGGTAGTCAAGTAAGAATCCTATGGGCTCTATAAACATGTAATAGTGATATGTAATACCACATAATACATGTACATGATGATAATGACAAACCAGATAGTATACTATCATTTTGAGTAAGACTGTTCTACCCATATAGATCATCCCTCAATCATCATAATCGCGTGCCTGCGATTACAATTATTGACTTGAGGGAACTATATCCAACAAATTCAACTTCTTCCTCGGATTTCAAATTAAACAAATGGATAATGACATTTTTATCAATCAAGCCAAATATACTAAAAAACTAATAAAGAAGTTTGGCTTAGAAAATGCAAAGACTTATGAAACACCTATAGCTACCAACACCAAACTCATTGACGATAAAGAGGGTCAAGATGTTGACACTAAATTTTATCGTGGAATCATAGGTGGTCTACTATATTTGACTGTTCGTAGACTGGATATTCTGTTCAGTGTATATTTGTGTGCGAGATTTCAAGTTAATCCTAAGGAATCACATTTACCGCAGTCAAGAGAACCATAAATTTTGGCTTATGGTATTCTAAGAACAATTGTTTCATTTAATGAGTTATTCTGATACAGATTACACTGAAAGTCTTAAAGATCGAAAGAGTACAAGTGACACTTGTCACTTCCTAAAGAATTGTCTTGTCTTTTGGATTTCCAAGAAATAAAATTCCATTGCTCTATCGACAGCCGAGACAGAATATATCGCTATCGGTGCTTGTTGTGCGCAAAGTTTATAGATAAAATACACACTTGAGAATTATCAAGAAAGTATTTCGTAGATTCTCATACTATGTGATGACACAAGTACAATTCACATGACCAAAAATACCGATCAACATTCTAGGACCAAGCACATTGACATACGATATCACTTTCTTCGTGATCATTTTCATAAAGGAGACATCATATTGGAATAAGTGTCAATCGAAATTTAATTAGCCGATATATTTACCAAGCAGTTAGATAAAACTAGATTTTCACATTTAAGAGGAGAATTAAACATGATAGAATTAGCCACGTCCTGAAAACCTTAAAAAATTATATTATACGATATCATAGTTTTAAAAATGCACATACAACTTGAATTTTTAAGCAGCAGACGTCTGCTAGACGTCTGTACTGTATGACTAATGATTGTAATATTTAAGTTTAAATTGTTTTTGTTAAATTATTTAATCCACTTAAAATCATCAATTGACACTTAGTTTATATGATTCAAATTAGATTAGATTCAAAATTTTAGAGGGATATTTTGAAAACTTTTTGTTAGTTTTCAAAACTTCTTGGTGGTTATTTTTGAACTTCCCTCTCTTTTCTCTATAAACAGGACCCAATTTCATTCGATGGGCATTTCCTATTCAATCAGAGAAATGGAGAAAATCAGTGTGTATAAGAGGAAGGCTAAGGTAGAGGAAGGCGAAAGTTCAAAGAAACCAAAAGAGGAACCTTCGAGTCCCAAATCGATGGAAGATCCGAGTGAAGATTCGGTCCCTCTCTTTCTTTATCCATCACCACCCAACCCGGATCCTCCGACTACTAGTGGAATTATGTTGCTCTTTCGTCAAACATTATCCGACGATACATGCATCTTCTTTGATCCCGAAGATGACATGATCATCAAGAAACGAACCACCGATGTCGTCTAGAAGTTTAAGAAGGAACATTAGGATAGCATGTTTCTTCGTTTAAGTTTTCATGTATATGTTATTATTGTATTTTATTTTCATGTATTGTTTTTGTTATAATGTTTGTTTTATCGATATAATATGTGTTTGTTTAAGTTTCAATTTGTCATTTCATATCTTACACAAAACTGGCAGAAATCAATATAAGACACCTATAGAGACATCAGGTTAAGAATTTTTAGACCTACAGACATCTATAACTGACGTCTTATCTCTGATCTCTGTTCTACTGAAGTCTGGACAGACGTCAGTAGTTCAAAACAAGTTTTTGGATTGTCACCAACTAACGTCTGTTGCAGAGACACGGACATCAGTATGGACAAAAATTCCTGAATCGATTGGAATTCTGACATTTCAATTCCCACGATTGAATCTCAATCGTCCACATTTATTAAATTCCTCCTTATCTCTTCACCCTGTACGTTTTTATAGGTGGCCGATCCATCTTCTATTTCTCTTTCATCTTCTTCATCCTCTTTCAAAACCCTAATTACTTCTCAAAATTTCTAAAAATTTCATCCAAATTTTATCATCAATGGCTCCTAAGCCCGCTAAGAAGGCCATTGCCTACAAGAAAAGGAAATCCAATCCTTCGGAGTCATCCGAAGCCAATTTATTTGTCACCGACGAAGCTAGGGATCGATTCACGTCAATCGTCAACAAACCCATCCACACTGGTGTCAAGATCATTTTCCGCGACATCGCAGAGTTTGGATTTCAAGACTTGTTTGAATTCCAATGTTGGATGCCTTTCCTCACTCTTTCATGTCCGACCTACGATAAAGCTGTTAGGCTTTTCTATGCAAACCTTACCAGCACCTATGGCAACTCTAACGACTACACCAAAGTTTTTGACAAAGTCATCAAGTTCACTCCTGCTACAATTGGTCACGCTTTAGGCATTCCCATCGAAGGTGTCGAAATCTACAATAAGACTATAAAAAATTTTGACTTTGAAGGCCCTCACACCAAAGAAGTTGCTTCCTAACTTCTCCATGGAACTGACTACTCTAATCTCTACGCTGATCGTCAAGCAATGATGCTCACTAAACGAGCCCGTGTCCTTGCCAATTTACTTGCTCACATCATTATCGCCAAATCCGGGAGTCGTGACAGCCTCTACGGCCCTCACAAACTCATTACCTACCGTGTATTGGCGAAGATTAAAGTCAATTTTTCGCCTTTCCTCGTTCAAAATATGTGGAAAAACTCTGGTGGCCCGTCAAACCTTTACTACGGATGTGTTATTACCAAACTACTCGAACATCGGAAGGTTGCCATTCCCGATGCTAGGGATATCGTCCGTGATCAAATTGACTTTGGTTCACGGATTATAAATTTGATGCACTTGGACCCTCCCACTTCAGCATAACCCTTCAGTTCCTCCCAACCGACACAAGATCCCGTCAATGCTCCTCCGCAACAAGCCTTTAATTTTGTCGCCTTCGAGGCCCGTATCATTGATCGTATCACGGCATCTCATGATCATCTCTCCGACCGCATCGATCGCATTTCTAGCCAAATCGATCAACTCTCCGCACAAATGACTTTCTTGTCCTCCCAGTTTCTGTCGACTGCACCACCACCACCGGGATCATAGTTAGGATCAGTAGGATTTGATCCTAAGTTTAAGTTCATTGTTTTGGTATGTGTTATCCTAAGTTTGTGTGCATGTTTACACTGTTTTGGTGTGTTTTGGTTTGTTAGTTTGTGTTGCTTATGTTAGTGTGTTAGTATTATTGAAGTTTGGTATGCTTTTTGCTATGAACTACTATGTATGCAAGTCTTATTTTTATCTATGAAATTATGTATTCTTGTTAAAATTTTGTGTTCTTATTTACTTGTCTATATGCTATCACAAAATATTAATCTTCATCGTTTCAATGCTATCACAAAATATTAATCTTCATCGATTCAATCTGATTTAGATCAACACGTTGGATATTGGCACTGGATTAAAATGTTGCTATTTAAATTGCCTCATTTTGTTTTTCTAAGAACTTAAAATTTCTAGATTCATGTATGTATTTATACCCCTCTAAATTTTTATAACTTTTTGATATTTCCTAAAAAGGGGAGAAATTAATTCATGAATATCCATATTAATGCTAAATGGCTATAAAATTCGACTTAGATTACTCGCTTTCATGCAATACATCTTGAAAAATAGTATCTATGGTATGGGACATTGGTATAAGTTCAAAAAAAAATTCAACTGAGCATGAATTAAGGAGGAGTATTTAAATTGAATTTATATTTTTTTTTATATATATCATGAATTATGTAAATTAGTTTTGTTAAATATCAAAAATGGGGAGATTGTTGACATCCGTGTCACACGATCCTCGGTTTCGATTATTTAGTTTAAAACCTTATTTAAATGAATTCATAAGTTACTAATGACGTTTCCAAGTTTATATCTTGAATACAGCATGCACGATAAATCAAACATCAAGCAAGATTATCTACAATGTGATATGCACTCAAAACAGTGATATGACATGACAACTTAAAGCCAGCAATAACGTGATGCAAGCCTAATCAAGAATCAATGACGTCGCAGAGTAACTATTCAAGGAAATGGAGCTAATCGAAGAACCAAAACGAACATAGAAGTTGTGAGAGTTATACATATGTTTAGTAATGATCTCATAAGATTAGAAACCTCATTCCAATCTATTTCTAATGCTCAAGACGTCTTCTCTTTTAGAGACGTCTAATCTATCCGTAGGATTTCAAACTGCCAAAGTTTCAAAATAGATACTCAATTATGTCAGAACACAGACGTCAGTGACTGATGTCTGTATAAGAAATTTTGAAACCATAGACGTCTCCACTGACGTCTATAGTACAAATTCCTGAATTCATGATACTGGACACACTTTGGTGACAGATACACAGACGTCACTAGAAAGAATTCTTTCAAGGGGCAGACGTCACTAGACAGTTTGTTGGTTAAATTTGAATTTTGAATTTTGAATTTCGAATCGAATGGACACTTACACCGTTTTCACTCCTAATTGTCTCTAACGACTATTAACTTTTTAGCAGTCTTTGGCAGTTGGAATAATTTTCCATTCGATCCCTATAAATACCCATGATATCCCACATTTCTAATCAATTATTCATTGCGGATTCTTTTGAGAAAAAATATCTTCGTGTTCTCGCGCTTTTACTTGCCAAAATTCTTTCATTTCCATTAAGCCAAAACTTGTTTTATTCTCTCAAATCAATCCTTGTGCAACACTGGTGATAATCTATTGAGATTATAGGATTGAGAGTGAGTGATTATCGTTTGTAATAACGATTGTAAATCCACGAGAAAGGGTGTTTATCAACCCACGAGAAGGAGTGCTTCTCAATTGCTTGAATTATGTGGATTCGGAGTGGAAAAAGAGATTTTCCTAGAGATACATGAATTAGAGAGGAAAGTGCGGTTTTCCTAGAGAATCACAAACTAGAAAAGGAAGAAGTCTTGTTTTTTAAAGAATCATAAGTTCAAGAGTGTGATCTTAGTGAAGAGGGATTGCTGTTCTTCACATCCCTGTGAAAAGAGATTCATGTTCTTTACAACCATAGTGCATAAATTCTGAGAAGGTGTCTCAGGCGAGAACAAGCCACAGGAGTGTGGTGAACCCTAATCAACAAATCATTATGTTTGCGATTGCTTTATCTCTCTTTACTTTTTTGCGTTTATGTTGATTGCCAATCTAAGTTTCTTGTTTAGACTTGTTTAAATAATTTCCGCAGAAACTTGGTAATCACTTAAAATATATTAATTATGTTTTTAAATTTACCATAGGACATATAGTTATCTTATTCACCCCCTCTAAGATATTTTCACTATGTAGATACACCGGTAGGACGACATTTTGTTGTCTCCTAAATGTAACTAAACAGAAATAGTTTAGCCTGGCAGCGTGAAGGAGAGTCATGCATTGGAAAAATAATGCACCAAAGACCAGCACATTATATGTTATAATCGATATCACTGTATGACTTTATTGTTGCAATTGTATCATATTCTTGCATGCAATGCAAGCCGTGTGTTTCGGGTTCAAGACAAACTGCAATAATAGCTTGACATCTGTTTATAGAAATTACCATCATTATTCAGGAAGTATGGTGAAAACAGGGTTTAGGTTGCCATTTATGTTTTGATTATATTCGTAGTCAAAAGAATTTGGAGTTTCTTTTATGTGCATGTTTAAAGTTATGTAGAATAAGATCAAAATCAAGAGCGGAGAGTTTATATGGTTAGCTATTGATACTATCAGAAGAACACAATTCTATCTCCATATACACTTGTGTTCAATTTTTGACGAGTATAGGTTCTCATAATCTAACTTCCTGCATAATATGAATTAATTATTTCCGATCTTGTTGGTGGAACACCCTTGCAGTAGACATGAACCTCGCCCTAGGCTTTGCGTCCTTCTACTCCAAGTTCAGCACAATGGAGTGCCTGGTCGACGAGGGCTAAGTCTCCTCTTTCCTGGCCCCACTCATGAAGGCGGCCGAGCGCGGCTGCGTCCCCGTGGTCTCATGGTTCATCAACCGCTGCTCCTGCACAGACATGGACCTCTGCCTTGCCCTCACGTCTGCCGCCTCCTCCTCCCAACTCCCCACAGCTGCCTTCCTCCTCCCTCATGTCCCCACCCACATCCTCACCACCTTCTCCGTCGAAATCTTGAAAACCGTCGCCGAACGTGCCGGCCGGTCCCTCGACGGTATCGCCTTCCTCTTATCCTCCGACTTCTTAAACTCACCTGCGGACACTTACAGGGTCGCGGAGCGGATCGTGTCCAAGAATAGCGGGTCGATTGTAGTTCCTAAGTTGGTAGAATTCTTGAGGGAGGAGTCGTCGGCGGCCGCTTTTGAGGAGGGGGTGAAGGCGGCAGAGGATCATTATGTGAATGTGATGAGGGTCTTGAGAAATGGAGGTTCGGAGATTCGGCTGAGGGATCTACCGACGGGGATCGTGGTAGGGATTGCGATGCTACCGATTTATAGGGAGTGTTTGACGGCGGGAGGGAGGCTATTGCCGCAGAGGCTGCGAGGGGAGCTTGTTGGTATGGCGAGGCGGTTGGGGTATGGCGAGAAAGAAGAGCTCGTCAAGGTTTTGGAGCGGCACTTGCCTTCCTTCATGGAGAAGAAGAGTTTGTAGTAATGTATTAGTGTTATGCATGTGTAGAGATGAGGGTATACATGCAAACAGAAGATTTAAGAGGAGGGGGAGGGCTATTTTTCTTATATGTACTTTTGGCGGTTTATATGCCATATATGAGTTTGGGCTATTGCAATGATGCTATTGGAGCTTTAGTGAATGAGAGTCATGAATTTTTTTTTTTTTTGTTTTGATAATGTTATATATGGAATTGGTCATGGCTCGTGAGCTTGAGGGCCCATCCAAGTTGAGATTTTCCTCTTTTATATATATATATATGAGATTTTCCTTATGATGGAAGTCATATATATATATATATATATATATATAGCTGAAATAGCTCAGAGATTTTATTATGAGATTTCAGACATTGCCACTATAGTCTTCAGCTGTAACAAAGTGATTTTGATGAAAAGGATTTATCATGGCATCTTTCACTTTCATAATTCCCTATGTCTTATTACAAATTTATTCTTCTTAACACTCTGAAATTGTTTCCCACTTATTCGATCGATCTGAAATAGACAGAATCGAGTTGCAGAAGTTGTTGGCCTATAGAATTAGTAATATTGGCTGTTATATGAAGTTATCTTAATAGGAGAAAAAGGGGCATGCAAATTCCCCCCCTTATATTCTTCGGTCGGTCCTACACGCGTCAGCAGGATCGGGTCCTCCCTTGTTTTATCTCCAATTTGCAGAAAATTGAAAGGCTGGATCCGTGTCCTAATCTCATATAATATACGAGTTGGCTCAAAACGTGATTACCCCTCCTGACAAACCGTTTTCAGATTCAGGCTGCTGTCAAATCCTCTCAAGTTGTGCATATGCACTATTATTGAGCGTAGCCTATGTACAGCGTTCTTGCTGTTGGCATTGGCTTCGGTCCTGACCCAAGCTCGAGCTCATGCTTGAGCTACACCCTCCCCATGCCTAGTTCGGCTAAGACCAGGGTTAGGATTTGGCTTTGTCTAATCTTGGCCGTTTGTTTGCTTTTCCCTCAGCCAGCCAATGTTTATAATAGACTTTAGGATACATCGGAGATTCCGGTTTGTGTCATCTTCTTCTCCATCTCTCTTTCTTTCTACTTAGAGCTAGCCCGTGCGGTGGTAAAGAGAGCCTCTTGCCTCTGCATATGCAGCTTCTGCTTGCTGAGCATTAGGAGCACGACGAGACAACGGGAAGCCTATGAACCGCTGCGTCCCTTTCTAGCTAATAGGTAACCATAAGGAAACAAAGCTTGTGTGAGTAGAACACTTGATATAACCATCATATTTCCTATATATTTGTGATTATGTCGAAAACACGTGTATGTTTGTTGCCTATAATCGGTACTGTATATCTATCTGGTTAGGGAAAAATATAACTTTTTCTTGAAGGCTCAATTGCAGTTTCTATCATTGTTCCTATTTCTCTTGCATGTTTCATTTATTCTTTCTTCTAATTCACGAGACTCATCATATTTTTAATTTTTCGTTTTTGTATATAAATAATCCTTAATATGATGTAAGCAGAGTTCGAACTCCAAAACCTTTTGCTCAAATGTAAGAGACTATACACCAGTAGCTACTATAAGCCAACATTTAAAACTGGTTTCCTCTTGTTTAGTTCCCTGGATAGATCGATCCATTTTTCAATTTCATTCTTTGGCGACCTCTAATCATATGATGTTTCTCAAACATTGAAGATGCATTTTGTTGGCTAATTGCTCCTAGTGCATATATCTTTTGGGTCTTTTTTAGGATAACATTTTTGTTGGATTAAAAACCTAGAAACTATTTCTTACCTTGGAATAGGCCAATATTCCAGCAGAATGGTTTGTTTGGATGTGCTTTACAGATAATTCGAATGAAAAACTTTCCAAAATGGGCCATACCTCCCTTTGAATAAGAAAAATTAGTTTAATGTTAAGCTTGCATTGCATGCTTTTTTTGGTTGGAACTTAACCTTTCATCATCCTTTTTGTTAGGGATGAACAAAAAAAACATAAATAATCAAAATACAAAACCACTGAAAGCAATCGATAACAAAGACATACAAATTTTACATGGAAAACCCACATCGGGAAAACCATGAATAACTGCAGAGATCTGTTCACTATTTTAATGAAAAGATTACATATTTTTAGACCTACGGTACCTAAATCTATTTAAACCCTTAAATAGCACTTAGGTTTACTAACACAGAATTTCCAAAATAACCCTCAACAAGTACGGATACAAATACATATAACACCAAATAATTGAGGACGGGGACAAAATTTCGTGTTTGTGGAGCTTCCTCGGAACCTCCGGAGTAACTCTGCACAACACATATGCCAGGTTGGAATTATAAAGGGAACTGAACGAGCTTGGAAAACATAAAAGAAGTTATGATTCAGGACATCCTAACAGCTTTCTCATATTTCTATCAATCTTTTTTCTGATTCTAACATCCAAAGAATATATTTGTTATTTATAATTCCAAATATTTTAAGCAAAATTATAAAATAAAAATCTTATCCAAACTATCCAAACATACATTTAGCATACAAATGTTTAGAATTTTTTTTACATGGAAAAAACATAGGCATTTTTTAAGATATTCTTATCCCAAATAAAATATCACCGATTCTAATTAGAAGCATCCAAACTTGCCCTCGCTGACGAAATATTACATGCAGAGCACCTTTATTTTTTTGTTCTGCACTTTCTTTTGATAATCAGGCAACTAAAATTCATTTAAATTCTTTTCTTTACTTCGTAATAGAAAGGAATCAAAGCAAAATTTGATGGAAAACTGATGGTGCCTTTGATCTCCTTTAGATGTTGTTCTCCGTCGATCTGTCGCGAGCGTTGATGAAAAGTTGAGATTGGTGTTGAGGGTTATCTTTCTGAGCGTGTGGATCTCAATGGGTTTGTTTTGAGGTGAAACCGAGCTATCTGCAAAAGAAGTCCCGGGATGGTTGTACCACCGTGGACCCTCCGACGATCAAATTAGCCGAGGAATTTGAGCAGAGTAGCGGTTTAGTGGATTGAAAAATGCCTTACCCGAGTCGTCTGGGAGAGGGTTTTTTATAGTGGTCGTATGGAACGAGCTGGCGTGAGATCTTCGCCGTCAGTTTCGCCCTTGACGTTACACCTACGTGAATGACGGGATCCCTCCATTAATGACGAGATACACTCGTTAATGGGGGATACGACGGCGTGAAACGAGGGATGTTGGGTGGCGGATATCTCGCTTCTGGCGAGATACACGGAGCCGTGGCGGAGGCGTTTGGGCTCTGCGTTCTTGGTTGCTCAGTAGAACCAGGGGAGGCTTAGCTCTGCGGGAGGCTCGGAGGCGAGCGGGAGGCCAAGGAAGCTCGGTTCAGTGATGGCTCGAAGGTGAGCGGGAGGCCGAGGAAGCTCGGTTCTGTGATAGCCCGGAGGCGAGCTGGGAGGGCTGAGGAAGCTCAACGTGTAGGAGGGCTCGGAGGAGAGCCGATGGTTATTTGTAAGACGAGCGTCGGAGTGTTCTGAGAGGCCTTCGAAGGTCGAGTCAATTCTCGGGACGAAGGCCTGGGGAATGCCTTCAATGTATCGTGCTTGCTCATGTCCAGTAAGCCCCGGGACACGTCATCTACCATGTGTCATGATCTGGGAAATTCCTACTTATGAGTATCATCATTAGCCCCTCACTCTCGTCCCGACCTATTTATGGGTCAGGTCGAGAGTGGTCTGATCGGTTTTCTGGGCGCAGCCTATTGCCAAGAATCTATCGGCGCGGATTTCCGGGACGACTCGGCATAGGGCAGTTGTGTCGTTTAGATTTATGAGCCCGTGTGGCGTATCCGGGGCGCTTGGATCTCCGTGTGCATCTTTGATGAAATCAGCGGATCAGGAAAAGGATCGTGCATTAAAGAGGGGGCGCCGATTCGTTCGCACGTCTGTTGAGGTGCAGGCCACGTGTCCGACATAGATTGGTGGATGCGACAGGCTGTCGCTGTCGCCTACGGCTGAAGGGACTTCTCCAATGGTCGTTCAACACGTGAAGCTTCGACGGCTGGCAGACGCGACGCTTTGTTTTGGCAAGAATTGATCAGGGCCGTCGGATGCTTCCCCTCGAGTTGTATAAATAGGAGGGAGATCCTTCTAAGGTTAACACTTCCGCCATTATTTTCCTTCGTTGCGAGAGATTGCTCGGCGTTCCTCCTTCTTTTTAGATCAGATCTCCTGCGCCTTTCCTCGGCGAAACCTTCCCTTTGAATCATGTTAGATGTCTTTCTCTGAGGAGTTTGTAGAATTTGTTAGGGTCGGGTCAGGCGATGAGGTTCTAGTTGTTAGAGCGGAGTCCAGGGTGTTTTCACCCGCCTCCTCGACTGCCCAATCTGCGTCGGGTTCCCCCATAGAGTTAGGGCTACCCGCGCCGCTCGTCGCCAGGCGATAGCAAGGGCCTCTAAAGTGCGCATCGGGAATGCTCACGATGCGCCTCCATCTTGAGAAACGTGGACGGGCTTACCAAGATTTGGGCTCTCTTTCACATTCCCCCTAGCTATTCGCTTCGTTTAGCTAGGGAGGATGAAAGGGCGGATCAGGTGCAGGGCAAGGAGATTGCCCTGTAGTTAGATGCATTCTGGGCTAGAATGCGTCTGCCCTTTTCAACCAAAGTATGTGGGGTACTTCGTTACTTCTAACTCGCTCCAGGCCAGCTAGTGCCGAACTCGTGGAGAATTCTCCTCGGGTTCTTGGTCCGGTTGAAACTTGACGACATCCCTTTCAGCCTAGCCCTTCTTACTTCCTTCCTCTATTACAAAAATCACCCTGGCACCCGCAAGGATGAGCCGAGCTGGGTGTATATTTCTTTCAAAAAACACAAGGGAGGGGCGGCCGGGTCGGGAGTAGTAGTCGTTCCTTCTTCCATTCACGAATGGGAGGAGAAGTTTGTATTCGTCGGGCCACCCGAGAGCGAGAATTGGCCTGTGCCTGTACAGTGGCATAGGAACGACTACCTGCAATCGAAGCAGTCGTCCACTCCTGAGGCGAGGGCGGTGTCCATATGGGAGCCGATCCAGCGGGCCGACGTCTTGCTTTCCGAGCAGGTCCTTAGATGGGCCGGGCTCAGCCCCGCTTGCTTCGTGGGTAAGTTAGGAGCTTGGACGATCTATTTAGACTTGAATAATTTCCTTTTGCCCTTCTTGCATCACTAACTTTTCTGTGTATTCTCCTTTTGCAGGACAAATGGACCGATCCAAGATCCTAGCTGCCATAGCCGCTACGTCCCAGAAGAAAGCCGAGGGCGTGACCATATCCCGAGCCAGCCCGAGCTCGACCCCGAGACCGTCACCATCGGTGAAGCCTTCTGCATCGTCCCGAGCCCTCGATGACCGCCGCGGGGGTAGCCAGGAGCATGCGCGAGACCCGGAACCCCGGGTGAGAGAGGAGGAGGGAACCAAGGTTCCCCTCAAGACAAAAATAACGGCCTCTCGTGCACCATCGACTGAGATCCCTGAGGGGACTTCCGTGCAGGAGAGGGATGTCTGCTTCGTGGTCCTCTCGGGGCTTTCCGTCGCCGACAGCTTGCTCGCGGACATAGAGCAGTCAGCCGGGGGAAAGATTTCCCGGGGGACCCTGAAGGCCCAAGTGGCCGCCATTGCTCAGGAGACAGTTCAGATTGGTATCTGTTTAAGTATTATCTTAAGTGCCCTTTCTTAGTTTGAACACCTCTAAATCCATCTGCTTCTTTCCTTAGGTCCTCCAACATTGCGCCCTTATCATCAACATAGAATCCGAGGAGATTGCCCCGGCCATGAGGAAGGCGGGGGAATCGTCTTTGGATGCGGAGGATCTGCGCCTTCAGCTGCGGTAGGAGAAGGAGAATACATCTGCCCTCGAAACCTGGTTGGCCGCCATGGAGCTCATGATCTCCAAGTGCCAGGAGTCCCATCGTCTTCTGAGCGAGTCCCACCGAGCCGTCGAGGTCAAGTTGGAGGAGTTGGGCAAGCGCTACACCATAATGAAGAAGGCGAGAGACGCTAGCAAGAGGGAGACAGAGGCTATGCTTGAGGCGGCGAAGATCGTCGAGCTCCAAGCTCGCAAGTCGGTGGACATGTACAAGGCGTCAGACCAGTTCTACGTCGACATCGGCGAAGCCTCTGCCATCGTTTGGCACGAAGCTCTTGATGCTGTCAAGGCGTTAATGTTGGGATTCCTTAGCACCCTACTGGGTTTTCTATACATCAAACATGCAAATTGAAAAAATTCTAGAGTGCTAACGAACCTTTAACTAGGATCTAACTAGAGTAATTAGACAACACAAACATGTAATCAAACATTACAACTAAGTGAGTAAGGAATACAACCTTTGTAGACCGGTCCTTCACTTCTAATGCTCTCTGTAGTAGTCGTTTCGCTCCAAGTAGTGATCTCCCGAACTATAGTATGGGTTCACTTGAAGAAATGAACAAACTTGCTCAAAGTCTTCGAGACCGAAGATGATCTACGTCGAGAAGACTCAAGCTCATGCTACCTCTTCACTAATGGTAGATTAGTGAAGAAAACACCCTAAACTAAATGGCTAATAGTAGAGGATGATGAAATAGAAATTGACCTCACTTTATATTTATTTTTCTCACAATATTTCTTTACTTCCTCAAAACCTAGAGAGCTTAAGGGAGATGAAGAAGAAGATGAACATGAGATAAGAATAAAAACTCATGAGGTTAGAAATGCAACCATGGGTGAGTTTATGTCAAACACTAACCCTTGTAGAGAATAAACCATGGTTTTAGGATAATGGTTAGGTTAATAAATATTTTAAGTAAGACAAAACAAGTGGACTAAGTCAATGTTCTACAAGCTTCCACTAAGCTCCAACATAACAAATTCCACTAATTTTGAATTACTTAATAATAAATATAAACCTTTAACATTAACCTAAGTATGGTGTGAGTCTCATACATCCATGTTGCATGTGTAACCATGCATGACACACTAATATATATCACATATATATTATGTGTGCAAAAAAGAAAATAATACAATTAATATATATCACATATACATTAAATGTATCATGAGTGAGAAAAAGAAATGCTTAAGTGAGCTAATATTAGTTAATATAATTTAATATATCAAATATATAATTATACATTTAACTATTAAATCAACACTTGATTTAATAATCCGGCTATATCACATATAACCGACTAATATCACATATCGTGAGAATAGAATGCGGTATCACATACGCGCATTAATCTCGGTCCCGTACATATCACATATGTGCTCCTACTCCGTTTTGCATGAACGAGGAAACCTCTGTGTAGGACTCTAAAGACTCATCAATACGCCGATAGTAGATGATGATCATATCAAACACCCACAAGCCGCAAGCGGTCTGCTAAACGTAATGGCCACCCGGGTATTGAGCGATCAGAAGATCAACAAGCAAGCCTGCTCAAACTCCTGCGAATCCAATCAGTAACACTACCGTACAGTCCGGTCTCTTCGTCTGATATGTCGCATATCTCACCTAGGGGTGGTAAACGTCAGACCCCAATACTTGATAAGTCATGCCGATATATGGTCCATAACGGGTCAAGAAACTACTGATAACACTTTCTAGTAAATCTCATCTACCCTGGTCAGGGATTTCCAGTTATGGCCAATTGAGCATAGCGCAACATCAACCCCCAATACCGGGAGAGACGAAATCCCCTCCTATCTCTCATTGCCTTCATGTGACTCGGGACTGTACCCCAAAAACCACCTGTTTGTACGACTCAGTAGAGCCGTGGTAGGGTGGAAATCAAAGCATAGTGGGAGACACACAAGACTCTATGACGATCTTGGGTCGACAGACTAACCTGTACCAGTGTCACCAGAGAACTGCTTTTTTATGTGAGTATAATACCATCTAGGAGTTCTCGGCGAGTCCGTTCAGTGTACCCAGTCTCCACTGAGCACCTGTATACGATCTCTGATGTCAAACACCAATGGATATGGGATCATTCATCGCCCATCATATGGGTCGAGAAGCATATACGCTAATCTACTCTGGAATATCGATGCCCTGTCTCGATATTCCCTCGACTTGGATCAATTGAAGGATGAACTCATGGACTTCCCAGGCCCCACTAGTATGATCTGCATCATAATCCTGGTAGTCAAGTACACATCCTAAGGGCTTTATCAACATGTAACAGAGAGACAGTAAGTGTACATGTTAAGATAAAGAGCAACCAGATAGAGTACTATCATGTCTAGCAAGAAAGTCATCCCTATATATGTCCCAGCATCCACTATAATATACATCTCATGTACAATAATGGCATCTAGGACATGCATACAACTAACAATCTCCCACTTGCACTAAGGCCACTTGTTGTAGTATGTAATACCCAACGTCCTATAAAAGTCTCTTGCAGGAAAGGCCTCAGTGGGTGGATCCGTCGTATTATCCTTCGCGTCAACTCTCCTAACCTCGATCTCTTGGAGATCAACCATCTCCATGATCAGGTGATACTGCCGTAGAATCTTG
The DNA here is from genome assembly GCA_030015575.1 of Agapanthus africanus. NCBI lineage: Eukaryota > Viridiplantae > Streptophyta > Magnoliopsida > Asparagales > Amaryllidaceae > Agapanthus > Agapanthus africanus. The sequence goes on from CM057349.1 coordinate 310,304,098, forward strand.
TCTGGATCACTGATGGGACGAGGGTTCCTAGGCCAAATCCACAATTCCATTGTCTCACAATGGTAGGAACCAAGTTCATCTCATGAACATATATACACCCAGACTGCCTCTTTGGTAGCATCGTTGATAGCGATATATCCAGCCTTTATCGTCTAGTTTGCCCCGGTATCTAGCTTGGAACTCTTCCAACATACCGTCCCACTTCTGGGGTAAAGACAAAGTCTGTGACTGTCTGACAGTCGACCTTATCACTCTGGAAGCTCGAGTCAATAAAGGAATCCCACTGTAGTTCACCGTTACCAAACTCCAAGAACATTTCTTTTGTGCTTCTCAAGTACTCAAGAAGGTTCTCCAAAGATGTCCAGTGATTCTCCCCAGGATCATCTGATACCATCTCACTACATTTAGTGAGAATCCTAACATCCACTTAGATCTATCTCATAGATCTAAAAACCAGGATTTAGGAGGTATCACCTAGATCCTACATGGAGAATCAATATGATAAGACAAGATTGACCGAGTGTAGTATAGGAAACTCCTTTCCTATCAAGAGTATGTCGTCCACGTACAATACGAGGAAGACCACCTTACTCTCTACTCCCTTTTTGTATATACAAGATTCATCTACCATTTTGATGAAGTCAAACGCTTTGACTATCACATCAAAACAGATGTTCCAACTCTGCGATGCCTGCTTTAATGCATAAAGCAACTTGCACACGTTTTCGCTGTTCCCACTGTCTACGAAGCCCTCTGGCAGTGTACTTATAGACGCTCTCTTCTAAATCAGTATTTAGAAAAGCAGTCATGACACCCAACCACCAGATATCGTAGTTATGGTGTGTAGCAATGGTAAGTAGGATCCGGATGGACTTAAGCATAGCTACTAGAAAAGGTTTCATCATAATCCACATGTGGTCGTTGACAAGAATCTTTTACAACAAGTCCAGTTTTGAAAGTCTCAACTTTTTCTATCTACACAAAGTAATTTTCTTAAGATATACTTGCTCCTGATGGAGATTTACCCCTTCATATATAGCAACCAAAGTCCATACTTTGTTGGTGTACATGGATTCCATCTCAGATCGTTTAGCATCCAACCATTCTTACAGAGTCCCCACTCTTGATGGCCTGCTCGATACTAGTTGGGTCATCATCTCTCATGATGCAATCCTCGCTCCTACTGTCATCGAGAAACCTAAGTATCTCTCAGGCGGATGAGGAACCCTACCAGATCGGCGGAGAGGCTGAGGTTCGTTGGGAACTATTGAATTCTCTGGTTCTACCAAATCATCAGCTGTAGTTTGTATAGCTGTAACTAATTCCAGTTCTACCTCATGACCACAAATTTCTTCCTTAAAAAATCCCTTTTTCCTAAAAAGGCGGCATGCCGAGAAATAAAATACCTTTTGTTTCTCGGTGTGGTAGAAGATATTCCCTTGCGAGTGCTTGGGATATCCAACAAATTTCCACAGAACTGACCTTTCCTCGAGCTTGTCCGGATTTTGCTTTTAGACATAGGCCGGACAACCCAAATCTTAACATTCTTAAGAGATGGGCTCTTCCCTTAATATATTTCATATGGAGTGGTAAGCACTGATTTGATTAGAACCCAATTCAATAGGTATGTTGCTTCTTCAAGCGCATAACCCCAAAAGGAAACATGCAACTCAGCAGTACTCATCATAGAGCGCACCATATCTAATAGGGTGTGATTGCTTCGCCCCGATACATCGTTATACTGTGGTGTATACGGAGGAATAATGCTGAGAGAGAATCTCATTCTCTTTTAGAATAGTCTAAGAATTCTATGCACAAGTATTCTCCTCTCTGATCCCATCAAAGGACATAATACTTATACCCGTTTTGGTTCTCTACTTCGGATTTATATTCATTGAATTTCTCAAAAGCTTCAGACTTGTGTTTCAACAGGAACACATATCCGAATCCTGAGAGATCATCAGTGAATCTAATGAAGTACAAAGAACCAGTCCTGGCATGTGTAGACAGGGGACCACATACATCATCATGTATCAATCACAAGAGTTCACTAACCCTTTCTCTGTTTCAAGTAAACGGAGTTATGGTCATCTTATCTTTGTGACATGACTGGAAAGTTTCACAAGATGTAAATTCAAACTGATTTAAATATGCATCTTAATGTAACTTAGCTAGTTGGGTCCCATTGATATGACCTAGTCTACAATGCCATAAGTAGGATTCATTCATTTTTGAACTCTTCCTCTTGTGTGTGTTTTTTACGTTAAGAACCGTGGTTTTATTTAGAACATATATGCTATTAGATAACGTGCCTGAACCAATCAACTCTTGATATAGGAAATGTTCAAAACATTATCCAACAATACAAAAGTATATCCTTCTTTAGTAAATAAAGAGACTGATATAATGTTGCATATCAGGTTCGGTATCTAATAACATTCGTTCAGAATTAATGTATTACCATTTGGTAATAAAAGGTAATAACTGCCAACACCTTGGCTGCAGCAATTGCACCGTTCTCTATATTTAAAGACATATCACCCAATTTCAGTTCTCTACCTTTCTGTAGCCCATGTAATAGATTACATATACGGGATCCTGATCCGGTATTAAATACCCAAGACGTAGAGGATACTGAGAAACAGTTCTCTGTAACGAACACACCCGAAGAAGATGCATCAATCATGCACTTTTTTCATTTGGACGGCATGGGAATCCTGGTATTCCCCTATTACCTGCTCGGTCTTATAACAATTATAAGTTTGAGCGGGACCAATGTTCCCCAGCTCAGTATAACAAGAGGGTTCGGTCAATACATCCATATTATTATCTTGATTAAGGCGTGACATGGTCGCTACCTAGAGAGAGAGAAGAAAACACTCTGCGTGCGCTCTTGCAAGATTAGATTGGTTATATATTTTATCTAATCAGGATGGCTCCCACTGTTTTTATCAAATCTTCCTTCAAATCTTAAAAATAAAGACTAGCCGGGATTAATTACACCCTACAAGTTCGCCAATCTTTCAGCCAGGACAGTGCCGGTACTTTGAGGGAGGTTCCCCGTGCTTTCGCACAGACCTAATTAAAATAAACCTCGTTTTCCCAGGGGCGTGACCCCGTTGACACCTTTCTAGAAACCTACTTGATTGGCTAATTGTGAAGTGCAAAACTCTCTTAGGAGTAACAATTATTCGCAGTTGGTATCAGGATCCAACTATCATATAGAAGGTATGCAATCTCATTACAAATTTCAACATTTAAAACTCCCGATAATGGTTTTTACCCCTAGCACTTATAACCTTGACTATAATCAACATATCATAAGCACTAGTCAAGTTCTACCCGTCATTTTTTAATTAATTAGACCCACCCATATGACCCTTGATTATAATCAACATACTTACATGACTGTCCTAATTAATCGCCTCATATGCTGTGTAGGAAAACATCACTTAGCTACCGTACACTACATCTTGACTATGATCAACATACGCAGCACGAATACTAAGTACTCTACTTCCTAAAATGACGGAGGGTTGCATATGGTTTTTAAGAAAACCTTTAACGCTTTGAACTTGATATCGTTATAGAATCAAATGGTTTTAAAAGGAGTGGCTTAAGCTCCGCATTTTGAAACTTTGCTTTTTCGTAAAAAGCCGAGTGGGTTTCAAATTCGATTCTACAACATCATTAGGTTTATTTTCTTTCATTAATCTCATTAATGAATGTCCAATCATTTAAGTTACTTAAGCATCACAGATAAATACAACGTACGCTAATGCCATCCGCATTCGCCACGAAGTCCCGTCGTGCACCGTTAAATTAGGTAACTAACGGCAGAGCGAGGCAGGGCTAACGCGGGTGAAAAACATAAGCAACGTCTATTATATATCTCATATATAATATAATGTATCCATCTCAGAATATAAAGAGATCACATCACAGAATATCAGCAGCAGAAGACAACATATGAAATATTGGATATACTAGGATTTCCGGGTTTTAATTTAAGCCTGTATAAAACACGGATTCCACTGTCGTGATGAATAGCCAATCCCACATCCTAAGACCCCTACGAGAGCGGCAAGTAACCCTACCAATTCTAGAGTTAGGAGACCCGGACTCGACTCCTCGAGATAGCCTCCCACTGGACTCTAGAACCCGGTTACTTGTGCTTCCCTCCTTGGGTCTATCCTAATGCGGAAAAGTAAATAATATACATCAACGGTGACATCTTTCTCAACCCGGAAGTGCCCCAATAAAAGAATATTACATGCAAGTTTTTACATGAATGAAAATGAAAAAACTCTCATTTCACATAAAAACCCTGGCTATTCAAACACGACGATCCAATATAACATATCACAGCAATACATAACGTCATATGTCATCAACGTAAGTAAATATGCGTATCCCAATTATCGTTGACGTATAGCAACGAAATAGGTCATACACCACATATTACACTTACGGTCGTAGAGAAGAAAATGAAAACTACAACAGTTGGAATCCGCAACCACCTTAGACATCATAAACCCATAATATCTCATATTCCGGATTTCATGCCTAACAATATGAATTGCTTAGATATCACATGCCTAACAATTATAAACCCCGTATTTTAGTCTCGATATCGAAAACACTTTTCAATATCAAGTCGGGTAATTCAACAAGATTCCCGACATCCCGATCGAATGCTCGTCGGAATCTTTAGTAGACGGACATACCCCCGATGCCGTCGACGAAGTGCACATAGGCGAAACACCGCGGCCACGAGCACCTGGACGGATGCTTTTGGCAACGAAGTTCTCCTACAGTCACTTGGTCGGGGCTATGGGGCATGGTTATTTAGTAAGGTTAACCGGCGAGTATCCGCGTATGCTACGTGATTGCGACGGACTTTTGATCCATATCAAAATTCCGTAACAACCGATCAAATGAGACTAAATTGCTAGATTTATAAAATTCAAATATTGTGGATTCTAAGTATTGTATCCCATCGCATGATATCCGGACGACATCAAACTTTTCGATCGATTCATCAAAATCCCACAATTCCCCGAGAGCTCAATACTTGAGCACAGTTTAAAAATAACCCAGAACATGCCACAGCACCTATGGACCAACCGTAGAAGGGCCGACCCACGCCTCACTCATGTCGCCGCGGAACTGCTACAAAGCCTAGGGTATGACCGCGGTTCCGCGATCCAAAGAGTCGAGTTTGGGTATCGTTCTTCTAGAGGGTCCACAGAATCGCTTGCATGATTTTCCGATACCTTAAATTTGGAAAAATGGGTTTTTGACATTCGTTCGAACATTTTGACTTCGCTTAGATAACATATGAAAACCCGAAACCATGTTAAACTACGAATACGAAACACTCCGAGTTGCCTATACAGTAAGACTATATCATATGCAATCTTAGAAAAAACAAGTAACACCTGAACACCAAAACCTAGAGACTGGAACATACTAGAAATTTCAACCCTTAATACCCTAACATGGCCGAGCAGTCCGGTTTTTCCATGCATGTGGCCGGCCAAAATCCGGCGAGGGGGGGTGAATTTTCTACTGTGTTCATATTATATCACATACAACATTCTGCAGTTGTTTAAATAATTTTTAGAGGCCGTTTAAAAAACGACAGAAACTAGGTTTCGATGTTTCAAGTTTCGGAGTAGTTTCGGTTTCGTAATCTAACAAATATCGGCTAATACTCTAGCCCGGCTCTAATACCACTATTGGGATTCTTTAGCACCCTACTGGGTTTTCTGTGCATCAAACATGCCAATTTAAAAAATTCTAGAGTGCCGACGAATCCTTAACTAGGATCTAACTAGAGTAATTAGACAATACAAACATGTAATCAAACATTACAACTAAGTGAGTGAGGAATACAACCTTTTTAGACCGGTCCTTCACTTCTAATGCTCCGTGTAGTAGTCTCTTCGCTCCAAGTAGTGATCTCCCGAACTCTAGTATGGGTTCACTTGAAGAAATGAACAAGCTTGCTCAAAGTCTTCGAGGCCGAAGATGATCTACGTCAAGGAGACTCAAGCTCATGCTATCTCTTCACTAATGGTAGATTAGTGAAGAAAACACCCTAAACTAAATGGCTAATAGTAGAGAATGATGAAATAGGAATTGAGCCCACTTTAGATTTATTTTTCTCACAATATTTCTTCACTTCCTCAAAACCTAGAGAGCTTGAGGGAGATGAAGATGAAGATGATATAAGAATAAAAATTCATGAGGTTAGAAATGCAACCATGGGTGAGTTTATGTCACACACTAACCCTTGAAGAGAATAAACCATGGTTTTAGGATAATGGTTAGGTTAATAAATATCTTAAGTAAGACAAAACAAGTGGACTAAGTCAATATTCTACAAGCTTCCACTAAGCTCCACCATGACAAATTCCACTAATTTTGAATTACTTAATAATAGTTATAAACCCTTAACATTAACCTAAGTATGGTGTGAGTCTCATACGTCCATGTTGCATGTGTAACCATGCATGACACACTAATATATATCACATATATATTATGTGTGCAAAAAGGAAAACAATACAATTAACATATATCACATATATATTAAATATATCATGAGTGAGAAAAGAAATGCTTAAGTGAGCTAATATTAGTTAATAAAAATTAATATATCAAATATATAATTATACATTAAACTATTAAATCAACACTGGATTTAATAATCCGGCTATATCACATATAACCGACTAATATCACATATCGTGAGAATAGAATGCGGTATCACATACACGCATTAATCTCGGTCCCGTACATATCACATATGTGCTCCTACTCCGTTTTGCATGAACCAGGAAATCTCTGTGTAGGACTCTAAAGACTCATCAATACGTTGGCAGTAGGTGATGATCATATCAAACACTCACAAGCCGCAAGCGGTCTGCTAAACGTAATGGTCACCCGGGTATTGAGCGATCTGAAGATCAACAAGCAAGCCTGCTCATACTCCTGTGAATCCAATCAGTAACACTACCGTACAGTCCGGTCTCTTCGTCTGATATGTCGCATATCTCGCTTAGGGGTAGTAAACGTCAGACCCCAATAACTTGATTAGTCATGCCGATGCAAGGTCCATAACAGGTCGAGAAACTATTGATAACACTTACCGGTAAATCTCATCTAGCCTGGCCAGGGATTTCCAGTTATGGCCAATCGAGTATAGCACAACATCAATTCCCAATACCAGTGTTAGTTGTATATATACCCTAGAGGCCATTGTTGTACATATGATTTATATTATAGTGGATGCTTGAATATATATAGAGAGGACTTTCTTGCTCGACATGATAGTATGCTATTTGGTTTCACTTTGTCTTAACATGTTGGCTCGTATTGGTTTACTGTCTTGCTCTCACATGTTGATAAAGCCCTTAGGATATGTACTCGACTACCGGGACTATGATGCAGATCATACTAGTGGGGCCAGGGTAGTCTAAGAGTACATCCTATAACTGTTCCTCGTCGAGGGAGTATCGAGACATGGTATCGATACTCTAGAGCAGACTAGCGTATACGCTTCTCGACCCATATGATGGGCGATGGATGATCCCATATCCATTGGTGTTTGACATCAGAGAAGGTATGCGTGTGCTCAGTGGAGACTGGGTACACTGAACGGACTCGCCGAGAACTCCTAG